>OZ020267.1:129987398-130440232 GCA_963971225.1 Melieria omissa | reverse complement strand
ATGCGACTAAACGATTTTTTTTGTTTTTTTAACTTGAATCATTTGGACTAGTTAGATGTACTTTCAATATTGGCCATAAAATGAGAGAAGTCAGTACAGAAGGAAAAAATAGAAAATTCCTCATAACATTTTTTTGAAAAATGTTACTACAGTTTTTGATATAACCATACAAAAAGAAAAAACATGGAAATTTTATTATGAAAAACTTTAAATTTGCACGTTGGTTTTCAATGTCTGTCAACTTTGGTTATGAAAAACTTTAAATTTTTATGTTGGTTTACAATCTCTTAACCTTAAACATAATTTTTGAATTTATAAGATTTTTTCCAGTTTTGAAAAAGTATGAATTTTTAATAATTTCTTAATTGTCTTATTATGAAAAATTTTCTTTTATTATGAAAGTCTTAAAATTTGTATGTTGGTTTTCAAAGTCTGCCAATTTTTTTTAATAAAAAACTTCGAATTTTTATGTTGGTTTCTAATGTCGTAACCTCAAATATAATTTTTGAATTTTTAAGAACTTTTCCAGTTTTGAAAAACTTAGATTTTTGACTAATTTCTTGTATGTCTTGTTGCATGCAGTTCGAGTTTTGTAGTATTTAAATGCAGTTTTAAAAAAGCGCACAGAGTTTCTGTAAGTTTGTAGGCAAACAAATATTTATTTTTAAACTAAGTGTTTTACTATTAAAAATTAGAAAATGTTAAAATCAAAAGTAAAAGATTAAACAAAGTAGTTTTTTAAATATAAATTAAAAGTAAAAATATCTACAAAACCGTCACTTTTGACTATTCATGTTCTTTGAAAGATATATTTTTTATGTATATTTTTTTATCGAACCTATAAGTATTTGAGGTCAAGTGATCTTGGCAGCTGGGCATAACTTTTTATGTTTTGTTTGCAAGAAATATTGCCGAGCATTTGTTCTTTCAATTCGACTACTGTCACTTTGGAATCTTCTACTGTCACATCAACTACGTGAAATCAATAGTTTTCAAATCATCTGCTATCTATATACATAAAATTGTTTGTCCTGACTAACTGATTGACCAACAACCAACTGATAGATTCATTATCGCTCAGCCCAAACTGCTAAAGCTAGAAACATCAAATTTTTAACTGTAGGGAGATTTCAGAAAATGTAGCTCCGCTAAGAAGGAATATTTTGAAAATCGGGGCCTTAAAACGGCCAAACATGGGTTAAAGTGTTGTATGATGAAACCTAGTTTAATAGATCTTTTGATTTCAAACTTGATAAAAATACTTGATAGATCAAAAATAATTCAACACGTCTTTTTTAGTTTTTCGAAAATCAAAATCTGATGTGGTCAGCAATGGGTTAAGATTTGCAAACGGAAAGATGAAAAATCTGTCTATCTATCTTATATAATATCAAATACTACATGAACTACATGGATCTATTGACTTTAAATTTGGTGCAATGACTTTAAAATTGGTGCAATGACTTCAAATGATAAAAAAAAATTAAACACGTGTTTTTTATGTTTTGCTTAACCCTTTCGGGTCTACTGGGATAATACGTCCCAGCAAGTTTTTAATGCCTCTCAAAAAAATTATTCAAATCTTACAACCCACGCAAAATATTTTTTCGATTTCGGTGTTGGAAAGGATGATTTCAAAATTTGTGAGCATCCAATATAATATTCTAACCCCAACATTCATGGCATGAGAACATTTCTACTGAGAGTATTTTGGATTTCAAAAATAAACTCCGTCCCGAAAGAGTTAAATCAAAATCTAAAAGAGTAAACATCGGGTTAAAAGTTCATGGGGAAACTGTGAAAAACATGAATTAATGCGCCTATTGACTTCAAACTGGTGAAAGTAATTCAAATGAAGATGATTTTGCACGTGTTTTTCATTTTTTGGATAATAAAAATCTGTCTGGTTCAACAAAAGGTTAATGGGTTTTAAGGGTAAACATGATTTAATGGGTCTATTGACTTCAAATATGGTGAAAGCACAAGTTCGACAAGTATTTATCTTTTTATTCGTCAAAATTTGACAGTGTCAACAAGAGGTTAAGAGAAATGCGATTAACTAGTTTAATATATAGAAAGTTATCTCCGATTATAAAAATAAGCATTCATATTTCATTTAAATAAGTTGCAACACATTGGTTTGCCATGAAATTGAAAGAAAAAGTTGTGCAATATGAATTTTTAAGTGCGTGGAATTTTTTAAAGCAAATTCAAGGTCATTTCTTGTTGTTTGTGTAGTTATTATGTAATATTAAGAAAATCTGTATTAAAAATTTTGAAATAACAAAATTCAAAATAATAACACATTGCTTTAAGTTTGAGCAAAGGCCGATAAGATGTTTCCACTCGCTTTGACAACACTGGCTCAACTTTGGTTGAATTTTAAGATATTCAAAAAACTATTCGGTGCATTAAGTTGAGGTAAAGGTTTCTCTCTCCAGCTTTTGCTGCTTCCACTCTGGGTTAACTTTCCATTATGATTTTGTGTGGTCTTGTTCAGTTTGCTGCCTTCTTGTCTTTAAGAGAGATGCGACGTATGCTTTAAATGTTTTCTAAGCAAAGATATTTTTGAATTAAACTCAGACCTCTAAGACTTCTTAATGTATTGTGAAATAGCTTAACTCATTGATATCTTTGTTTAAATGCTGATTTGTTGCAAATTCTTATCAAATTACATGAAAAAGTAGGAAAAAAGCGTACAAAAGACAAAGTGGATATAGTGCAGAATACAAATAAGTTGGTACAAACTAACTAAATTGATCTTACTTATGATCTCATACCAATCTCTCAAGCTTTTGCTGTTTCCACTGTGGGTTAACTTTCCATTTATGATTTTGTGTGATTTTGTTGTCCAGTTTGCTGCCTTTGTCTTTTTAAGAGATATGCGACGGAAAACATTGGGTTTTAAAATATTTGTCAAATGTTTTCTTAGCAAAGATAGTTTGAATCAAACTTAGACCTCTAAGACTACTTAATGTATTGCAAACCAGATTAACTCATTGATATCTTTGTTTAAATGTTGATTTGTTGCAAATTCTTTTAAAATGAAATGAAAAAGTACGAAAAAAGCGTACAAAAGACAGAGTGGCTATAGTGCAGAATACAAATAAGTTGGTACAAATTAATTTAAGTGATCTTACTTATGATCTCATATCAAATACAACATTCATAATCGAGTGTTGTGAGACAGAATAGAGAGATAGAAGCTTTGCTGGGGATAGTTTTATAAAACTATATTATATGATTATCAAACTTTGTAATCTCTAAAGGCAATCGAGTTCTAGAATGAACTGGCTTATGTGTCACCATGTGTTACCATTGTTTACTGCGGAGTATCTAAGTGAAGCATTACTAAAATCAAAACTATTTAATATCTTTTTGTCCAAGTCTAAAGGAAACTATCGAATTTGAATTAAATTTTATAGAAAAGGTCTTCTAGAACGATTGTAATACTAACTTTTTCATTGTAAGACAGTGTTGTTTGATTTCATGTTTTTGTTTGGTATTAAAATAGAAAAGCTTCAACTTTCGAAACTTCTCGAATAAACAATTTAAGATTGAGATGTAATCTTGAGTAACTAATATACTTTAGTTTTCATATTCTTTCCATATACTTTTGCTTGACTTGATTCTCTTATTTTGGAAATAAAGCTTGTTATCTAAAGAAGAACAGGGAAATAAAAAGCCAAGACACATTTTTGAAAGTTTATTTTAAATTAATGCTTGTCAATAGCTTCAGTAGTCGATCCGTGTTATGTGATTAATGATTAGTTATATATTTAGATGCGTATTTATACAACCTTGAACACAATCAATAGAAATTTAATTAGTAACTTTGGACAGCACATAAATTAATGTGGATTGGAACCTTCACAATTGTTGTTGATCTTTTGAACCATAAACATTTCATTATAGTTATGATTTGTACAGGGAACTAGCGATAATATTGACACACTTTTCCCAGCCATTGACTACTCTAAAATATGAACATAATTTACTTTCTAATAATAAACAAAATGTTTTGAAAAAATTTATTAAAAAATAAAAAAGCGAAACAAAATGAGGATTTGGTGATTTTCATTAGTTCATATTATCGCGAGTTCACTGTACTGATAAGCCGACGCATTTTGCATTTATTAGATAAAGTCTGCATTTCATTGCTATACTAACTCATGATGTATGGTTAAGGGATTGCAATCCCGGACTAGTTTTAGAATCCCGGGATTTTCAGGACTAAAAATTGAAATTTCCAGGATTTTTTAGGGATTGAATATATTATTTTAACCCTTTCCGACATGAAAATAAGCCCGTTCTGTATGAATTGTATGGGCTGTAGTCCAATATATTGGACATTGTGACTGAAAAGGTTAAGGAACTAAATCGGACGTATTTTTTCAGGACTGAAATTGTTCGGGATCCCAAGATTGCAATTTCCAGTATGGTTGTATAGTGTTGATTGTGAGGTAAATTTGTTTAGTGTGGAGTACAAAGAAAATATTTTAAAAATATTTCGAAAACGGAATCTGCAGATCCATTATAATGGAACAAAGAAATGGAACTAAAGCTGTGAAAAGTTATTCATTTATACTATATAATTGCGTTGTTAAAAAAGTAGGACTCGACATGGATTACTTCAAAATTGTTGGCCCATTCAGACTGTATGAGATGAAAACATAAACATCAAACCATTTGAGGTGCAGCTAATGTCACAGACAAAGTAGGTGAGTGTTGACCTCTGCAATTAAGAGGAAGAACTAAGGTTGAGCCTACTGCAACCACAGTTGGCACTTAACCAAAATTGTTAGGTAAAGTAACCTAAATGTAACTAAGTTCAAAAACAAAATAAAAAACTTAGTCAACTTAGCCAAAATCTTTCTGTGATTTCACGTTATAATTCATTGCTTCATCGAGACTACAGTCGCAACTGCCAGGATGAGAAGAATCCTGGCAGTTGCGATTTCACGAAGGACACTTTATTCTATTCTTCAGAAATCATCTGAAAGAAGAAGAACGTTTAAGTGGTTTTTATTGAATACTCAGGAATTGTGTTTTGTTTGCTCCATCGAGACTACTGTCGCAGCTGCCAGGATGAGAAGGAAATTAAATAGAATATCTTGAACTCATTGTTCGCAATCCGGATCAAGAAGGACACTTTACTGTATTCTTCAGTAACAATCTGAAAGAAGGAGCACGTTTAGTTTTTATTGAAAACTAAGGAATTGTTTTTGGTTTGAGAAAGAAATTTAATCTGGCATCTAGGAGCAGAATGCTAGGCGACTTGGACATGACTTTACTGAAGCACATTGTTAGCTTTGTTCGTCGCTCTGGTTGGTTTCAGCCAACACCGAACACAGAATGACAGGAGCTTTCAGGGGCATCTCAATGGGCCTTTTGAAGCCTCCGAGTGTTCTTGCTCAGTAACAAGCAAGCTGTCTGTCTTACAGTGGCGCAAACAGGGGGGTTTTGGGGATCGCAACCCCTCAAAAACAAAAATTGCTGGTGCAAAAATATCGTTCCAAATGGAATTGAGCTCAAAAATTGTATGCAAAACCTCCCTCACTGCTGTCTTACCTAACCTAACCTAAAAAAATGTTGCTTCTTTCGAATACCATCCATGAATTTGGGTTTAGTGAATATTGCTTGTTAAACTTCAGAGTTTGTAAATTTACTTAATTACAACGAACTAACTGCAAGCAATTGTTGAATTTTTCTCATTTATTAACTCAGTTTAGCAGCTTTGGTTTTTAACCGCAATCAGTTGGCAGTGCAAACAACAAAAAAAAAACAATAACAGTGCAGAGAAGAAATTAACACGAAGTGCAAGCGAAGCGAAAATGGTCGTGTAATCTTATACACAAGAAATGAAAAACAGAAAACGAAACAAAGGAGCAGAAAACTAGTAGAGTAACTCTAGCAAGAACCGCGGAGAGTGTTGGAAATTCAGAAAATTGGGTCACATCAACGCGCCGACGAGTTCAGCGCTTGCAGTGCGTAATCGCAGCAAAGCGGATCACAGTCTGCTTTGGTGTTGTGCTCATATATTATATTTCCGGAATGCCGACAGCCACCAATGTGCATGAGATGCACGTCGCTGTGGAGGAGGCGGCCACTCGCCGCTTGCAGTGCACTCTTCCTTTCAGATAAAACGGAAAAATGATTAAAAAGTGTTACACTTTATAACAAAAAAAAAACAAAATTATTCATTATTCTATGAGCAACATTATTCCATTAATTTTATTTTAAAAACATGCAATTTTACAAACACACATAAGAAGAAAAGTTTGCATGTGTCTGTCTTCACACACACAAAACATTTGATTGGTGCAATTTGAATATTTGCAAATTTGCTTTCTTGGAATTCTAACAAACAACACTGGGCATTGGATTTGTAGTTGAAAGGCAAACAATTAAAAATGTTTTTCTTATCACGGCCGAGGCCAACTCGCGACTGATAACCTGCGCACAAAAAATGTCCAAATGTTTGGTAGGATTTGTATGAAATTCATTCGAACATTTTTGCTTTTAGTTAATTTAATTTCGTACATTTCCGGTTCGCTAGTGGAAAGCAACAGACGCCGACTTTTTTATTGCTAATTCGTTTTTGGCGAATCAAGCCAGGCTCTTCTATCACAATGTTTGTGAGTTATTGAAAGGCCCAAAGGTCGCCTACGGATTGGGTTGACAGTTGGCGATAAACCTGCGGCGCCAAGTAAATAAAATCGAGACTCGCCGCTGGAATCGGCGCTCAAGTATAGGTGGCCTTGATGTGCGCTGACCGAATTTAGGCGCGTTTAAGCGAGCCGCTATCGCGTCTATCGCGCACCAATCGCCACACCAACAACTCGGCCAACGGCGCTGTAATCGACTCCGGCCGCAGCACCCCGAGAACTATGCTACGACTTTTGCAGCAGCAGCGCCACGTGTTTCCGTCGCCAAATTGATTAGTTTTGCTCTAATCTAAATTCTACTCTATGCACATATCGAATGCATACATTGTAACTGAGCCGAGTGCAGTCTTTAAAATTAGCACTTGCACGCACACACACATACACACAGGCGCGCAAATATATTGCACGAGCATCATGCAAACGGCAAACAAATGTGAACTAATTGCATTGCAGCGCAGCATACAGCGCCGCTTCGTCCACTTCCTTTCGACTGCTGATAACTTTTTATGCGCACTTTGGTGCTTTTTGTTTTGTTTGCATTTGTGTTGTTGTTCGGTTTTTGCTGCTCTGCTTCATTAATAATATAATACAAATAGATTGCGAAAATTAATGAAATCATTTATGGCCGTTCGAAATGATTTCAAACTTAAATTTATGCCGTAAGTGTCGCCGTATGTCGCCTGCCTCGTCCGTTTCATTGAGTATCTGTTGCCGCTTATCAAACCAACTGAATATATATTCACAGATTTTTCATACACATATATATATGATAATCAAAACTATATAGTTTATTACTATGTTGTGGAAATATGCTGATTATGATTGAGGCGATTTTGCGTTAGTTTCATGTTTGACTCGATTCAAAAACATCGAGTGTTTGCTTCGTGTTTTCTTTTTAGCAAAATCACACACAAAATAGGGAATTGAAATAAAAAATTGAATATACGAAATAAAAAGAAATAACAAATATTCAAATGTCGACATTAGGCTATCACCAAGCATGTACGTTTTCTTCAAACTTAACCCCTAATGTGTGTTCGAAACCTAATTTCATGATTTCTAGTGCATGTTTTTGCTATAGTTTTCTATAGCTTTAGACTTTTGAATTTCTGACGCTATGCAAACCTCATTCCGACATATGTACGAGTATGTACTGAGATTAGAACTGAAACGAGAATACGACTACACTTGGGCACTGGACGCACGTAGGTTGATGGCAATTTTATATTTAGACATGATCACATACATTCTACATTGGAATCTGCAGGTCTCTGTCAACTTTGGCGAACATTAAACTTTTATTTGTTCGACGCGTGTTAATGGACATACGGACATATTCCGATGGCATTGGATTTCAGCTGCATGAACTTATAGAACTCTTAATGTATTAGACGTTAAATAGATTTTTAAAACATGTTTATTAGAAAACCAATGAAAAACATACGACTTGTCGTTCGTAATTGACATAGTTCCGTTTTCATTCATGTTTAAAAACAACGATTGGGAGAAGAATTGTTCAAGTCTTTTAGGAAAGATTATAGATAGGATGACTGGAAGAAGAATGGCCTTAGTTCACTACAAAGGGAATAGTTTTATATAGAAAGAATATAGAATGATTGGAAAAATAGTAGGCTTAAATAACATACATAAGATAATATACTGAGAGAAGAATCGTTTAAGTTTTCTATAGATAGTCTATAGATAGGATGACTGGGAGAAAAACGCCTCGGTGTCTCAAAGAATGAATACAGATAAAATAACTTGGAGAAAAATCGTTAAAGTTTTCTATAGAATGTTTAAATATGACTTGGAGAAGAAATGTCTTAATTTTTAGAGAATAAATGTAGATGAAAGACTGTTAGAAGAGACGCCTCAGTTTTATATAGAAAGAATATAGATAGAAAGATTGGGAGAAGAAACGCCTTAGTCTTCTAAAGTGAAGGAACATAGACAGGATTACTGAGAAAAAATCTCTTTTATTCTCTTTCTCTTCTAAAGAAACATTACAGATGACTGATAAAAAATCCTTAGTTTTTATAAAAGAAATATAGATGGAAGAGTGACTGGCGTTTCTTCTGCCTTAGTTTTCTACAGAAAGATTCTAAGAAACGCCTCGGTTTTATACAGAAAAACTATAGATAGAATGATTGGGAAAAGTATTGCCTCGAATTTCTAAAGAAGGCCTATAGACAGGATACCTGGGAGAAGCATCAGCTTAGTTCTCTATAGAAGAAATATAGATAGGATGACTGGGAAAAGAATACATAGTTAGTTAGTTAGTTTTTTATATGACTAGAGAAGAATCGACTTAGTCTTCTATAGAATGAATATAAACGGAATGACTGAGAGAAGAAACGCCTTAATTTTCTAGATAAGAAATATAGATATAATGACTGTGAGAAGAAACGCCTTAGTCTAATATAGAAGAAGTATAAATAGGATAATAGGATAGCAGCCGCCGTGGCTCAGTTGCAGAGCGACGCAAGTTCGAATTCTGCATGTAGTAACACCTAAACAAAATAACGTGAAACTCGTTTTCTCTTTCGGTGGCTGTCCTCTCAGCTGGAAATGGCAAACCTCTGAGAGTAAAAATTGCCTATGAAAAAGCTCCCAACCTGCCGTTCGGAACCGACATAAAACTGTAGGTCCCTTCCACCCGCGTACAAAATTCACACGCACAACACGGGTGGTTGCGGGAAGCTAGGCCTTAGTCTCGCGTAAGCGGGCTGTCGTGCCAATCAAATAATATTAAATTATTATAAATAGGATGACTGAGAGAATAATCGTCTAAGTTTACTATAGAAGGAATATAGATTTGATAACTGGTAAAATAATTGCCTTGGTCTTCTATAGAAGGAATATAGATAAATAGATTGACTTGGAGAAGAACTGCCTTAGTTCTCTATAGAAGAAATATAGATACGATTATTGAGAGAAGAAATGCCTTAGTCTTCTATAGAAAGAATATAAATAGAATGATTGCGAAAATAATAGCTTTTATCTTTTAAAGAGGAAACCTAGAAAGTACGACGGAAATAAGAATCGTCGAAGTCTTCTGAAAAAGATTATAGATAGGATGACTGGTAACAGAAATACCTTAGTTTTCTATAGAAAGAATATAGATAGAATGATTGGAAAGAGAATTGCCTTAGTTTTTTAAAGAAGGAACATAGGTGGGATAACTGAGAGAAGAATCTTTTAAATCTTCTTTGAAAAATTTAAAGATGTACTGTACTGTACTGTACTACTGTTCTCTATGGAAGATATATAGATAGAATGACTGTTGGAAGAATCGCCTTAGTAGAAGGATTTTAGATAGGATGACTGGTATCAACGCCTTAGGCTTCTAAAGAAGAATTACAAAAAGAATGACTATAGAAGGATTATGGAAAGAATGATTGGGAGAAGAATCGTCTTATTATGCTATGAAAGAAACAAGGATGGGATAACTGGGAGAAGAATCTCCGGAATCCTGCATAGAAAAATAAAAGATAAGACCTGGACAAACACCACCTTAACCCTCTATAAAATATTGTAAGTAGGCCAATTGTATAAGTATGCAGTAGACCAGTGCCATACGATCCAGAATTTCATTAGGGGGAGAAGAGGGGAAGACTGAAAGGTACGCAACTTTTAACCCCAATACCACCTAAAATCATATTTTCCCTTCACAATTTATGTAAAAAATATTTAACATATTTGGGGGGTTTGAACCCCCAAATCCAGTTTTTCGTGTGCCAGTTTAGTAGAAATGATGTAGTAGTCTTAAAGATTTTTGTATGGAATATGTAAATTTTGTACTAAGTTCTTTATATAATTTTATGTTAAGCTTTCATTTTGCGGCCCAGTGGATCAAAAATTATACCAATCTGCATTTATTTTCTCTTTGAAACACTTTTTCTGAATACAAATTTTTAGACGTTTTCTTCAACCCTCATTGTGTCTGTCATACAAAATTTACCATTTCTATTATAATTAAATGAGGAGAGTTTTCTTCGTAATAGTTAAGAATACTTAACGAAAGAACTTAACTTATTTAAAAAATTGTTTCACTGTTGTACAACATTTTAAATAAAAAATAAAATAAATAAAATTAATTAATACCGATTAACCGAAGAATTTAACCGACTTAAATAATTTTTTTTTATTAATGTACAAAAGTTTTGAGTGAAAACACAAGAATTAATGTTCTCAAACTTTCTTCGTAAAAGTTAAGAATACTTAACCGAAGAACTCAACCGATTTATAAGAGTTTTTCACTGTTATACAACATTTTTTTGTTGAAACAAAAATACAAAATTAATGTTCTAAAATTTGCCTCGATAGAGCAATTCCCATCTATTTGAGTTATAGCTCTTTGTATCCTATCAGTAAAAGTTCTATTAATAAGAGTTCAATTAATTGAAATCATCAAATTTATGTTCCAGCAACCTAACTTTATGAAATGAGACAAAGTGTTCAACGGCTGACATAACCTAAAAACGTATCCTTCCGAAGTTAGTATGGAACAATGACTGCTTTTTTTCTAAAGATTTGTTTTTCTGCAACTCTGCACATTGAAAATTACTGGCACAGCAGGAACTTTCAACTTGTTGTTGCTAATGTTTTTGAGTCCTGGTGTTATATGTTTAAATCACTTTGAAGTTTAGTCCTTTTTTCATATACAACAATAGCGTACAATGAAATGTTGAAGGTTTTTTATTTAGTTTTTACAACATTTTCATTTCATAAGTTCGAAATAACAGTTTTTGTTAGCATACTTTCAGAATTAAACCTCACCCCCCCCCCACACTTCCCCCTCTCTTTTGCATTCTTGACTTCGTCAAACTTATGAAAGTTTTTAACATTTTTAGTGATATGTATAAGTTTTGTTTAGCTGACCGGTCATAAAAACTCATCAATCAATCTCATAAAATTTTAGCTAATAATAATATGTCAACCCTGAAGAAACCAGTGTTTCCATTCAAACTATCTTTTCAAATGAAAATCATTTCATTAAATTTGCTCCAATTCACTGCCAAAAACATTCGGTCACGTGCTGATCATTGCTTTCGTGTTCATCGCATTAAAGCGCCAACAACACACACTTAAGTCATTGAAATGATTGTCTGTGTGTGTGTGTGTAGTTGTTGTAGGTAAAGACCTTCAAGTCTGCGTTACAAAGTCAAAGCGCCGATAGGTGCGAGCGTAATTCGATCTCTGGTTGGCACTCTTCGGCAACGCGGCCAATTGTTCGGTGTTTGGTTTTTGCCAGCGCTGACTGGGCTCCGTGGAAGCTGCGTGGTCTGTGCAGTACAGTATTTGCTTTCCTGATCGTCGCCACCGGTTGCGGTCCCCTGCGGGAAATAAGCAAATATAAACAAAAGCCCGAAGAGCTGACCGCAAAGTCGTGGTAACATTTCTCAGTTGCGTGTTGAAGGAGGAAAAAACTTGCACGACCAACTGCAGCTCTGTGTTAGACTGTCAGTCACTAAGAAAGTGAATGCAAAACTGACTTTAAGTCGAAGACATTAGCCGCCGCTTAACTCGGTCTACAATTTCTCAAAAGACACAACGGCAGTGTGTCTCTTCCAAAGAGAAAGTAAACACAGCAATAAGAGCGGCCCATTGCTCTTACTAATCTCTTAGCTGTGCTCTTTGGCGGGCAGCAACAAGTTGCACGTCGGCTCGTTGCACCAATGGACAATGATGGATCTGCCGCTTTCTATGAATGAATGTGTGGCAATGCCCTTTGCGTATCCGACGAGTGCGACCATCTTTATCGGCAGCGACAGCGCGGTTGCGGCCGTCGTGGGCGCACATTAGCAGCGCCGCACAGCCCATCCTGCGCCGCTGCCCGGCCGGCCCCGGTTCCCTGTGCCCGGTGCCCTGCATTTCGGTGCACTGTTTGTGTTTTTGTTATTCCGTTTCGTCGATCGACTTGCTGTTGTTGTTGTTGTTTCGGTTGGTATGGATCTGCTCGATGATCGCATGCTGCAGGAACTTCACAGCGTTTCTGGTGTTTTTATTGTTGTTGTTGTTTTTGGTCATTGGTGTTGGTGTTGGTGGTGCACATGTTCTGCGGTGTATTCCCTTTGACGTTCTGCCTCGTTTCAAATTGGAATTGGTTTCATCTCAATGCTGCTGTTGTTATGTCTGTTAATAGCGTTGTTGTTGTTGTGGTTCTTGTTCGGTTTATTGTTTTTATTATTTTTTGTTTGGTTTTGCGTTGTTTTCTTCGCCGCCTGTTTGGGTGTTTATCTTGGAGGCTATTTTGTTATTCTTTTGCACAGTCGACGATTGTTTCTCTTAATATCTGTTGAGTCTGTAAATTCCGTCTCGATAATGGAAGAACGAAGCATGTGTAGTGTATTCACCCGAAGAGTACGTTTACGTCATGCAAACGTCGGGCAAAATTATTGCAAAAAAACGACAAAGATTCGTTGAATTGAGATTTCAAGATGGGATTTTGTTGAAAGAGAACAAATGCTTTTTTATTTTAGATTAAAGTTTTCCGAAATATATTTAAAAACAAACTAAGAATAAAATTTTTCCAAACACAAAAATGCATTCAAAAATGTTCATTGAGGTATGTAGTTATTTTTTTAAATTAAATGAAATTTTCGAAAAAAAATCGATTTTTATTTGCTCTAAAAATTTTATTTTACTAGACAAATGTGTGCGTTGAGGTATTTCTTTTTTTAATTGTCAAGTAGATTAAAATTTTCCCAAAAAGATTTAGGTTTTTTTTTTGAAAAGTGAGATTTTGTAGGACAATTTGTTCATTGACGATTTTAATTTTTTATTTTCAAGTAGAATTAATTTTTTCCAAAAAAGATTTTTAATTATATTTTATTGGAAAATTGAGATTTTTTTAGACAAATGAGTTCATTGGGGTATTTATTTTTTTTATATGAAATTAATATTTTCAAAAAAAAAAAATTAATTATTTGATCGAAAAATTTTGGTTTTTTTAGATCTTTGTTCATTGAGAAAGCAATTTGTTTTTAATATTAAATTAGATTTTTCAAAACAAGTGTCGATTTCAAAAATTCACAAATTAGGTTTTGTTTGTTTTGTTTTGTTTTGTTTTCTTAGGTTTACTTCAGTATTTACTTTTTAATGCAAATTAAAATTTTTACAAATTTTAATTTACAAATTTACAAATTTTTACAAATTTTAATTTAATGCAAATTAAAATTTTTACAAAAGTTAGAAAAATGAGTTCATAGAAGTATTTAAATTTTTTATTATTAAATTGAGTTTTCCAAAAGAAAAAATTATCAACATCTTTAGTTTTTTTTGATTTTTGTAAGGAAGGAATTTTCGAAAATGTTTGATTTTGTTTGATTGAAAAATTTAGACAAATGTGTTCATTGATGTATTTAATTTTTTTAATATCTATTAAACCTAAATTTTCAAAAACACAAATCATAAAATGTGAACAAAAAAATTAGATTTTATTAGACAAATGTTTTCATTGAGGTATCTAATTTTTTTTTACTTCAAGTAGACTAAAATTTTCAAAAAAAATTAGTTTTTTTAACCGAAAATTTGAGTTTTATTCTAAATTTAATTTTTAGTATTAAATTAATTCTTTATTTATAGTTTTATAGTTATAGCTTTGCTTGATCGAAAAATTTATATTTTTTTGGCAAAGTGTTCTATAAGATATTGAATTTTTTGGAAATTGAATTAAATTTTCAAAAAAAAGTTTAGATTAGATTTTATTAAGTTGAGAAATATAGATTTGATTAGACAAATGTGTTCATTGAGATGGAATATTTCTTTTTTTTAATATTAAACGAAAATGGTTCCAAAAAAATTAGATTTAATTTTTGGAAAATTTTCTATTTTGTTAGACAAATGTGTTTTTTGAGCTATTGATTGTGTTTTTAATAATAAATTAAAATTTTCTAAAAAAAATTCTTTTTTATTGGACCGAAAAATTTAGCTTTTATTAGACAAACGTATTCATTTAGGTATTTAATTTTTTTAACAAATAGCTGGAATTAAAAAAAAATTAATTTAATTTTAAAAAAATGTATCTAATTTTTTTTAATTACAATTAATTTTTTAATTTTTTTTAATTACAATTAATTAAAAAAATTAATTTAATTTTTCTTTAAATTAAAATTAATTAAATTATTTTATCGAAAAATTCGATTTTATGTATTAATTTTTCCTTTTTAATTTCAAATATATTCAAATTTTGCAAAAATATTCTATTTTAATAGGTCGAAAATTTAGATTTTATTAGACAAATGTGTTCAGCGAAGTAATAATTTTATTTTGTTATTTCAAGTAGATTAAAATTTTTAAAATTATAAAATAAAGTAAATTTTTTTTTTATTGTTTTGTTAGAAACTTTCGTTTGTTTAATACTTTTCATTGCCTGTTTTAATTGTTTAATACTTCATCAATTTTAGATTATTGGGCTTTAAAGCTCAACGTGGTCAACTAATAAGTGCCCTGAATCACAAGTGAAAGATTTCTTAGAAGAAAAACATTTAAGCATATTTCATGGAGATTTATTATTATTTTTTTTACCCACCAAAGGTAGGAGACAAAATTTTAAGGTATTAGACTACGAATAAGGGGCAAAAAAGTTTATGTATATTTTTTTTAAAGGATTCATTGAAAAAGTTCAAAGATGTTGAACTGACATAGTTTGGTCCTGAAAGTTTAACATTTTACCCATGAAAACTGACTTTTAAAAAAATCACAGAAAAGTTCGTGGTAGAGATATCTCAAAATCATTGATAGAGATGGTTGGGGTAAAGATGGAACTACCTTAGTTTAGTGGAGGTCACCCTAAAATTCCGCCATATAGCTAAAGTTACCAGACTCCGAAAATTGTGAATTTTCCCTAGAACCTCACAAAAATCTGCCTCCTAACTCACCTGTAAACAATACAACTTTTGTTCACTTGTTTAGCTGATCACTTTAAAAAGTATGGAAAAAGCTACCATTGCTGCCTAATGAGTACAAAATACACCAGAAATATCTCAGTAACGCGGAGAGAGAAAGCTGAAATTTCGTTTCTTATCATTTTGGGTCAATTCTAGGTCTTGTATGAAATTTTATCAAAATCGTATGGGCGGAACTGGTACCCGGCATCAATGGGTTAACTGACATAAACATGATTCTCTTAAACTAGAAACAGAAAGAACTTTTGTTTTCATATTTTTTATTTTTTAATAGTATGTAATTTCATATTAAAGTTCCAATAATGCTGCTTTTCATATTTGCAAATATTCTACGCTTGCAATTCAATATCCAGTGTGAGCTCATTTTCCAACATTTCCAATCATGACAAATTCCTGATTTCACCATCATCCCCCCTAAAAAAAAATATCCTTTATGTACACACAACGTTCTACACAAACTGTGCACATTTATCGCCAGATGGCGATCTCGCGGTGTAAAGTTGCACATCAGCAGCATGTGCCATCAATCAACGCGGCCACAGCGCTGTCCATCGCATCGCTTCGCATTGCATCGCATGCATTTTCCAGCGAAAACCTCAACAGTGTAAAAGCAGCTGTAAAATTAGAGCAACATTTAGTTGAGCACTCGCGTTAGTTCAACTTTATG
Organism: Melieria omissa; assembly: GCA_963971225.1. Taxonomy (NCBI): domain Eukaryota; kingdom Metazoa; phylum Arthropoda; class Insecta; order Diptera; family Ulidiidae; genus Melieria; species Melieria omissa. Next base: position 130,423,988 of record OZ020267.1, on the reverse strand, counting down.
CCAACAAAGTAATTGACATAAAATAACAAAGCAGAAAACCGGACAGCCAGTTCGACAAAGAACATAACACAACTGAGGCACACACACACTCACACACACACATGCAAATGCACACAATCCCAACGCATGACATCATGCAAACGAATGCGCAACGGACGCACTGGCGATGGCCGAACGGATGGACGAGTGAACGGCTGGTTGCATTGCATGGATGCATAAAACAATTCGACACTGATTTCACACCCACACACACAAACACGAACACAGCACAGCACAGCTTCGCTGCAAAATTCTGCGCTTGCAATTTTTGTGCGGTGCTTACTGGCGACCATAGTTGCTCACCAGATATTTTTACTACCGAATCATAATTGTTTGGACATCTTTATGACAGATTGTTATTAATTGTCAGTGACATAGAGTCACTGCGATGCGGCGCTGTGCCCAGCCAGTGTCGCACGCCTTGAAAGTGCCCGCCAGCTGCCCAGCAAAGTTGCGCGCCACTTTGCTGCCTTGGCGCGAGCGATAAGCGTCGGCGCACTTCGTCTTTTTTCCACATTTAGTTGTAGTGTTTTCTAAAATTTTAACAGTGTCTTAATGATAATGTAACATACACGCACTCACACACACACAGACACACACACCGAATGTGTAGTAGCATTTTTATGAATGCACTAATTTATTTTATGTCCAACATATTACTTAGTACGGATTTTTACACTTGACAAATGTTGTGACCACACCAGGCGAGAATTTTCATTGACGCTGAATGCTGAACGCTGAACTAGATTCCTTATCGCTCGAATATGCGCGGCCGACAATTTGGAACACTTCCATTCGAAGAAACAAAGCACAAAAACAAAGAGAGCAAATGAATCAAGATCACGTAGACAGCGATATGTTTCAATAAATTTAATAAATGCAGCAATGGGTCTGGAATGTGCAAGTTTAGCGAGGACTTGTGCAGTTTTGTTGTTGCACAAAGAAGTTGAAAATTTATTTAGGAACAAATAAAACTACTTTTTACATATCGAAGGGTTCACATGTATTGGGATCTGTGCGGGATTCAAGCCCAACTTACTTACTTACTTAACTGGCCATAACAACCCGTTATCGGGTTACGGCCTGCCGCAAAACTTCTCTCCAGGCGCCTCTGCTTCGCGCGCGCCTTCTCCAGTTGGTCACACCAAGAGATACCAGGGCCTCTTCCACTTGGTCCTTCCACCGGAGACACGGCCTCCCTCTTCGCCGTCGACCTCCAACCATCGCATCGAATACCTTTTTCGCCGGAGCTTCGTCGTCCATGCGGCAGACATGACCGAGCCAGCGTAGCCGCTGGATGTTAATTCGCTGCGCTACGTCCATGTCCTTATACAGCTCATACAGCTCGTTATTGGTTCGTATGCGATAGTCGTCACCAAAACGAACAGGGCCGAAGATTTTGCGAAGCACCTTCCTCTCGAACACTCCAAGGGCCGCTATGTCGTTTCGTGTCATTGTCCATGCTTCAGCGCCATAGAGGAGCACGGGCAAGATAAGCGTCCTATAGAGTGAAAGTTTTGTCGGTCGAGAGAGGTCTCTACTTCTCAATTGCCTACCGAGACCGTAGTAGCACCTGTTGGCAAGAGTTATCCTTCGCTTTATCTCCAGACTGACATCATTGCTGCTGTTGATGGCGGTGCCAAGGTAGACGAATTCCTTGACAACTTCAAAAGCATACCTGTCGGCCTCGACGTGAGACCCTAGCCGCTGCGAGTCCCTGCGTGTAGACAGCATATACTTCGTCTTGCCCTCATTTACCACCAGACCCATTTTGGAAGATTCTCTTTCGATAGCCGCAAAGGCAGCGGTGACATCTCGCTTGTTACGTCCGATGACATCAATATCATCAGCGTAAGCAAGGAGCTGGACACTTTTGTTGAAAATTGTGCCATTACGATGTACACCGGCCTTGCGCAGCACACTCTCCATGGTGAAGTTGAAGAGGTCGCAGGACAAAGGATCGCCCTGTCTGAAACCTCGAACGGTATCAAAGGGGTCGGAGAGGTCACTTCCAACCTTGACGGAGCTGCGCGTATTGCTCAACGTCGCTCTGCAAAGTCTAACGAGCTTTGCAGGGATACCAAGTTCAGACAATGCGGCATATAGGCGATCCCTTATCGGGCTATCGAATGCTGCCTTGTAATCGATGAAGAGATGGTGTGTATCGATTTGGTTCTCATGGGTCTTCTCCAGGATTTGGCGTAGAGTGAATATCTGGTCGATGGTGGACTTACCAGGTCTAAAGCCGCACTGATAAGGTCCAATCAGCGCCTTGGCGAGTGGCTTTAGTCTTTCACATAATACGCTCGTCAGGACCTTGTATGCAATGGGAAGTAGGCTGATACCCCTGTAGTTGGCGCATATTGTTGGGTCGCCTTTCTTCAGCACAGGACAAAGGGCACTGAGGTTCCAATCGTTGGGCATTCGTTCCTCCAGCCATATTTTGCAAATGAGCTGATGCATGCACCCAATCAGCTCACCGCCGCCGGCCTTGAACAATTCAGCTGGTAGCCCATCCGGCCCTGCAGCTTTGTTGTTCTTGAGTCGCTGGATAGCGACCCGGACCTCGTCATGGCTGGGCGGTGGCACATCCACACCGTCGTCGTCGATTGGTACCATCTGGACATCTTCACCACTGGCGGTATTGTTCCTTTCGTCGCCTGCGAGCAGCTTGGTGAAGTGCTCCTTCCACAACCTCAGCACACCCTGCGCATCCGTAACCAGATCCCCGTTTTCGTCTCTGCAAGAAGATGCCCCAGGCTTAAATCCTTCCGTAAGACGCTTAACTTTTTGGAAGAATTTTCGGGCGTCATTCCTGCTCCTGCACTCCTCGATTTCTTCACGCTCGCGCCTTTCTTGCTCCCGTTTCTTGCGTCTAAAAAGGCACCTCTCTTTCTTCCTCTCCTCCCGGTATTTTTCTGTCATGGCTCGCGTGGCGGCCGACTGCAGGGTCTTCTTGTATGCAGCATTCTTCACTGCAGTGGCTGCGCGACACTCTTCATCGTACCATTGGTTTTTTGGTGGTGGGCGTCGAAAACCAAGGACATTTTCTGCGGCGGCGCGCATAGAGTGGGATAAGTGAGCCCATAATCCGCCGATGTCATCAGGTGGAGAGGGGGAGCGACCGAGCTGGTTGGAGAGTTGAGCGGAGTAGACTTCGGCTACCCCTTGTGATCGCAGCTTACTGATGTCCAGCTTTCTTCGCAAACTAGGTTGTGCGGTCTTCGCTGCGCAAAGACGCATGCGTACCTTGGCTGCAACAAGGTAGTGGTCCGAGTCGATGTTGGGTCCTCGGAACGTGCGCACATCTAGAATGCTAGAAGCATGCCTTCCATCAATCACAATGTGATCAATCTGGTTGCGGGTGGATTGATCGGGGGATAACCAGGTGGCCTTGTGGATATCGAGGTGCTGGAATCTGGTGCTACTAACTACCATGTTTCGTGCCGCGGCGAAATCGATCAGCCTCAGACCGTTGTTCGAAGTGGTCCCATGGAGGCTGAACTGCCCGACTGTGGGGCCAAAGATGCCTTCTCGCCCGACTTTTGCGTTGAAGTCCCCGAGGACAATTTTGACGTCATGGGCCGGGCACCTGTCGTAGACGTCCTCGAGCTTCGCATAGAAGGCATCCTTGGCCGCATCGTCAAGCCCAACCCTCGCCCCAAATACAAAAATTGATACAAAATATGGTTTTAAATGGTATTCGGCTCAAAAATTTTACGCAAAAGTTGTACCCCTGCCCCATCTTTGAAATAGAATAAAATTTAGATGTATCTACAGACTGAGATCCAAAACATGTATGTTTTCCTTACCTGACATATTTTGGTACTAAAAGCTCAAAATACAAAAAATTGTGTGAAAATGAGACAATTTTCCGCAATCAACCGCAACTATTAAAAACAATATTTGAAATGTGCATGTCCTTAAAATTTTAAAGTACTTTAAAAAGGACTTGGGGCCAGACCTGGCTATGCCAGGTTACTATAAATGACCTCTAGTGACGTGAAGTCTGTATCAACATTTGAATGGGTGTCCACAAAAAAAAACTTTTCGCACTGTTTTATAACTTTACTGTTGGGGTTTTAACTAAGGACTGTACCAGAAAAAATGCGGAAACAAGAAAAAATTTATAGAAAATTTGCTTTTATAAAACTTAAACTTTTATTTCATTAATCAGTCACATACATTCATTATTTTTAATTTCACATATTTTATTCTTAGATTAATCTTTATTTCTGTAAAAGCTGCGTACCTTTGCCTTGAGTCCTGCCATTAAGTTCCGCACAGTGGTTTCATCAATACTCTTAGCCGCCTTATTCCATCTTCTTTTGAAATATTTAATGTTCTTTGCTGCTCCTCCTTCTTTTTTTAGTTCTCGTTTAATTATAGCCCAGTACCGCTCAATAGGCCTCAACATTGGGGTATTTGGGGGATTGCAATCTTTAGCAACAAATTGTATATTATTTGCAGTATACCACTCCACAGTCTTCCTGGCATAATGAATAATAATAATAATAATTGACTGGCACGACAGCCCGCTTACGCGAGACTAAGGCCTAGCTTCCCGCAACCACCCGTGTTGTGCGTGTGAATTTTGTACGCGGGTGGAAGGGACCTACAGTTTTATGCCGGTTCCGAACGGCAGGTTGGGAGCTTTTTCATAGGCAATTTTTGCTCTCAGAGGTTTGCCATTTCCAGCTGAGAGGACAGCCACCGAAAGAGAAAACGAGTTTCCCGTTATTTTTTTTTAGGTATTACTACATGCAGTATTCGATCTTGCGTCGCTCTGCATGCGACTCGTTGGACCGCGCACTAACCAACTGAGCCACGGCGGCTGCCTGGCATAATGGGAAGTTGCTAAATCGGGCCAAAATACTAATGAATCCCGGTGAGATTTAATAAAAGGCAAAATTCTTTTTTCCAAACATTCTTTGATATAAATTTCTTGGTTAATAGTGCCTTGGGTAATAAAATAATCGGTTTTCAAACCACAACAGCAAATTGCTTGCCAAACCATATATTTGGAACCAAATTTTTCAGTTCCTATTTCTTTATATATTTCCTTGACCTCTCCCTTTTTAGAAGCCGTGTAAAATTTTTTGCCAGGAAGCTGTTTAAAATCAGACTTTTACTACGTTTCGTCATCCATTAAAACGCAGTCAAATTGTGGTAAACATTTTTCGTATAACTTTCTGCAGCGCGTTTTTGCTGCACGTTCCTGCTTTTCAGTTTTTTTTTGTACCTTCTGAGCTACAAATGTTTTCATCCCTCTTTCCTTTTTGTATCTATGTATAGTTGATGGCGATACTCCAAATTTTAAGGCCATATCTCTTACAGAAGTGTTTGGGTGTTTCTTGAACTCCTGTAAAACTTATTTCTGTAAGTCAGGGAGCTGAAATCCCTTTTTACGGCCAGAACCAGCGGCTCTTTCGACAGTAAAACGTTGTTCATACCTATTTGTGACATCATAAACAGTAGATTTGGGTAAATTAATTTTTTGGGCATTTTCATTTTTCGATAATTGCCTATATTGCTGATAAGTGTGCAAAATAATATTTCGGTTAGCGTTTTTGTTCGACTCCATTTTTAGTAAAACCCCGTTTAAAATATTAAATTAAATTTAGAAAATATGCATAAGGATTAAAGAATCAGGGCTGAAAATTTGAAAGTTGTCAGACAAAACCTTTCGTAGTTACAGGTCAAACTGTATTTCCGGATTTTTTCTGGCACAGTTCTTAAGTGCTTCATAACTTTGTAATTTTTCTTTCAATTCTATTGATGGTGGGTTTACTATTTGCTCAAATTATATATCTTTCATTTTAGATTTTAAAACTAGAGGAGATAGTTTTTTTATCTATAAAACAATCATTCGAAAATTCATAATTTTTGAAAATTCACTATTTTTAAACTTTCACCATCAGTAACTTCGCCAAATCTGATTGGGACAATCTATATATCGATAGAAAGGCTAAGGTATTATCTTCTGAACGACGGACATCTTGTGTTAGTCGAATGATTCGTTTACGAGATATGTGCTCATAACCGAAACAACAGGAGAAAAAACTGAAAACATTTTTTGATTTTCAGTTTCATATTCAGCGGTCCAAAGTTAGTCTAGAAAATACTTTTGTTTTAGTAATACTATAGAATAAATAAGTATTTTATAAACAAAATTAATAGTCCTGTTCAGTGATGCACACAGGGGGTAAGGTTTGGAGGTTCTAACCCCACCAAACACAAAAATTGCTGGTACAAAATAAGATTTCAAATGGTGTTGGGCTCAAAAGTGGTACTGAAACCTCCCCCCTCCCCGCTAATTGAAATCCTATATGCGCTACTATTGGCCAATGCTTACATTATTAAAGCAATGCAGTATCTGTCGGTGCATAGAACTGACCAAGTTTACGGTAATATCGTTGGTTATAGAATATCTTTAATGATAGTAATTTTTGAAATTGGCTTCACCGTTCTTCTTTATTCTTGACTGCGGAGGGTTGAACTCTCTTGTATTCAATTCCACCTAAAAGTGTTCGATTGGATTCAGATCCGGGAATTGCGACAGCCATTTCCACATGTGAACTTTATTTTTCTTGAACCACTTTTTTATCATTTTGGATGCATGTTTTGGGACACTGTCATACAAACGTCCTCATAGTTATCAATGGTATTTCTTTCTTTGTATTATTTATATTTAATTTTGTTTCCATATATTTTGTATCCGAATTTATTGTAATCCGAACCTACATCTTTTTCTCCTTCATAATCGAACCACTGTTGTGCTTGACAGACTTTTTAGTATAACTTAAATGAGAGACAATATTGGTGGGTCATCTGTCACAATGTTTTCTGTCAGATCCAAATAAATTTAAAAATTAATATATTTTTATAGCAAATTTTTCCAGTTTTAACGTAAAAGGTTTTTCCTGACGAAAGTATATCTATTTTGTTTTTGTGTTTAGGACTCAATAGCGGTATTTTTCTCGGGGTTTTTGTCTCAAACCTAATTCCAGTTTTCACTCATTTGACGACAGAAAACGATTGGCTTTGCTGCAACGTATCAATCGCTCATTCTTCGTTTGGGTCATTTTCTACCTCAGATTTCTGTTTGTGATACAGTATTTTTAAACACTGTATCAGTTTTGAAATCTGTTCGATCGTTTTTCCTTTATTTTTTAAATTTTTTATTACCGCTTTATCATTTTTTTAATATAATGTTTTGTTTTGTATTAGCTTCAATACCGAAAGATTCTTAAGAATGCTGACATTGGAATTTTGTAGAACATTCATGAAATTAGCCAAAATTGTGCCGTCATTTTCTGTCAGATTTGTACAATTCTGTAGGAGTATTAGAATATATTAAGGAAGAAAACCCCATTTAAAATCTGTTAATAATCTATGACTCAAGTTGGTAGAGGTTAAGTTTTGTATGTACGCATTTTCATAAAAATTTCATTGTTTGATCAACACTCAAATGCAATGTTTTTATTTTTGTTTTCTTCCTTTATGACTTTACTAGCCAAGATTTGCTCACATTTTGTAATTTTCGATTCTGTATTTATGAATGAACTAAATAAATGCAAAGTTTGCGTACCGATATACACACTTACTATATGTATAGTATATGCATTTTATTTATTGCAAACATCTAATATCAACAAAAGAATTGAAATTGTTTCAGTCGGCTTGTTTGACTTGTTTCTGCGCTACACTGAAGCCATGTCTATGAATTAATTTTAATGTAAAAGTGTTTAAGACAAAAGTGAATAACAGAAATAGCAATAAAATCTGTAATAATTTTATTTTTGTGTTAATTATATATATCTTTAGTTAGGATCACATTGTTACACTCGAACCAAATGTCATTCAGATGTTCTAATTTCTTGGAATGCTACCATGAAAACCGGGCAACTACAAGACGACTGGACGCCTACAAATACTGGCATTAGATAGATTTTAAAGGGGAAAAGTGCACTGAGACCAAAGTTGATCTATTGTGCCCCTTTGACAAAAAAAATACTAGCATTACAAAACCCCATTTGAAACCGAATATGCCCTGTCATTAATAGTGTAAATTAATTGATTTTATTCCGAGAACAGCAACAAGGATTTCAAACACAAGTTCAATGACTTTTCCGTTCATTGCACTAAATCAAAAACCGCATCAAAGCAAAATTTTTCGTACCATTCTAATCAAGTAAATATTGTGCATGTATTTGTTTTGAAAAGTACCCTGCCGGCAACTCAACTAACTTTCAACGCACTTTAATCTAACTAATTCTCAACTAGTTGTGGTTGATAGTTGGATTATTTTCAATGGAGCCAACTGACTATTTTAACATGGCGATGGCCTAGGCAGTAGTCAATTGACCGACTCTGCATTACTTTTCAACTAACTTTAAGTTAGTTGCTTAAAAGTTAGTTAAAAGTGATCTAATTTATAGTTAGCTATGAACTAATTACATTTCAGTTAGCTATAAGTTGACTTTATTTCAATCACCTAAAAGTTGACTTTATTTCAATCAACTACAACTTAACTATTAGTTAATACGTTGCGACCGCACGCACGAGACTAAGCAATTATTATGATTTCATAATGCGCGAAGAAAATGACAAATATGTAAAATGACATTCCAAAGAGCAAAAAACAAACAGCAATTAACTGTTTTTTGCATAACTCTGCCATAAACGCCCGCATTAAGTTTGGGTGTTTTCTGCATTACTTTGTAGTTAGCTTATAACGGGTTTTTCAAAAGGAGCGCTACAAAAGTAGACCGATAGGGACAGCAAACGACGCCATATTTTTTTCCGCTCTTTTGACATTTCTCTTCAGTAAGGTTTGCCATTTCATCATGGAAAGATATACGGTCCAACAACGAGTCGAAATTATTAAAATTTACTACCGAAATTCGGAGTCAGTGGCCTCAACTTTAAGAGCGCTACGTCCAATTTATGGTCGTCATAATTGTCCTGCCAGATCAACAATTGAGCGTCTAGTGGAAAAATTTCAATCCACAGGCACAGTACAAAATGTTCCCGTGCCAGTGAGACAAAGAAGTGCCCGTAGTGTCGAGAATATTGCTGCCGCTGAGGCTTCAGTTCAAGAAAGCCCAAATGTGTCTCTCACACGTCGTTCTCAAGCGTTGGGCATTTCTGTGACGTCGTTGTGGCGAATTTTGCGAAAAGATCTTGGCCTACATCCTTACAAGATCAAATTGACGCAAGAACTGAAGCCGTTGTACCATTTGAAGCGACGCACATTCGTAAATTGGGCTCAACAACAATTTGAAAATGATCCAGATTTTCACCGTAAAATCATCTTTAGCGATGAGGCCCATTTTTGGCTCAATGGATTTGTCAACAAACAGAATATGCGTTATTGGTCAGGCAGCAATCCACACGTACTCCATGAGTCACCATTGCATCCCGAAAAAATTACGGTTTGGTGCGGTTTATGGGCCGGGGGCGTCATTGGGCCGTACTTCTTTCGTGATGATCAAGACCGGCACGTTACTGTGACTGGGAATCGCTACCGTTCAATGATAACCGAATATTTTTGGCCCGAATTGGATGATATGGACTTGGACAATATGTGGTTTCAACAGGACGGCGCCACAAGCCACACAGCGCATCGCACAATCGATTTATTGAAAACCAAGTTTGGTGAACGTGTTATCTCACGACATGGTCCAGTCAATTGGCCGCCTCGGTCGTGCGATTTGACGCCGTTGGACTATTTCCTGTGGGGCTACGTCAAGTCTAAGGTCTATGCCAACAAGCCAGCGACGATTGATGAACTTCGTACGAATATCGAACGTGAAATTGCGGCAGTATCGGCCGATTTATGCTTAAAAACCGTCGAAAATTGGGTTCAGCGTCTGGACTTCTGCAAGCGTGCCCGTGGTGGCCATGCAAGAGAAATCGAGTTCCATACATAATGGCATCGAATGTACTTTCACAGGAATAAAGAATTTCATTGATATCCAAAACCGTTTTTGTTTTATTTAAAAAAACTTTTGTAGCGCTCTTATTGAAAAACCCTTTAGTTAGACGTATAGCTTATAGTTAAAACAGCATAAGAACAAATAGCAATTAACTGTTCTTTAAAATATGCCAAAAAGCAACAAATACACGGCAGAGAACATGTTCGCATTGAGTTTGGGTGTGTTCTGCATTACTTTGTAGTTAGCTTATAGTTAGGTCACAAAAGTTAACTAGAGGTGAGTTATTTTCGTAGTCGACTACCGAATTGCTTGCAGGGGTAGAAACAGTTTAACTGTAAAATAACACGATTTCCAAGCGCCAACTTGTTCAAAATTAATTTCAATTATGCGCACAAATTTGGGTTATCAGCGATCGGTGGCAAAGCTTTGTGTGCGCTGTGTTCGTTAGTTGCAGCAGGAAAATACTAGAGACTAGAATTCATTAATAAATTGGACTGCCAATTGAAATCTCAAAAAGGACTGACAGAACGTCGTGAAGAAATGCTATAAACAAATATAAACAACTGCTATGGTTGTTGTTGTAATGCGTGGATTTGAAATTGAATTTGCACATAGGACAGAGATGACGTGTGATCAGCTGAGTGGATGTCAAGTTCGATAAGGTAGTAATTTTTTTTTTTAAATTATGTTTACAAATAATTGTAACTAAAAATTTATTGAATTGTAATAAATAATAATAATAAATAATAATAATATATAATAATAATAATAAATAATAATAATAAATCAATGAATAAAAAAAGTTGTTCTTAATCCTTTGTTGATCCCGTCAGATTTTTATAAAAAAATATTTATCTAATTATTTCTGATTTTAAGTGCTTTCACCACATTTGATGTCAAAAAGTCCATAAAACCTTGTTCTCCATACAAACTCTTAACCATAGTTCCCCCCGTTAGATTTCGATTTTCAAAAAAAGTGAAAAACACGTATTGAATTATTTCGCATGTTAAGTGTTTTCAACAAGTTTGAAGTCAGAAGTCGTTCTCCATATACACTTTTTACTCATAGTTGACTCCATTAGGCTTTGATTTTCGAAAAAATGGCAAAACGTGTTGAATCATTTCTCACTGAGAGTACTTTCACCAAGTTTAAAGTCAATTGTCTCATTAATCCATGTTTTTTCACAGTTTCTCCATACAAACGTTTAACCCGTCGTTAACCCCATCAGAGTTTGATTTCGGAAAAATTAAAAACACATATCGAATTATTTTACATTTGAAGTGCTTTCACCACATTTGAAGTCAAAAAGCCCATAAAATCTTGTTCTCCATACAAACTCTTAACCCATAGTTCACACCGTTAGATTTAGATTTTCTAAAAAGTTAGAACACGTATTGAATTATTTCGCATGTTAAGTGCTTTCACCAAGTTTTAAGTCAAAACGCCCATCAAATCTTGTTCCTTCATATAAACTTTTAACCCATAGTTGACTCCGTTACGTTCCGATTTTCAAAAAAATTAGGAACACGTGTCAAATTTTTTTTTGATTTCAAGTGTTTTCGCCATTTTTGAAGTCAATAGGCCAATCGGTTCATCGGTTCCGTATACGAAATTGAACCAAGGGTTAGGTTCACTCCGTGAAATTTTGATTTTAGAAAAATTCAAAAATACGTGTCGATTTATTTTTGATTTGGAGTATTTTTACCAAGTTTGAAATTGCATTTCTTTATATAACACCTTAACCCATGTTTGGCCCCTTTAGACCCCGAATTTTAAAAAATCTCGTCTTAGCGAGAATTCATTTTTCAAAATGTACGTACAGTTCATTCATTTCATATTTTCAGCTTCAACGGTCTGGGCTGGGCTATGATCAATCAGTCAGTCAGGACAAACAATTATTTGTATAATTAAAAGATTAAAATTTGAACAAAAAATTACTGCAGCTGAGCGGATTTTATTTGCATTTAGTGTTAGATTTGAACTTTTTGTGTGATTGGGTTTAATTTTATTAAATTTTTATTTATTTATCTAAGCCAAACGAAAACAATCCACAGGTTTGATTATATAATGTAAACACTTTAAATTAGAACAAAAATTTAGTTAAAAATAAAAATTTATAATAATTTCTTTAGACATAGAATAATCAACTTTATTATTGGATGCTGATTTATTGACTTCCGATAACGATCTAACAGCGATATTGATGCATATAGAACCGCTGCTGGAGTCAAGTAGTAAATTCCAAATCCCATTCAAACTGCAAGTTGCGATTCAAACCCACACATCTCAGACTCACAATTCAACACACCAACCACTCAACCAAAGACAACTGCCGGCCACTGATGGTTTCAACTCTCTGATGTACAACTCTCAAACATGATCCGCACAAATCAGCCATCTTCAGCCATCATTGTCAATGGCAGCATTGTCTCTTGGCATTTTGTCATAATTTTCAATTTTTAATTAAAACTATGTCGATAGTACAACAACGCCAACTAAGTAGTTCAGCTGATAAGAAATTTCCATAGAATTTCAAGTTGAAAAATATAAAATTGTATGTTAAATTGCTAGTGACGCGATCTTCCGTTTGGTTCTCGTATATAGTATGTAAATTTTTTTTTATATGTTTTTGGCGAACAACCGTTGAAGAACGCCGCACATGAAGTTGGCTGCTGGCTGGTGACGCGTTGTGTGGCATTGTGGGTGACAAAGAGGTTATCTGTATCGCAAAGAAACTGGGCTGTCACTGTCAGCAAACAGGAAACACATAAATGTTGCTCTTTGTAGCGGCGCAGTGCGAGTCGGAGCAGCAGCAATGAACACGAGCTCATGTTGGTGATGTACCAAGTGATGCATGTGCAATGAATTCGCTGGAGTCAATGGTGCGAATGGTGGCTTCTGTCAGTCGAGCATGTGTCTGTTTGCCAATTCTGATGCAGCAGCGTGAAATTTGCATGGCGAAAAATCATCCAACGATTGCTTACTGTCTGCTTTCTAAATTAATGAACGAATGAATTGATGAATTAGTTCGGTGTTTGAGTGATGGCAGCATAAATCCGCAATGTATGAATCATTTGGTATTCCTTGAAAATTATATATTACATAAAATATATATAGTACAAATATATATCTCACAGTGCGCACAACTGACCCAATTATGAGAATAAGACGCCAAAAGTTGGCCTCGTGTCCGTTGGGGGTTTTTTATATTTGCTGTGCTATCATTTCAACATTTTAATCACACACTGACCGATTTCTTCACAATGCCGCATGTGCCTGATTTAAAGTTGTGTTTGTGGTAGTCATGTCTCGCACTGCAGCAAGTCTCGAACAACGTAAAACGCAAAATTTGCACATTTTTCATTTTGTCACATTATGCAGTGTGTTGTTGCATTAGAATTTGCTGCACATTTTTCCCGCACAATTTTAATTTTTACGATTCTTGCCATATGGCACAGTGGTGCTAAATTGACAAAAATATTGTTCGCATATTTTCAACTCAACCATTTTTTCGCCAGAACTACAGTGATTCCTTGGTAAAAAATCTACTAGGCAGTTGATAGAGTGTCAGAGAAAAGCTCAGAAATCCCAGTTAGTTGTCAAGAAGAGAAGAGAATAAGTCCTAGAGGTACTTCGATTTACCTCTGAAAGATTGATGAACATTTCATATCAATTTGATTCAAATGTTCATCCACAGATTAAACCCTAAGTGGTACATTTTATTTCAACATACATAGGGTTAGGGGGGAAAGTTTGAAGTAAATTTTGAGGCGCAGAACAGCCGCAGAAACGCTTTGGCCTTGAAAAATGCACTTTGTGATATTCCAAGAAAACAAGGGCCATTCTTCCCATGTGTGGTCCTCATGCCAACAGGCAGACAGACAGCTGTACTACCTCAGCAAATTCCCCAACTACGTTAACTAATTTAAAGTCATCCAAATCTTGAAAGCAGAAAGACCAGCGTGTTGTCAAAATGGAGAGAGCCTTCGGCTTCTTTTTTCTCTTTTTCTTGCCGGCCTCGATAGTCCAGCGGGTAGCGCGCTGGCTTCTCATACCGAGCGCCCCAGGTTCGATTCCTGGCCCGGGCTGGTAAACAACTCATCTACTTCTATCGCTATCCACATGAAGGGAATGAGAATTACAAGAATCGCACAAGTGCGCTCTTGGCAGGCAATGGCAAAACCTCCAAGTGTGAACGAAAAACTGCCAATCGCCGTTCGGATTCGGCGTTAAACTGTAGGTCCCCTCCCCCCCCCCCTTGCCCAATCCGCTTGAAATGTGTGCTGTAACATATGTTGGCAAAACAGTGTTGCATACACAGTTCAAAAACGGGTGAAATATGTGGTATCACAATGGGCCTTTCAGGCCTCCGAGTGTGTCTCTCATAGAGGCAGCCACCGCAACCTAACCTAACCTTCTCTTTTTCTTCATTTTGTCCTTTTTGTTGTTTTACGTCTAATTCTTATTCTTCTTCTCCTTCTTGTTGTTTTTCTTCTTATTTTTTCTCTTTCTTGTTGTTTTACTCCTTATTCTTCTTTTTCTTCTTCTTCTTCTTGTTTTTCCCCTTATTCTTCTTCTCCTTCTAATTGTTTTTCTCCTTGTTCTTATTCTTCTTGTTCTTTTATCCTTCTCTTACATTATTATTCTTGCTGGTTTTTTTTTTCTCCTCATTATTCTCCTCCTTCTGCTACTATTTGTACTTGTGTTTCTATTTCTATTTTTAATTCTTCTTCAAAATTTACTTTTATTTCTACTTCCACTTATACTTGTACCTGTACTTTTCTCCTTCTCCTAATCTTCCTTCTTTTTCTTCTCCTTCTCCTTCCGCTTCTTTTTAATTTTTTTTATATTTATCTTTTTCTTTCTCGTTTTCCTTTTACGTGTACTTGTACGCCTCCTTCCACTTCTCTTTTTCTTGTTACTACTTCGTTATTATTAGTGTTAGTATTTCAAATTCTTCTTCTACGTTTACTTCTCGTTCTTCTTCTTTTCCTCCTAATTTTCCTGATTTTCCTTATTTTTCTCCTTCTCATTATAAATTTCCTTCTCCATCAACTTTACAGTTTTCTTCTACTTCTATATCTCCTACTTGGACTCCGACTGTTTCTTCTGCATCAACTCCTTCTTCTCATTCTCCGTCGCATTATACCTCTACTTCTCCTTCTCTTTTTCACTTTCCATCTACTTCTCCTTCTACTTCAACATCTCCTTTTGCATCAACTTCTTCTCATTCTCCATGTTATTCTACCACTACGTTTTATGTTCCTTCTACGTCTCCTTCTACTTCGACTTTTCCTTCAGCATCAATTTCTTCTTATCATCTACCTCTACTTCTCCTTCTCCATTTACTTTTCATGTTTCTTCTACGTCTCCTTCCACTTCTACTCTGACTTCTTTTTCTGCATCTACTTCTCGTCCTTCTTCTTCTCATTATCATTCTCAGTCTACCTTTACTTCTAGTAGAGGTAGAATGACTCAATCAACTCCATCAACTTGGCGATTTATTTCTACATCTACGTCTCCTACTTCAATTTGTCCTTCTGCATTAACTTCTTCTCCTTCTTCTTATTCACATTCTCATTTTACCTCTACTTCTCCATTTTCATTTCCTTTCCTTTTCATTTACCTTTTCCTTCCACTTCCACTTCCACTTCGACTTCTACTTCAACGTCTTCTTCTGGATCTACTTCTCCTCCTCCTTTTCTAATTCTACCTCTACTTCTCCATTAACTTTTAATTTTTTTCTACATGTAGTTCTACGTGTCGGCATCTGCTTCTCCTTCTTCTTTAATTTTAATTTTCCTTCTGCTTCTACGTCTACTGCGACAGCTCCTTCTGCAGCAGCTTCTCATTATTCATCTCATTCTACCTCTACTTCTACTTCTCCTTCGCCATTGCCTTTTCATTTTTCTTCTACCTCTTATTCTACTTCAACGTCTCCTTCTGCATCTACTGCTCCTTTTCCTTTTTTAATTCCAGCTCTACTTCTTCTCCATTAACTTTTCATTTTCCGTCTACGTGTACTTCTAAGTCTCTGCATCTGCTTCTCCTTCTTATACTCCTTATTCTTATTCTCTATCTACTTTTACTTCTTCTCCATCAACTTTCCATCTTCTTTCTACGTCTACTTTCCTTCCCCTTCTCTAACAACTTCTGAGTTTTCTTCTACGAAGTAGAAGGAAGTAGGCGTCCTCATTTTCCTTATTTTTCGCCTTCTCATTCTACTTCTTATATATACTTCTCCATCTCCTCCTATTCTGACTTCTTCTTCTGTACCTACTTCTCCTTCTTCTTCTTCTCATTCCAACTCTACTTCTCCTTCTATATCAACTTTTTATTTTCCTTCTACTCTGCGTCTACTTCTCCCTTTCCTCCTGTTTTTCGTTACTTTTCTCCTCTTCCTCCTCCTTTCCTGCTCAATCTTCTTCTCAGTAATGCCAGCAATGAAATTAACGACTGCAAATTCTGATTATTTGCACACTTTTCGTAATTTTCCCACCACTGTGCATTGTATAATTTTTTTGTGTAATTGTATCGCAGTGATAAGTTTTTGCTGCGCATTAAAATCGCAAAGTATCTCACAGTCGGTGAGTCTTTGGTTTCGCCAGTTGCTGTGGACGGCAGTGGTGGCGGATTGGTTTCTATTACGTCAGGGTTAACAACCAGGTGAGCTGGACACGTGTTGCCTTACCCCAACAGTCCCAACAGCCAGCGGCCAAAACCAGGTTATTAGATACAAAAGAAAAAACGTTTGGCGCCATTTTCTGGCGTTACTGTCGTTGTCACCACATCATCGGCAACATTGACGCTCTGGCAATTACAGGCGCTCGCGTTTTTTGTTGCTGGTCGGTAGTACCTTATCGCCGTTTAGTGTGACAATTGTTGCAAATTATCACACCAACCGCACTCGCTCGCTGCAGTCCGGCTGCAATGTCGCGCAGCGTGTGGGTGTGCGGCGACAATTTACGGCAGCGGCAAGATCGCATAATCGCTGCGGCCACAGCTGACGATGCCGGGGCCGACGCCTGCGATATGTTGTACGCCGTATGCGGATTTTCGTGTGCGTGTGGCTTTGTTTTGTTGTGCCTTTTTGTTTGTGTTTGAGTTTTGCCTTTGCCACCGCTGAAGCGGCGATAAAATTGCATTTAAGTAGACAAAACATTTTGACCTTTAACTATTAAAGCAAATGACATCAAATGTCGGGCAATTGTCTGTCTGAGGGGGCTCGCTGCAATGCGCTGCGGTGCGGTTCGAGTGTGCTGCACACATGTGGAAATGCACTCGAATGTGCCACTGACACATATACCGGCCCAATGCTGCTGCTGCCGTGCGTGTGTGTGTGTGCCATTTTTACGCTTCTGCTTTCCTCATATATTTGTATGCTTCTTGACTCCTTTGCATATGTTTTTCTTTAATGAATTATTATTGCTTTTTTTTTCTTCAAATTGTCTTGCTTTATTTTTATTCTGAATGTCGTCGTTGTTTTTGTTGTCGGTCTGCATTGCGGTGTTGCTGACAAAATGAAAATGAATGACGTGCAAACGAGCTGGAAAAATGACAAAAATATTACAAAAAAAAACAAAATCGAGCATGGAAATGACAATTGCAGCGGCAGCTGTGCCGTAGCTCGAGCCGCACTCATGGCACATTCACACACACACACACATTCCCATTCACGTTGTGTTACGTTTTCGTTCGATTTGGGTGTCAAGTTCAAGGCAACTGCAGCATTGACACTTTGTCGCCGACAGCACTGGCCCACACAGCGGCGGCCGAGTGGTGACACAAAGTGCAGACATCAGCGGAAAAATGACATTGATGCCGCAATAGGGCCAACAAAAGTCGATCGACTCCGACCAGACAATCCGTCCAGGCAGTGTCAACTGTTTTTAGTGCCCAAAAAAGGCTGCGGAAATTTGAGCATTTGCAAAATTCCTCACGCTTCACGCCAACAACGACACTAAACTTGCAGAAATGCCGCCACAACTTTGCGTCTTCAAAGCAGCGCAAGAATGTGTGCAACTTTGCTCAAAACACATAAAGTTGCCATGTCATAAAGTTTCGCAAATATTGCATTCGCAAATATATCCAACGAACGCTTGGAGTGCAAATTGCGTGAAGCACTGACGGCAACGGACAAATCGCTGGGGGAAATCCCTGCGCTGAAACAGATTCCGTTGAACATTTGAATTGCATCACATCTAAATGTGGCTGGAAAACTATTCCAAACGGCTATTTGCATCAGCGATCATGGCCCCGTTTGATTCCCCCAATAATTTTGCGGAATTTAATGCAATTATTATTTTAAGCATAAATTTCTACAAGTGTAAGATTTCATGTTTCGTTTTATAGCAACAAAAGTCCCATTCCACAACGGCAAATTTCAATTCAGCACATTTTTTCAAAAGCAACATTGTTTTTTCTAATTAATTTTGTGCATTAATTGGAGCGAGTTAAAAACGAGAACTTTAGATAGTGCTGAATTTTTTTTTGTAATTGTAAAACATAAATGCTTAGAGCGGAATATTATTAATAAAATTCATGCAGTCGTAAAAATTTGTGAGAGAAATTTAACTGATGATATGAATCTAATGGAATGTAGTTATTTATGTGAATCGAGTGTTTATTGAATCGGTACTAACAACAATACTACAATTATAGATTATGATACTAAGATTCCATAGACAAGATGTGAAAAGTTTAAAGCTGCGAGTGGGTAGCTGAATCAATTCTTTACATTGCAATAGCTTTTTATAAATGGACACGAGACCTTTCGTTGCTTCTGAAAGAATGTAGAGATTAAGAGCCAAGGTTTTGATGGAAAAAATTATGGACACGTGATTTCAACATATTAAAGTCGTAGGTGCTGGGAAAAATCTCCACAAGAAGACCAGAATTGCACAGCATTGGGCAGAAACGAACTGCGTCCGAGTTTATGGAAGCTTTACAAATTTTCGACAGTGTAATCATTTAAAACCTCGAGCTAAATCCCTGGTCTCTATTGTCTTTAACAGTAAAAGGACCGCAAGTTTTCTCGAAGAGTACTCATCTGATTTGGCTATTTGTAATTGTAGAACCCATATTACACTACTCGACATGAAAAATACACTAAAAATAAAAGTGTTTTCTATACTAATTTTGGGCCGGTAAACTGAACTGAAAATAAAAAAAAAATCTTTAAAAGCGTTTACAAAAAATCTTAGAAAAACCATTTTTTCCCCTGTTGTTTCAGTTATGAGCATACAGTCTGTCCAGTAGAAGCGGGATCGACCAAATTATCACTTAGAGTACCGCTATCAAAAAAATTGTAATGCACCTAAGTAGCCTCATAATTTTTGTAATACGCACTGCAAAAATTGTCAGTCTCGTGAAAAAATTACAAAGTACAGGGTGTTTTAACAAGATGAGCTCTGCGTGAGAGAAGCGACTTAAGGGGGTCTTCTGCTTACGCGCCCGGAATTTTAGTCTATTTTTGAAAATTAATTGTAAGGAAACTATACAAGATAATTGAAAAATTTTTCTTTTATTATTTTTGTACATGTTTAAACTTGAAAAATTACAAATGCCTTATGTGTGTGCATTTCCGTTATCTTTAAACGCATTTTCCCGAAAATCACCTTTTTTATACTTTGTGGTATGACTTCTACAAGTAATTTTCATCGGATTTGACTAATTTTTTTTTTCACTTCTTCATAAAACACTTCTCTATGCTTCTCCGAGTACGATTTTTTTTATTTTTAAAATTTTTCAAATTATACGGTTTTTTGTGAAAAGTTGTATTTTCAACCACGTTTTTTGACCTGTTGAGGGTCATAAAAATTGAACAAAACAAAATTTCAAAAATCGTACTCGGAGAAGCATAGAGAAGTGTTTTATGAAGAAGTGAAAAAAAAAATTAGTCAAATCCGATGAAAATTACTTGTAGAAGTCATACCACAAAGTATAAAAAAGGTGATTTTCGGGAAAATGCGTTTAAAGATAACGGAAATGCTCGAAACGGCTGGAGGCGGCTATGTTTCCGGCTTCGAAAACCCAAGAAGGAATATGTTTTTCACGAAACCGTTTATAAGACGTATTCCTTATATCCTCTATATTCAAAAAATGCCAAAAAAAAAATATCGATTTTTTCAATCCGCGTAAGCAGAAGACCCCCTTAAAGCCGTATACTTTTGTCTACACCCTAGAAGGCCGTAAATGTCACGTTTAGCTGCAGCAAAATATATGAAGAAGTCGAAGTCATTCGTAACGAGGTGGACGAAGCGGTATATGAAAGAAAAAAATGTCGACGATTTGGCTGGGCGAGGCCTTGACAAAAAGACCTCCCCAGAACAGGACAAGAAGATCATTGATTTGTTTGCGACGAAGCCGGGCTTATCGTTGCGTAAAGCTAAAGCAGTTTTAGAGAAAATTGATGTTCAAATATCAAAAGAGACGGTTCGAGGACGTTTAAGATCTAACGACGTTAAATACCGGAGCTCTTTGAAAAAACTGTTGCTCTCATCATCACACGTTCAAAAACGGCTTGCCTGGGCTTATGCCAATAAAGATCGGAATTGGAATGATGTAATATTTACGGATGAATTCCAATTTTGGGCAAATAGTAGCATAAATCGATCTTGGAGCGCCGCCATCAACCGATTTTTCCAACGAACTGTTAAAGACCCAGTAAAGGTCCATGTTTGGGGCTGCTTCTCAGAAAAAGGATTTGGACGACTTTACGTTATTACCACCAACTTGAACGCGGTTTTGATGAACAAAATTCATGAAAAAGCTTTATTACCATCAGCTGCGAAGATGTTCGGGAGAAAAGGACTCTCTTGGATTTTACAAGAAGACAACGACCACAAACATCGCAGCCGAATGTGTGCTCAGTGGAAACAGCAAAATGGGTTAGAAGTGTTAGATTGGCCCTCACAGTCGCCTGATGCTAACCCGATAGAAAATGTGTGGGCAATTGTAAAGCAGAAACTCAGAGGAAATAGTAAATTGACAGCAAAACCGTTATCGAGGCAAATTCGGCTGATTTGAAGTCGATTGCCTCGGCAACTTGCTCAGATCTCAGCGCAAAGTATGGGTCGAAGGTTTGATGCTATAATAGCGAATGGCGGCGACTAAACCTGTTATTGAAAATATTGCGTACAATAAATATTATAAACGCATAAAATGCAGTTTGTTTGAAACGAATCGGACAAATAGTTTCCAAGTTACGACGATCACGCTTCTACTGGACAGACTGTATATCTCGTAAACGAATCATCCGACTCATCATCAAGCTGTCCATTTGTCAGAAGATAATACCTTAACCCTTTCGAGACGGAGTTTAATTTTGAAATCCAAAGTACTCTCAGTAGAAATATTGTCATGCTGTGAAAGTTTAGGTTAGAAAATTCTATTGGAATCTCACCAATTCTGAAATCATCCTTTTATGCGGGAACACCGAAATGGAAAAAATATTTTGCATGAATCGTAAGATTTGAATAATTGTTTTGAGGGGCATTAAAAACTTGCTGGGACGTATTATCCCAGTAGTCCCGAAAGGGTTAACCTTTCCAGCGATATGCAGATTGTCCAAATCAGATGAGATTTGGGGAAGTTACTGACGGTGAAAGTTGTAAAAAAGTGAATTTTTTGACCAATTTAAAAAATCATAAATTTTCGAATATTTTTTTATAGATAAAATAAATGATCTATGGTTTTAAAATCTAAGATGAAAGATATATTATTTGAGCAAATATTAAACCTAATAATCATTAGAATTGAAGGAAAAATAACAAAGTTATGATGCACTGAGCGAAACACCTACATTACATTTATTACACTATGCGAAAATTTTTTTTATTTTTCCGAGACCCATCCAAATGTTGATATAGACGTGAAACTAGAGGTCATTTATAGTATCCTGGTGTCGAAATGTGTCGTTCCAGTGGTTTGTGGATCCCACAATGATCCAATCCTCTCCCTTCCAGGCCCCCTATGTACACATGTCCCACTTTCCAAATCCACCGGCTCCGGCCGTTTGTATCGTCCAATGTTCTTCAATTTATCATTCGTGTTTTAATAGCGAAGTAAAGCACACGCACCTCAAACGAAACCACACGCCTTTTTTTTCAAACGCGTTCCGCCGACGGCCCAGAGACACTTATTTACCTGGCATAGTCAGTTTTTCATTTTCTGACCCAAAACCCTTCTTAAAGGACTTCAAAATTTTCAGGATAAAGACATTACAAATATTTTTTTAAATATTTGCGGTTGCGCAAAAATGCACGTACAAAACTACCAAGTACCAAACTAAAAAAGTAATGAGCTCGGTGTGAATACCCCTAATCTATTGATTACGAACTTTTTTGGAGCCATATGTACATTAAGTTTTTTTAGTTCCCTTTGGTCAGAGAATGAGTATTGGTTGGTTGGTTGGTTGGTTCAAGGGGCGATGTTCCAACATCCAATTAGCGCGTTAGCCCCGTTTTGATACCACTATTCCCGGCAGGTACCCAAAGGTATATTGTGTGGTGTCATCTGGACTTATATGTATCTATCCATTCATATACTTATATCCAGTCCGAGAGGTTAATGAAAGAGAGTAGTGAGTTTACGCTGCACTTTGGTATCTCTTCGAAAGTCTGAAATTTATTGGTTGGGAATTTCTTTTATATATAAAAACAAAGATAGATAGAGATCAAAACACTGCCACTAAGTTTTGATTCAAATCAGTAAAGTCTCCAAAAATGGAGATCCAAAGATGTTGAATCCTTTGCTCAGACAGAAAAGTAAAACAAAAATTAAAATAACTACAGGTAACTTTTTACAAATAATTTGCCGATACCACAGCAGTGGTTAAAGGATTTAAAGAAGCAACCTGAAGATTGAATGCTAAAGGAAAAATTACTAATTTCCCTATAAATAAAGTTGTTTCTTTAAAACTGAAAAAAACATTTATTGTAACAAAAATAAACAAAAAATATTTTACTATAAAAGTCAAAATTGGCAAATAGCAAAAATTTAATACCTTTGCCAAAGTTGAATATGGCCAGCAAAACACGTACGCAATTATTTATGCTTCCGATCTCTGTGCTTCGTTTTAGTGCACAGGCGCACAAAACACCCTCACACACACACACACACGTGTAAAATCAGACATTTGAATGTTTGAATAGCAGCAAATAGACGAGTTGCACTCGCGCACACAGTCGTGTTGAGTGCAATAATTTTTTATTGAACAATCATTGCGATTGCTCGTTGCGCACTGTTCAGTGTAGCTGTCAGTGCAGCGCACACACCCACCCATTCTGCGCTGCATATCCTACAACAACAACACACACACATACATGTACATATGCATGTTTCTTGCTGGCATATGGCTAACAAAGCATTCCTGCCGTACGCTAAATTTTCTTGGAAATCGAGTGCAAACTTAGCCGCCAACTTAAACAATTTTTGTTTTTTTGATTTTATTCTCGCCTCAATTTCTTTTAATTTTTCCAATTGAACATTTTCAATTTTTGTCTTTTCTTTTTACCATTTTTTTTTTGGTTTTTGTTTTTTGACTTTACAAACAGAGCGAATAAAGCAAACAAGATGAGGAAACATTCAGTTCACACACACACACACATAGACATGGGTTAGCACACCGGTTGTATGTGTGTGTACAATTGCTTTGCGGTGAATTGTTGTTATTGTTGTTTTTTCTTTCTTCTTGCATGCTCTCGTTTTGCCGGTGTTTATTTTCGATGCACAAATCTTGCATGTAAGAATTCAATTTTAAATGTTTGACTAAGATGCTAATTTTTTGTTGTCGTTGTTTTTTTGATTTTTTTCTTTACTTACATTACATTCAAACTCAGTTCATATATACATACATACAACCACCCACAATCAAGCAAAAGCATAAAAAATGCAACAACAAAGCATTTTGGTTTACCTCAAAATTTCAGTTCATTCGCTTCGAGGCAACTCAAACATTTTGTTTATGTTAGCCTGCTTTGCGTTTCGTATGGGAAAACTGTGTTGCCTGTGAACATTTCAAAGCATCCGATTCAGAATGCTGGCAACAGATGGTGTCGAATAGTTGCTGATGAATTATTATGTGGACTATTCATAATTTTTGGCAAATTTTTTATTTTTGTTATTTTTATTTTTTTATGAACCTATGGTAGAAACAGCGGTGTTCGTTTAGCTGATTAGCTGACATGAAAAAAATGTAGATAGTTTTAGACAAAATATTTGTATTTTTTAATATTAAATAAAAATTAAACATTAAATACTTTTTAAGTTTTTTAATATTTTTTCAGTATATTTTTCCATTGTTATTTGTTTGAATTTCATTTATTACACAGTGAAAGAAAAACCAAAAAAATAGAAAACATACAAACAAATCAATATACTTGCAAAACTTGGAGCCAAATGTAGTACAAGGGTTGCCTTTTTTATTTTTTTAAAAACGATGAAAATGCGTTTTGTTATCAATAAAAATGGTTTTATTGCTTTTCAAGGTATTCTCATTGTAGATGTATACACTTTTGAATACACTCAAACCAAATGTCGAAGCACTTTTTCCACTCCGATTGAAACACCTCCAAAACATGGTTTTTGAATGCTTCAGCAGCATCTTCTGGCGATGAAAATCGTTGACCATGCAATTTTTTTTTTATGTGCGGGAATAAAAAGAAGCTAGTAGGTGCTAGGTCAGAGCTGTACGACGGATGACCCATTAAATCGATGCATTGGTCGATCAAACAGGCGATTGTTTGAGCCGATTCGGTGTCGGCAGTTGTTTTTCTGTATTTCATTGAACACTTCTGTCCAACAAATTGTTGTGTACCACTCAGAATTGACTGCTCTACATTGCTCTAATGACACAGTAGCCACATGACCAGTTTTGCCGAAGAAACAGGCGACAATTTTCTTCAATATGCTGCGTGCCCGAACAACTTCTGTTGGATTTGGCTCGTCTTGGAAGACCCACACGGTCGATTGCTGTTTTGTTTCGGGCTCATACGCATATATCCATGATTCATCATCTGTCACGATCATACAATTGTCTTTCGAAGTACCGCGACCGAATTTTTCCATAATTTCTTTGCACCAATCGACACGAGCCTTTTTTTGAGTGATTGCCAAATTATGCAGAATCCAACAAGAACAAATCTTTCTGACAGCTAAATGTTCATGCAATATCGAATGCAAGGCCGTGGAACTAATGCCCAAGGATGCCTCTATCTCACGGTATGTCACATGACGATCTTTCATTATCAGTTCACGCACAGCATCGATGGTTTCTGGCAAAATGACCGATTTTGGACGAGCTTAACGAAATTCGTCCTGGAGCGAACGGCGACCATGCTTCAATTCGTTAAACCAGTTATACGTTGTCTTGAAGGCGAATGAAGGCGATCGAAACACTGTTGTTGAGATAATTCACTTTGGAAATCGTAAAAAATTATTGCTCGAGATGAATTTTTCAAGTCAGTGCACAGTGATTCGTTCCATAGACAAAATTCAAAAAATGTATAGTCTCAGAATTTAATGGTTTCATGTCATTTGAAAGGTACACCTCCAACTAAGAAAACCCCAAAAAATCTGTGCAAAAAATTAATTAGTGTATGTGCAAAAGCGGCTCAAAGTTTAAACTTTTTTCACAAAAAAATGTAAACACATCTTTTCTGTTTTTTAGTCTATTGAGGAAAAAAAATTGTAAAAATACATGGTTACCAAGATATTGCTGAAACTTTTGATATAGATTAAGAAATCATGTGGCCATTTTCGCTTTTAATGTTATCTCAAAAATTTGCAAAGCTGGGGCTTTTACATCACTTTTAAATCAAAATATTTTTCCAAATTAAAAATCTGAAAATTGGCAAAACTTAGAGGAAAATATCTAAAAAGTATGTGAAAGTATGTTCCTGGATTTTTTTTATTTTAAGAAGCATTCTTTCTTTTTGGAATAATGTAATTATATCCTCCGATATCTTCCGATCTCAGAAAATAATTCAATTTGAAAAGTGGTCTAAACACCTATTTTTCGACAAAATTTCTTTTTTCATGCCTAAAAGTATGCAATCAGCATGAAAAATTGAGAAAACTGCAAAAAAGCAACACATACGCTATTATTATCTTTTTTATTGCAAAACTAAAGGGTCCTGAGACAATTTCTGTTACTCTTTGCAATTACCAATGTTGATGTTACCGATTAAATGTAAAATCTGAAAAATCTAGCCAACACACTTGGTGCTATAGCTCTCCAAAAGTGACGAAATTTGAAAATGTAAGACTCTTGCATTGCCAAACTACAAAAGTTTAAGAAAAACAAATTAGAGATTTAAATTCAGCAGACCATGATGAACTAGTATGCCAAATTTTATGAGGAACGGACCACTCCTTCTAATTTTGTCCCGCGGTTGTATGGAGTCGAATCACTGTGCAGTGTAAACAACACAAATAACGCTTGAACATCAAAATGTTCTAAGCACGTTTATGGTAAAAAATTACAAACTTTTCAATGGCAATCTCAGATTTTTCGAAAACTTACTAGACCATCCCCCTATTGAAAAAATATAAAAGGCAGCCTACGTAAAACTGCGTTTTTAGTTTTTTTTCTATCGTCAGGATTTCTTTTTAAAAGGACTTTAAATTTTCAAGGACATAAATATGTTTAAACATTATTTTAAAAATTGAGCTCAATGTAGAATATCAAAAAAAGGAGATCAAATGAAAGAGAAAATTCTCTAGAACTAAAAACATTTTATATTTCTGTATACAAGGACGAATAGGTATTGAAAATGTCCTTTTTAAACTTTACCTTAAATATCCTTGAAAAATTCTGGGTTGCATCTTCACCAGGTAAACAGATATCAAATATTTGTTTTGGTCTTAAAATTCTGTGTATAACTTAACATATAGAATTAAGCTATTAATAGACTCGATTTTTATTTTAAAAAGGGTTTTATTAACATAAAATGTGATTTTACAAATCGTTTACTATTTTATAAACACTTAACCCATATAAGTCCAGCGATTCTTTTTGTCAATATTTGAATGAAACAGTCTTTTTTAAGGTGAAATGGGGTCGGACAATTCAAATTTGGGTTCAAAAAAATTTTCAGATTTTTTGTTTTCGTGATATTTGGTGTTTAAAAAATCGAACACCTAACTATAAATATATATTGTGGCTATAATATTGGTTTTATGGGAAAAGTGTATATATATTTTCGAGAGTTTGATCAATTTTTAACAAGACTCCATAGCTACTTTTTTAAATATTATTGTTTTTAAAGGTTTTTCGGTGCTTTTGAAATTATGTCAAAAATTACCTTTTGTTTGGGGAATTCATACAACTGAGAAGAGGTGCTAGAAATGAAGATATTTATCCCATCTTATACAAAATATCCCATGTTAACTTTTGTTATTAT
Source organism: Melieria omissa (assembly GCA_963971225.1). Classification (NCBI taxonomy): domain Eukaryota; kingdom Metazoa; phylum Arthropoda; class Insecta; order Diptera; family Ulidiidae; genus Melieria; species Melieria omissa. The sequence goes on along the minus strand of OZ020267.1, from coordinate 130,396,602 downwards.
TTATTACAAATCAGACCATAATATTATGTAAAACTTTCGCGTTTAAAGTTTAAAGAAGAGCCCAAAAAAATTTAACGAAAATGCTAAAATTTACTGTTCGATTAATCGAACCTTGGGCCGATATGGGTTAAGCAAATGTTTTCTATGAATATTTGATCGCATTGCTTCGAAGTTTGCAATTTAAAGATTTACTTCAGGTGTTTTATAAGAATTTTTTCGTTAGGTTAATGTGCAAATGTCTTTTCAAAATCACTAAAATTGCTGGGGCGAATAATTTTCGTTCTGCTAAAGATTTACCCCTCAATTTATTGAATGTTGTACACATATAGTTTTAAAATACAAAACGAGAATTCGAAGCTGTTTTTATAAAGTAATTTACTTTGAAATTTATAACATTGCTTGCAATCGAAAGAAGAAAAGTCTTAGTCCTCCGTTGGCTGAGTGGAAAATCACTAAAATTGTAGGGAGCGAAATATTTTCTTTAAGCTAAAGATTTTCCCCTTAATTCATTGAGTCTTGAACACATATAGAGTCAAATTTCATATAGAGGATTCGAAGCTATTTTTAAGTGATTTACTGTTAAAGTTTTAGCATGGCTTGCAATGGAAAAATGAAAGAATTTTAGTCTGCCAACCAACTGCAGACCAAAATTCTGAATATAAGATTTAAGATTTCAAATTAATAATTCATAACTTCTTTAAGTAATTTACTACTCAGAGATTTAGCATTGCTGGCAATCGACAGAAGAAAAATCTTTATTAGGACAGAATGAGAATTCACCGTCCTCCGACTTGTGATCCAATACAGGAACCACTCAGCCAATACACACGGCTGCTTATATGACTATACTGTAATTTCTAAATGAAAATAACATACAAGTTTAGTACTTTTTAAAACTTTATACTTGAATGAAAAAAAATTTACTACAGTTGCAGTTGCAGTTTTTAGTTCAAATATCACAGTTCAGCATTTAATCTACGGGAATTTCCCTATTTTGCACATTTCGATTACATGACAAATTTGAATGACAAACTTGACCGATATGTGATTATTGATTACACATTATGAAACTTGATAATGCAGGTAAACAAACCCATTGAAATTATCTACAGAGACATGAAGTCATTCAGTAAAATTTGGCATAAGTCAGCAGAAAATTTATTTTGTTGTGTAAAAAATCAAATATAATGAAATCAATTCTCACTGAATTTGCACTTTTTTGTTTGCTATGTGGCACAAAATCTATCTGTGTTTGTGTGTATGTGTGTATTGAAAAAATGTTGAATAGACATTTTAAAGTTGCTTCATTGAAACTTTTATGACGAGTTGACTTTTGAAATATAAATTTGTTTATTGATGTTTTGCGCCGAAACGGGCACAGACGGAAATTGTAATAAATAAAAAATCATTTTTAATGTGTAGGGGAATTCTTTGTAAGGTGCCACTCTTTGTAAGGTGCCACCCCTGCTCGATTTCGATGTTCCAGCAATCCAAGAAAAAAAATTGCTATTGTTATTTAAGGTATATATGTCAACATCAATTCCAATTTGGGTTTTTTTGGAACATACTTAATGGTACGGTCTGGGTAAATAAAAGTGTCGAATTTGGTTAAGAAAAGACATAAAAATTAAAACTGAAGGTTTTTCTTGCGGTGAAAAAGTAACCAAAAACTTATAAAAAACTAAGGTAAATATCAGTGTTGGACTTAATTTTTAATGGTTTTTCATAATCCGAAATGATATCCGAGCATATCGTAAAAGGAACAAATTTATACAATGATTTCCAAAATACCATAAGAATGTAAAGTGCCACCTTTTTTTCTTTGTAAGGTGCCACCCCCCCTTTTTCATTGTTTTGTGGTCCTATATCGGTATAATGACTTTTTATTGCTCGGAATCGTCATTACAATGAATTTAAAGTGTTCTTAGTCTAATTATCTTAGTATTAATTATCTATTTTTCTCTAATCTTATCATGAGGAATAAATTAGTTCAGTTTTGTTTATCAATTTCCATACAATTATTCGTTTCATTCGTTACCATTCAATTTCCATTTTGCTTTCGGTCATTTTCTATTCAATTCAAATTAAATTCAATAATCTTTCGTAAATTTTCTAAATCATGCATTTTTGCTTGCGATTTCTACGTTTTTAGCGGTTTTTTTAGGGGGTGGCACTTTACATTAAAAAATTTTAGGGTGTCGATTTTGAACACTTTGCGAAATTGGCAGTAAAATTCATAATTACGAAAAATTCAATTGAAGTGTTACCTTGGATCCTAGCCCCTTTAACCCTCTTTCGAACGGTATATTAAAATTGGCGATACGTTAATTTTCTAACGAATTATGCGCAAAAAAGCTATGGGGTGGCACCTTACAAAGAATTCCCCTATTGTTTTTTATATTTTTGGCATAAACAAATAACGACAAGTAGCGGTGTTGGTGTATTTTGCAAATATTGCAAAGGTTTGCTTATAAGTCGATGCTGTTGAACACGTGATCAAGCGTGTCTATGGAGATTTGCACAAAATTTAAGCAACCGGAAGTGTTATGTGCCAGTTTCGAATGCTGGACTGGGTGCTTTTCATAGGCATTTGTTTTACTCTTAGAAATTTGGCATTGTTTGCTGAAAGGAATGTTTTCGCATATGTAGATTTGAGACTTGAATCCATAATGGGCTGACTTCTAGTCAACCCATCAACATGACCACATAACTTTGTTTCTATGTCCCACGTCCTGGAAAACGTAGCTCCCAACAGCATTTAGTGTCAGAATCTTATTTCTATCCAGTAATTTATTTAATTATTTATGGCTGATATAAAGGATTATGTCTCAAAGGCTGATTGATCTCCAAAGCACCAAAAAACTTCCATAAATCAGACAATTTAATTAAAGACAATCATAAGTTTTTATCCCAATACCAACACTGATCAGTTGGCCAAACACTACAATCAAGCTTCAGGCTTCAAACTTTTCATCCTTTTTGGTTCACTTCCATTCTGCTACTGTTTTAATTTTATACTTTAAATTAACTACAGCTTCTTTTTGCTTTGGATATAAATGTATGTGTGTGTGTGTGTGATTAATTAGCCCTAAACAAAAATCTGCTCATCTGTGACCAAACATTTAGGCAACAATTAGCATCGAAAAAATGTCACTAACGCCACTGGCTGCGTTTTGCAAAAGAACCAAATCATTCCTGGCCTCCATGCACGCATACGATGGGCATTTATTTATTACATTTTTTTATTTCTCCTTTTGATTTTTGCCAACCGAAACATCAACATACGCTGAACAGATGAGTGCGCTGCGGTCTGTTTGGTTCAGTCGATTCGTGCAACGCCGCAATCCGCCGCGCTTTAATGAAAGAAAACAATAAAGAAATTAAGCCTTTTCGTTTTTGTTTTCAAAATTATGTCAATTCTATTAATAAGACAGTCACATACACAGCTACACATGTTCATACATATGCACATATGTGGTGATGATTTCCAGCCATTTGCCACTGCAAAGGGAATTCACATTCACATTCACATGGAATGGTTGACAGTGCAGTTGAGCCCACTGTCACTGTGCACGTTTGTCAGTTAGCAGTTAATCCTTTCAAGTTGTGTGACAGATGTACACACACACATATGTGAATTTTGTTTTTCCAGCATCAAAATTTAATACCAACTTTTGAATGTTTCATTTGCAAAAAACTGTGTCAGTGTTCGTTTATTTGCTGGTTTTTTTCTTATTAATTTTTTTGTTGTTTTGTTTTGCATGAAACGAATTTCGTTAAAAATATTTTTGCTGTTTTTTTTTGCTATTTGCTACAAACAAGCTGCTGCCACTTGTAAGTTTTCCGCGAAAACGTTTCGCCGTCGCGGCATCGGTGAGGTGTCACTGTTGCTTCACTTTTACGAACCGGCACACCTCCTGTTCGCAGTGTAAATAGTTTTTGATCTATGGACGCGCATAAATTTCAAACAATTTCGAAAATTGTTTATGCTTTTCTGATCTGCACACATGTTCGAAGTGGCAAATGAGGTTAGCAGTCAAAGGCGCAAATGCATTCCTGCAGTCTGACAGCGAGCGCAGCAAAGTGCAATTTTTTACGATTTTGCATAAAGTTTTCAATAATTTCGGCATATGTTGTGCCAGTTTGAGTTTGGCCCTGGATGCTTTATGGGTTCTAAGCAAAATTTAGACAACACTATGCAACAACAATTTTAAATTTTTACATAAATTGTAACAGCATAAAAGTAAAAAGAGGAAACACGGTGTGGCAGTGTTTATTCCTGTTATACGATTTTTATTCAAGACTCTTCAATCGGGGTCTTTGCATTTGAAATACAAAAAATAACAATGGAATCAAAGTTAAACTAGATTTTATTGACAACAACTAAGACAACAGTAGAGTCTATCAATTTAAACGATGGACAAGCGAATGTAAAAGTGATCATACTAACAAGTGGGAATGTAAGAGGATAAGGAAAACGTAGATTATCTTAAAGCTGAAAAACTATTAGAAAGAACCAGGATATCGTTTTGAACGTTCAAAGCATAAAAGTGCATGAGAAACTTCTCAACAAAACTTGTATTGCACGAGAACTTTGGTATAAAGAACCCTTTGGCAAGGTGGATGCTCACATTGAATCAAAAACCCGAACGAGTGAACATTTGAAAGCAATGTTTGAGCAACTTTCAGTGTTTACAAATGCCCAAAGATTTTCTGCGTCGATTTTTAACCTTTGATGGAACAAAGAAAAGTAAAAAATAAATAAATAGAAACTGGCCCAAGTGCTCTGAAGACAACAAAAGTGGTTTCCTAGAATATTTTGAAAATACATAACAGATTGAAGGCAAATTCGTGTAAGGTGTAGAAAAAGAATTGTATTATTTTTCCATAAAATTAAAAAACTCATTTAGCATATGATTCAATTTAGATCAAATATGCCTCGTTTTTTTCGATAACTTGTTTCTATTTAGAAGGTAATTCGCGTTTCAAAACAATGACGCCAGTTCAACTCTTGCAGCACAGTTGACAGACCTGAAAATCTTCGGAGAAAACGGTGACATGCGTTTGTATCTGTTTTGGCGAAATTATGTTTAACAATCGGAACTAACACAAGGCTTCTCTGAACAAGGAACAAACAATTTTCAACAATCCATTGAAGTAAATTTCCTCTCTTATAAAAATCCTCGTCATTATGGCAAAAAAACTGGGACAGTCGATTTTTACAAGTTTCTCTTAACTCTTTCTTGATTACTGGGACAACGTGTCCCAATAAATTGTAACTTAACTTTGTACTGCTCAATTTATTTACTAACCCAAGGCATCCCAATGATTGGTGAAAGAGGCATAACAAAATAAGCTTCCACTTTTTGTTGCATTAATATGGCTTTTCTATTTGACAGATTTTTCATGTCCATTCATCTACTGAAAATTATAAGCTCCCAGGAAAACGATCAAGGATCATGGAATACGCTTAGATTCCTAATACATTTTTTGTAAATTCTGTTTCCGAATTTCCTTACAGTTAAAAAAAAAACAAGCCGTTCTCGAAATAAAACTGTCGCCAGAGGGTTAAGGCAAATTTTTCATCAGCAAATTCATTCGCTATGGACGAAACAGGTGGTAATCACTTGGCCAGATCTGCACTATAAGTTGGATGCATATGAACCTCTCAACCAAGCTTCCGGAACTGTCACTATTGATGTGTCTGGCCTGACTTTGTCTTCATGGAACACAAATCTCCCCTTATTGGCCAAATCTAGCCGCTCCTAGGCGATTGCGTCCTTAAATTGTTGACAGTACAGGCCCAAATAAAAAGTTTGATTGATGATTGTAAATGATTTTTATTCAATCCCATCAAACACATAGAAAAACCTTTCTCACAGTCAATTCTAACTTGGCCATCGTTTGCGTCGGCTCAACATGACAACGATTCCATCACAATTTTTTTCGTTTGACATTGTCGTAAGTGATCCAATTTTCATTACTAATCACCATTCGTTTTAGAAATTAATCGATTTTGTTTGGATTCACCAGCGATTAGCAAATGGAATCACGATCCTTGAGATTTTTTTACGTTAACTTGTATGACAGCCATGCATCGAGTTTCTATTTGAATCCAGCCTTATTCGAGTGGTTCCAAAAGTTTGTTTGTACAATATTTAGCTCCTGGTCAGTCGAAACAGTGCTTACATGACAATCACACTCAACTTTTTCCATGGTTTTATGGACATTTTCGACAGTTGGCGTTTGGTATCAAATATCAGATATTTTTATATGAAAATTATTTGAACGGAACCGACCAAATCAAAACTGCAAGTGATTGATTGTTGCAGTATCCAAACCAGACTTGTATTTTCACCTTTTCCGAAGAAAAGCTGTCAAATATGGTTTTTTTATTATGCTGGTATCCATCTTTTGAACTGATTTCAACTATCATAAAACTTTCTAAGAAGTTTGTTTAGTATGAAAACTTATCTGTCCAACGTATTCAACTCGCTTGCGTTTTCGTCTTTTCCGAAAAAAAAACTGGTAAATATGGCGTATTTTCTCTTGGATGGCGTCCATCTTTTGAAGTGATTTCAACTTCAATATCATAAAACATTTTAAGAAGTTGCTTTCGTACAAAAAATTATCTTTCTAGCATCATATAACGTCATTCAAATTCACTTGCCTGCGTTTTCACCTTTTCCGAAGAAAAACTGTCAAACATGGCGTATTTTCTCTTGGATGGCGTCCATCTTCAAAACTGATTCCAACTAAAATATCACAGAACTTTCTAAGAAGTTTTTTTAACTAGTAAAACTTATCTTTCTAACGTAACCCGAACTCAGTTGCTTGCGTTTTCGCTTTAAAAAGGAAAGCTGTCAAATATGACTTATTTTAGGTCTGTTTGGCCAGATTTCCAGTAAAAATTATCCAGTAAAAAATATCAGGAGAGTAAGCCAGCGTACGCCTCATAAAATCAAACTATCCAAAAAAGTAAACAAACAGCAATTTGTAAGAATTTGCAAGTTTTAACTCTTGGTTACACCACTGGGACTTGGCCCACTCACAATACACAGTAAAAAGGGTGTAAACAGGAGGGTTAAAGAACGAAACAGCTGATCTAAAAGTTTCATTTTATGTTTGAAGTGGTAGGGAAAATTAAGTTAAATCAGACATTTAATGCAAAAGGCAAACAGTTCGTTGCGCTCAATCTGCGATTCTTCCCTTTCAGCTTCAGCGGGTAAAGCTGAGCAAGATGGTTGTGGGTCAGCAGACTTGCGAACGCACAATTTCTTAGCTGTTTCCATTTGCCTCCAAATGTTTTCAAAATTTATGTTTCATATGGCAGCCAGTCATATGTTTTTCTTGTTCTTCTTCTTACTGGCAAAAAGTTACTGGACAAAATTTCTCCAGTAAAAACTTGCAAGTTCTCACGAAATGAACTGCCACTTTACGCTCTCAGTTTCTCTCTCGTTACTGGAGATTTGGCGTCAACAAACAGGATCCAGTAAAAATTTGTATAAATTTGTACAAATTCGTACAAATTATTCTTTGCCAAACAGTCCTTTTATTATTGCTGGTGTCTATCTTCAAAACTGATTTAAACTATCATACAACTATCTAAGAAGTTTTTAATAAGACAACTTTTCTTTCTAACCCATCTAACGTAACCCCAACTCACTTATTGAACGCTAGATTCAAATTACTAAAGCCATCTATTTGAAAAGTAATGAATTTAGATTCCCAACACTTACATGTATTTTAAAAAAATGTTTTTAAAATTAAATTTATTCAAAAGATCAAAATTATGTCAACAAATATTACAAAAATCTAAATAAAAAAGATAACAGAAATTTGTCATATCTGTTTAATAATTTCTTGTTGCCATTTGTTAAGCCAAAAGTAATTGTTTGTCACACAGTGTTTTACATAGAATTATAAATTAAGATTTAGGACAATGTCTCTGACAAATCATGCCAAAAATACAAATGAGTTAGTGAACTTTACTTGTGGCCGCCGCAGATCCGAGCGTTGCATTGCATTGCAACACTAAAACACTGCACAATTGGCATCTGGCAGGCGAACGCTTTTTATTGAAACGAAATGCTCTGCTTATGCGTGTTTGTGTGTGTGTGTGTTTATACTATACACACGTACTGTACAAACATTAGGATGCTAAAAATGTTGATGTTCTCGTCATTCGGCCGCTAAATATCAGCATCAAGTAAGCACTCACATTTGCAAAAAACTCAGCCAGTGTATGCAAATGTTTAGCAAATGTCTGATGAATATCATCAGCAGCCTGCACATACACACACACACACACTAACTCATCTAAAATACTTCGATATGAGCGCTCATAAGTCTGCTCATATGTTTGTATGTAGAAATGTATGGCGTTGGCAACGATGACCGCTGCAGCCAACACTGCAACGCCAAAACAACACAAGAAATACGAGAAATACATGCACATGAAATTATCTCATTCCAGCGGAAATTGTGCAATTAAAGCAGAAATTTTAGATTCCTTCTGTTTGTCTTTTTGTTGATATATTTTGCTATTTACTATTGTCGTTGCTATTAATGGTTGTTGTTGTTATTGTTGCTGATGTTGATGCTGATCTTGGTGTTGCTATTGATGTTTCACTCTGGTTGTTGTTGTTGTTATACATATGAATATCTCTAATGTTCCAACAAAGCGATATAAGTTTCGCCACATTTGTCTGCTTAGGAACACTGATGCTCCGCGCATTTGTGTTTTATTACACCTACGATTTTATTTGAGAAAAAAATTATATAGAAACCACACTTACTGTTACCTTGCATTATCTGAAACGTAGGGTGAAACGAAAGGAGTGAAGTCAGTGACAGCAGGTGCATCCAATTACCTTGAAGACAGATGGTTGTGAATATGTTTAAGAAATTTGCAAAACATACAAATTTTAATTTATATTTTAATTAAATTTTTCGAATTGTTCTATATTTATATCAAATAACCAAAGTTTGTAAAACAGAAGAATTTAAGTTGATATTTGTATTAAATATTTTAAACTATTGTATGTTTTGAGAATAATCGATATCGAATAATCAAAATTTGCAAAACCAAATAATTCGAATTTATATTTTAATTACATTTTTCTAATTATTCTATGTTTAGAAAATAATCGATATCAAATAATCGAAGTTTGCGAAGCAAAATAGTTTGACTTAAATACAAATTATGAATTTTTTCTAATTTTTCTATGTTCAGAAAATAATCGATATCGAATAATCGAAGTGTGCGAAAAAAAGAATTTGAGTTGATAGATTTTTCAAGTTTTGTAATTGCTCCATGTTAAAAATAATCGTTCTCGAATGATCAAAGTTTGAAAACAAAGCAATTCGAATTGATATATTCATCAAATTTTTCTAATTGTTCTATTTGTAGAAAATAATCGAAGTTTGCAAAACAAACATTCTTTATTTACAAAATAATCGAGATCGAATAGTCGAAGTTTTCAAAACAAAAGAATTTGAATTGAAATTATAATTAAATTTTTCGAATTGTTCTATTTTTAGAAAATAATCGATATCGAATACAACCATTGTCCGTTTCGGACAACTGCTGTAGAACATCGATAACAATATTCTTACAATTTAGACCATTTTTGTGTGTTTTGCTTAGAACATAAAACACCATTTTCAAGATCTCACTGTTTTACTGAAAGAATTCCATAGACCTTCTACGTTACTACTTTTAAGTAGAAGTAGGCTATTGATAGCATTAAAAAACATGAAATTCTTTTGGCATTCAATTATTTAGTAGTTACTCAATAAAAGTTGTCAGGTTTTTTATTCAACATTTAAAATTTCTTTCAACAATTAATGAAACTAATTGTTTCTACTATATTTTTTATTGTTTTTAGAACAAAAAATCCCAAAAGTTACATCTATAACATGCTTTTTGTAGTAAAAATAACACTGGTAGATAGGTAGAAAAGGCAGTTCTCAGCCTTAAACGATGAGAGACACACACGAAGACTAGTTTAGGCCCTGAAATGACAAAGTCCTGAGACATAACACACAACATATCACAAGTTGATGAAAGTCAAAATGCTGCAGCGACTCCATTTCCCCTACGTACGTGCAAACATATATACGTACATGAGTTTATATGTATGTATGAATTTATGTATATGTACGAGTTCATATGTATGTATGTAAGAGTATACACATGTATGAATTTTCAAAGTGCAGCCATAACAATACAGCAATTTAATTGCTGGTAATTTGAAATTTGAAATTCTTCTCGTTTTATGTTGCATAACGCAACTGCAAACAATAAATGCAAAAGAATCGTTTGCTACGACTATCATGATTTAGGATACGAAGCATGATGTAGGCATACATCTTAGAAATGATGATGATGAAAATGAAAATGATCATTAATTCATTTGAATGCTGGTGAACGTATGTAAGCTTAGTATTTGCTATGATTTACTTAGTAATTTTTTGCCACTTATAGTTGAACAGTGTCTAAGCCTTGTAAACTCCAACTAAAGTCGGTCGATTACTAAGCTGACTGTTTTGACTGTGTTATTTTGACTCGAAAACTGAGTACATTCTCGCATACTGGCCGAACACCAATGAGAACAGGTTCCCATTTGGAATAATTTCATATATGCATGTGTGTATTAGACATGATTAAGTGCACGATTTTTCGATTTTGGTAATGAAGAACCTCTCATTTTATGTAGTGTGGTGAAAAAGTACATAAGCTAAAAAATGTTGGGGTAAGAATGTTAAATGCTGGGAAATTCGACAAATTGTTCCACAACTACTCAGCAGTTGCTCTTAGAGGGTTAAAATCTAGGACTGACCCCTACTAGTTTTCCCTACTGAACATTTCTTTCAAACATATTTATACCTTATCTCTAACCCTGAATAGGTCTCCCATACAAAATGATCGTTTTTTATAAAATAGGATTCCAGGTTGGCCCCAGTTATGTCAAAAGACTCCATTCATTTTTCTTTACGCATGTTTCCTCTAAACATACCTACCCTTTGTTTCCAAGTCGTTAGGGGGCTGCCATACAAAACTGGCCATTTTTTATGGAATTGGCTCCCCACTTGTAAATGTATTAGTTAAGGCCAGGTTCCTCCAAACAATTTTCAAAAAATCGAAATTTTTTTTTTCTATAAATTGCTAGAAAATACTCTTCGAAATAATATAAAATTAGTCCCGCTGCCTAGAAGTAGGTTGAGATAAGGGAGAACGGTGCGCGCTCAAGCGGTTAATTCGCCCGCTCGAATCTTTAATCGGCTTTTTCTCGAAACTACATTTTTTCAACTGAGTGTCACTCGTATTTCAAAACTATTTCACTTATCATCATGAACCAAACGGAATTCTACTCTTAAAATGTCTCTCTATGGTCGGAACCACAACCAAAAATATTCATTGTTATTTAAAAAAGTTATTAACAATCAAAAGTGCAAAAAAAGGGTCGAAAATTAAATTAAATTAAAAAGTACGCCATTTTTTTTGTTTTTCGGTGAAAATGTTTCGTTTTGGTTCCGACCATAGACAATTGGATACAGAATATGAAACTGTTTTGCTTTTTGCTTTTAGATGATTCGTTCCCAATGGTGACACTCATCAGCAAATCGGACGAGTTTGAGCAGCTGTTTTTGGAGCCGTCATAATAAAAAAAAAAAAAAAAAATTGTTTTTTAATAGCTTAATGTATGGACTGTTATTTGTAAAAAAAATTTCTTTTCAAATTGTTTTTTAACAATAAATAGAATTTTTTGAAAAAAACGTGTTTTTTGGAGGAACCTGGCCTTAAGTAAGCGAGAAAATATCGTGTCTCGGAAACTACTGAACCGATTTGAATGAACTACCGAGCGATTGGCAACATTTTTGCGTACAAGATATACAAAATTACTTAAGATTCAGAAATTCACCACCGGAGGGCGTCTCCCATACAATCGAAGTAATGTGGTTGTCAACTTTTGGGTCAAAACCCCCATATCCTCCCCTTTTAAGTGTCTTCTCTCTTAAGTATCTACCAAGGAATTCAATACCTGGATTCCAAATCTCTGAATCCCGCGATCTTTGACGTTTTTAACTGACACAAAATCCCGGGGCTGGTCCCGGTGCAATTTGTTGCTTTAATGTTTGACTGGTTTTTTAGAAAATATATTTGAAAAGAAAAATTATTGCATGTCGATCATAAATTTTACTATCTAAGAATAATATCAGCTTCTGAGCAATTTCCCAGCACTCAAAACTCGATGCCACGTCACTTACCATTACTCCAGCGCCCAATTTTTTTGGCTATGTATTTTTTCATTAAAAGTGAACACAAAGTGAAAAATTTATTTAATAAACAGCTTAACAGAAATAGTATGAGTTTATATAACAAAATTTCTCTGTTGAAAAACTTACACCGAAAAAACTCCTAAAAAATTCCGGGGTTGTCTTTGATGAAACTAACCTAAACAAACTTAATTTTAAATTATTGCAGTATTTTGCTTACAAAAGATGAATGAATTTTATTGGTTTCGAATTTCATGCAACTTTTATTTAAATAAAAACTTATTTCATATGAAATACTGTTTTATTTCATATAAAAGGGCAGCATAACAGGGAAAGTATGAGTTTATAGAAAAAATTGTCTCTGCTGAAAAGGTTACGCCGAACAAATTCCTAAAAAATGCTGGTATTGCAATTTTTGAATCCCTAAGTCCCGGAGCATTCAAAATGCTTCGGAATTGAACCCCTTAAGCATGGATAAGCATGCGGAAAGACTGAGACTCCGAAGAGGAGGAGAAGAGGACGGGAAGACCGTTCTCCACCAGTTCTCAAGAAGACATCAGTTTTTCGGCTCAACTTTCTTCATCAGTTTAACCGAACTTTGACCTTTGAATATCAGGAATATTAATAGCCAGGTTCATAATGGAATTCTCTTGGTTAAGAAGGGGTTGCGTCATCCACTGTGGTATCACAATGAGCCATAAGTTGTGCTTGAGTGAGTTTTTCACGTAGAAGTCTGCCCCTCCAACCTTACCTAACCTAAACCACTTGTTGCATTTGTAGGTGAAACACTTTAGCAGGTTTTTCTGTATGCAAAATGTACACCAACATAACAAAAAATGATTTGAAAATTGAATGTGAAATTTGAAAAATTACCTTTTTTTAACAAATCTTGTATGTACATGTATCCGTTTTCCTCAGATCGCAGCCACTTAATTTATAATACGAGTCTACAATGTATGTCACAGGACAACATTGTTGCGTGTCTGCGACCTTCTAAAATGAAAAGACCCATAAATTTCATTTGGATTGCATAGCATTCGGATGTTTTTACAGTCCGAATTTTTGCAATTAAGTTGTCTGTGGCAATAAAATACCAGTTGTGCTATGGGCATTTTTATAATTCATCAACTGTGCTGTGCTGTGACAACATGTCTCTGCCAATTTTAATAAATTAACGAGCAATCGTTGTGCACTCTGTTTCCACGGAAATGTATGCAAAAATATTCATATATTTTCGATTCATAAATACATATCTACACATATTCATACATACACATGTGAACCATATATAGTAGTGAGCTATATATAGTGTTGCAGTTTGTGGTGACACACAATCTTTGTTTTATATAGACAAATGACAACGATAACGAGTGACAGTGGTCGCAGCTGACAGCGACAGCAGCAGCATAAATTTGCTATTTTATGTTCTAAATCGATTTCAATTGGACCTTATTAAAATCATTGCGCTTCTGGCTGTTCTAATTTAACACCAATGGCGCTAAATAATTTCGCGCAGCCAAGTGAACTATGGAGATTTATTTCACTGCGACGGGTGCAATTAAAAATGCCAGCCGGCTTTTGTGTGTTGCAAGTCACACGTGATGTGAAAATTACAACTGGTCCACACACCCACTGCGACAACGTAACGCCAACAAATCTCAAGTGGGCGCACACTTGAACGCTTTGGCAACTTGCCACATGTGAAATCGTGCTTGTCCACATTGAGTTGGATGTTGTTTTTTTTGTTGGATCGTCATAAAGTGGGGGAGCGCATTGGCTGCGCTCGAAATTTTCACGGTCGTTGAGACAGGCAGGCGACAGCGTTGCACTCGAGTGCCGCCACTGTTGCGGTTGGCTGGTGGGACCGACGGATTACCGAAATCATTTAGTGCGGATTAATAGCGCTTTTCGTCGATCATATCAATGTAAATTAAGTGTTTTCGTTTGACGCGGCGCTGGCAGCTTTGAGTGAGATTTACAACTCACAGATGATTACGTACGCGTGTTATTTATACACTTTTACGAGCACAATTCCACGCTGACGCATCGGCGTTTAGTGCACGCCAACCCCCTCACGCAACGTAAGTGTTGACGAATCTGCGTGCCGCAACAATTAGGCTGCGTCTGCGCCAATCGCTGCTGCACATTGCCAACGTCCGTTTGGTCGCTGTCAGTGTGACAGCGGCCTAATTGATTTAAATTGAAACGTATGCCTAACACGCGTACGCACCAATTATCAACTGCGAGCGCTGCACAAAGCTCTGCACACACCATAAATCAGAAGGAATGCTGCAAAATTTTTATTCGAACGAATGTATAATGTCGCGATTTCGCATCTCTATTTTGTAGGCTAACAGCAACCGATGCCATTTATTTATTGTTCATTTGTTTTTGTTGTTGTTTTACACATTACAGGAATCGAACAAGACATGCAACCAAACTGTATGCGACTGCAAAGGATTGAAGGGCCGTCCCGGCGCATTCGGCCCCAAGGGCTATCCCGGTCTGGAGGGTCCGCCCGGTGATGTGGGTCCCACTGGTCCGGCCGGACGTCGCGGTGAATGGGGCGACGCTGGCGAATATGGCGAACAAGGCGAAAAGGGTCATCGGGTAAGTTGGTGCTCTCCATAAAAAGTTGATTTAATGTGCCAAGGTGCGTTTTCGTGTGTTCTGTTAGGGTGACATAGGCGAGGTCGGCACATTCGGTAGACCTGGACCGCAGGTACGTTTGGAAATTTAGTTTATTTCTGTGTATTTGAGCATTGCAATTTCTTTTTTGTTGTTTTTTTTCGGGGCAGGGTCGAGCTGGTGACGATGGCCCAAAAGGCATCAGCGGCATCGATGGCTGCGACGGCAAGTCGGGCTTGCAAGGCCCGCCGGGCATGCCAGGTGAGAACGGACGCCGCGGTCCGCTCGGCAAGCCCGGTCCGCCGGGACCCACAGGTGATGCTGGCGAAGGTGGCATCAATTCGAAAGGCACCAAGGGAAACCGCGGTGAAAAAGGATGGGACGGCGTCGATGGCCAACGCGGCTATGCCGGCATTAAGGGCTACAAAGGCGATATTGGTTATCCCGGCATGGAAGGTGCCAAGGGTGAACTGGGTCTCAAGGGCTACAAAGGCGAAATGGCCGAGCCGGCAAACTTGCAGCTTTTCGCCGAAGGTGAACAAGGCGAGAAGGGCGAACCCGGCGACGGTGAGGAAAGTGAATTTATACATATAAAAGCCGTGAAAGGCTACAAGGGCGAGCGCGGTTATTCCGGCATACCTGGTATTCCTGGCTCTCAAGGCGAGACTGGTGATGTCGGTCGAACGGGCCTGCCTGGCACTCGCGGTGACATTGGCGAGTCCGGCGAACGTGGTAAGCCTGGCAAGCCTGGTGAACCTGGTTTTCCCGGCGAAAAGGGTGTGAAGGGTGCACCTGGTTATAATGGCCGCGACGGAGAGGATGGCCCGAAAGGCGAATATGGTGATGCTGGTTTTGATGGAATTCCCGGTGTTCAGGGTCTGGCTGGCCCGCCGGGTACATACGATCCCAGCTTGGATATATCCTTCCCCGGCCCAATTGGCCCGCAAGGTGATATCGGGCCACAAGGAAATCAAGGTCTGACTGGCATTCCTGGCCGGCCAGGTCGCCGTGGTCCTATGGGCCATGCTGGTTCGCCGGGCGATAGAGGACTTGATGGAGTGCCTGGCCGCCGTGGCGCCACAATCAAAGGCGAAGACGGTGATTACGGATTGATGGGAGCACCAGGTCTTATGGGTGCGCCCGGCAATCCCGGTCCTCCAGGACGTGCAGGACAGCGAGGTTATCCTGGTTTAAATTTGAGAGGTCCAAAAGGCTTTGCTGGTCAACCTGGTTTATCTGGAGTTGATGGATATCGTGGAGATCGCGGTGAAGTCGGTCTGCCCGGTGATAAGGGTGAATCAGGCACTGGCGTGAACATTGTTGGACCACCAGGCTCTGATGGACCACCAGGTTTCCGCGGTCAACCTGGAGTTGACGGAACACCTGGCTGGCCAGGCATGTTGGGTGACAAAGGTATTCGAGGCGATGATTGCGGAGTTTGCCCAGTCGGTCCTCGTGGTAATAAGGGTATTGGAGGTGATGCTGGTTACCCGGGCGTTCACGGTGCCAGAGGAGCGCCGGGCCTGACTGGCGAACGCGGTCCCCAAGGATTATCTGGAAACCCTGGTCCACGAGGTTTTAAGGGCTTTCGAGGACCGCCTGGTGCAAGTGGCGGAATGGGTCGTCCAGGAACGCCGGGTCGACATGGAGCTGTTTATAATGTTGGCAACAGTGAAAAACCCGAAAGAGGTGATCAGGGCGAAATGGGCGAGCGCGGTATACAAGGCCAACAAGGTGATCGAGGCCTTGATGGAAGACATGGCTCAGTTGGCTTGAAGGGCGAAACAGGACTTCGAGGGGATTACGGAGAGGCTGGACGGCTCGGCAGAGATGGCCAACCCGGAAGAGCGGGTTATGAGGGTAAACCTGGAAGAGATGCCTCGACACCAAAAATATATCTCGTTGGTGACTCTGGCAGAGATGGCGCTATGTAAGTAAAAACTTCACATATGTTTAAAAACCAAATTTCTCATTAAAATTTTGCTCGGTAGAACGTAGATTAATAGTAAAATTATACAAGAAACAAAATGCGCCAAACTTATTAAAATCCATATTAGAACTTTCAAATCATAACATCGGCTTCTCTGTATTAACTAACAGATTTTCATTGTTTTTTCAAGAGGATTACGTGGTGAACCGGGCAGCAAAGGCACTAAAGGTGATAAAGGTGAACCGAATCCTGGTCAAATTTACGACAATAAGGGCGAAGTAGGAGATGTCGGCTATGATGGTCAACCGGGTCCGAGAGGATATAAAGGAATACAAGGAGATGAGGGAATGCCTGGTGCTCCTGGTGATTTCGGTCTGCCTGGACCCACAATTGAAGGACCTATTGGTGCCAAGGGCTGGCCTGGACTTATGGGTGATTTAGGCCCACATGGCGCACCCGGAAATCCCGGCATTGACGGTTTGCCTGGTTTGGATGGCGTGTCCGGGCGTAAAGGACAACGCGGTGACCCAGGACCATACGTTTTGCCTGGCGAAATGGGTATTGATGGCAGGCCTGGTGTTAAGGGAGAAATTGGTGACGTTGGATTCCCCGGCTTCCCTGGTCCGGCCGGCAAACCTGGTATAAAAGGCATTCGGGGAGAAAAAGGCGACGACGGCCAGTGGGGCTTACAAGGATTGCCTGGAAACAAAGGTCAACGAGGTGATTTCATTCCCGGATATCCAGGCTTGGAAGGTGCTCCAGGTCGTGATGGACGCACTGCTCCACATGGTCGTAAGGGCGTCAAAGGAGAAATCGGCATGTCTGGACCAGTTGGTGTGCAGGGAGCGAAAGGCAGCATTGGCTATCCTGGTCGCAGAGGTTTTATTGGCGATCAAGGCAGACCTGGCGAACCGGGCCAGCTGGGTTCACCTGGTTGGGTTGGCATTCCTGGTGAGCAAGGCGATCGTGGAGATATTGGTTTTGACGGCAGACCAGGTGACATGGGTCCTCGTGGTGCCATTGGCAATAACGGACCAAAAGGTAATAATTTTTGCGTTTAATTTGCAAATGATTTTCGTAATGTTAATATTTTCTTATTCAGGTGAGGGTGGAGATGTTGGTTCAATCGGACGCGCTGGGGCATACGGTATCCCCGGACGAAAAGGACAAATGGGTGATCGTGGTTTCTCAGGTCGACCTGGTGCAAAGGGTAATGCCGCTTACAGCGGAATCAAAGGAGAAATCGGAGTACCTGGCTTGAATGGTCCAAGAGGTTATGACGGTCTGACTGGTGCGAAGGGTATGCAGGGCCTTGAAGGTGATGCTGCAATTGCCTTTGATGGTAGTTCAGGTATCAAAGGAGAGACTGGCGTTCCTGGCCGTCATGGATTAGACGGTCTGGCAGGTCTGAAGGGTGCCCATGGAGACTTTGGCCTAATGGGTCTCGCCGGCGAAATTGGCGACCGTGGTGATGCTGGTATAATCGGTTATCGTGGTAGAAGCGGCATGCCTGGCAGAAAAGGTGCTGGAGGTCCCATTGGCTTACAAGGGCCAGTTGGAGAACCAGGCGATCTGGGCGACATTGGTTACGCAGGCATCCCGGGTATGGTTGGAGATCAAGGAGATGTGGGTATTGCCGGTGGTATTGGACCTCAGGGCGAGCGTGGTGACGAAGGTATTCCTGGCAGGCCTGGTGTGCTGCTTAGAGGTTACGCACTTCGTGGAGACAAAGGCAACCAAGGCCTGATGGGTGTTCAAGGTCCTATGGGAGAGCAAGGTCCTGTCGGGGCGCCCGGTTACCCTGGCCGTAAAGGCGAGAGGGGCGATATGGGATATGGTGGTGCACCAGGACTTGATGGCTATCCTGGCCCGAAGGGCGAAATAGGTGACAAAGGATACCGTGGAATGCCCGGACCGATTGCGTCGTTTATTGAGAACGGCGATGAAGGAGAGCCTGGCTACGATGGCTTACCTGGTCGACCAGGACGCATCGGACCAAAAGGCGCTCCCGGCGAGCAAGGAGACTACGGAACAAATGGTTTGATTGGTATGCCGGGTATAACGATTATGGGACCACCTGGCCCTGTTGGTGACGCTGGCTACCCAGGCCCACCGGGTCGCAACGGCATGCCAGGAATGACGGGAATGAAGGGAGAACGCGGCAACATGGGCATTTACGGCGAACGTGGTGAACCTGGCTTTGCCATATTTGGCCGACAGGGAGACGTTGGCGATGTCGGACTGCAAGGAGAACGTGGCTACGACGGACCGAAGGGAGATCAAGGTGAAATGGGCATGCCGGGTCGATCCGGATCATTTGGCATGCGAGGTCCGCGTGGTCCGACTGGCGATGCTGGCTGGAGTGGCATAGACGGTCTGGACGGCCTTGAAGGAGCCAAAGGAGAGGCGGGTGTCACTTACTCGTTCGAGTTTGCACGCGCCGGCGATCGCGGCGAGCCTGGCATGAATGGCTTCAAGGGAGAATACGGCGACATGGGTGACGTCGGCGAAATGGGTGCAATAGGCCTGCGTGGCCTGAAGGGCTACCAGGGTGAGCAGGGCTTCATGGGCGCCATTGGCCCGGACGGACCGCAAGGTGAACGCGGCATGGTAGGAATGCCCGGCTTGGCTGGCCTGCAAGGCACACCAGGCCCGCATGGCCAAGTCGGTGATCCGGCACCGCCACCACCGCTGCCCAAGAGCCGTGGCTTCGTATTCACACGGCACTCGCAATCGGTACGCATACCCGAGTGCCCGGCCAACACCAACAAGCTGTGGGAGGGCTACTCGCTCGCTGGCAACATAGGCAACAGCAGGGCCGTGGGCCAGGACCTGGGCCTGTCGGGCTCGTGCATGATGCGCTTCAGCACCATGCCCTACATGTTCTGCGACGTGAACAACGTGTGCAACTATGCGCAGAACAACGACGACAGCTTATGGCTATCCACGGCAGAGCCCATGCCGATGACCATGGCTCCGATCCAATCGCGCGATCTGATGAAATTCATTTCACGGTAGGTGCACAAAGAACCCAACCGCACATGGATGAACTAACGAAATGCCTTTCTCCTTTCCAGTTGTGTGGTCTGCGAGACGACAACGCGCATCATTGCACTTCACAGTCAAAGTATGTCCATACCGGATTGTCCGAATGGCTGGGAGGAGATGTGGACGGGTTACAGTTATCTGATGGTAAATAATACTGGCAGGAGAAAAGGCTACTGAGTAAACAATTTGCTTGAATCTTCCCTTTTGTTAGACTACAACCGATAACACGGGCGGAATTGGCCAGAACTTGGTGTCGGCCGGTTCTTGCTTGGAAGATTTCCGCGCGAATCCAGTGATCGAATGTCATGGCCATGGCCACTGCAACTACTACGATCCTCTGGCCTCTTTCTGGCTGGCTGTCATTGAGGAACACGAAATGTGGTCGGTACCGCAGCAACAAACCCTGAAGGCCGACCAGACCAGCAAAATCAGCAGGTAAGCGAAAATCACCTCCTTCCCCAACACCCATTCAGACGCTCTAATGTTGATTGTTCTTCCCGCCCCCACAGGTGTACGGTGTGTCGTCGTCGCAACGACTCTTACATTAGACGCCTTCCATCCGTGCAATCGACAGCGACCGAACTGAGACGCGGTGGAGACCGCTTTGCGCCCGCACCGCGCCAGCCACCACCGCAGCCACAACCCCTGCCACCGCAAAATACGAACTACCAGAATCGTCCGTACAACTTCCAGAACTACAACCGCCGCCCCAATCCAAACAACTACTACCAGTTCAACGGGCAGCAGAATCGCGCCAGCAGAGTCCGGCGTCCGCGCGAGGACACGTACGCGCCATAGGTAGAGCGACACACATACACACACAACCACTCTCCTTAAGTAGAAGTATAACAAATTTTTTTTTAACAAAAATGTAAAACCAAAAAGCAGAATACGTTACACTTAATTGTAGGCTAAACCGAAGAATCTGTCGAATTACATTCAATGCCATGTTTGTGCCATTCAAACGGAACCAAGTGTTAATGTTCTTTTCTCTTATTAAATGCTCCGCACATACGCTCGAGATATGTTTTTTTGTATATTACGTAGGTGTACAGTATCCGGAAGTTTGTGATGTTAACCAAAATGGATGCAATGCAAGTCTAAAGTTGATCAATTCCGAAACAAGCAGCCATCGTGCCCGCTTTGTAGTTCAATTGCAAATCCAACAAATTTATTTTTGAATAAGTAACTTAACTACTAAATACGCTAATATTAAAGAGGAAAAATAAAAAGAATAAAACCAAATATGTTATTCTCTGTAAATTCGGAAGCGATTCTTTTACTGTGCAATGCGGTCAGAGGCGTAGTTCAGCAAGACAGGAAATTTTTACTTTTTTATGTTACAAAATAGGAAAAATTTTATTTATTTTCTTGGTTGTTGTGTTTCATTTGGCTTTAAGACATTTGGATTCCCTTAGTTGATCTCTCAGCCTTTGCTTTCCTCTATTCATTATCTTTGCTGCACTAAAGCAGAAACAATGTTGATTGGATTTGATTTCCACTTTAAGTTTAGGAAAAAAGGATGTAAAGAACCCGATTAGTTTTTATTTGTCTTTAATGTCTCAAAACTAAGTATCTTCCTTTTTCATAGCTTTACACCATTAGTTAAGCTGAGTTTAAGCATTGTGTCTATCTTCAATAATCCAGCAAGATGTTATCTTTGTCTGGGCAGAGTTCAAAACATTCAAGAATAAGTTAGCCATCACTATTTCATAGATTTCATCGATTTCTTGTAATGTTAACCAATGCACTGGGAACTTTTTAAGACGAAGCAATGTTGTGGTTTTGGAAATGCACTGTCGGCCACTTGTTTAACCTCACTTAAATATAAAATATCAAAGAGCCTATTATTAAGAGTTTGCTTTAGTTTAGGTGTGAGAAACAATTTAAAAGTAAATAAGAAACAAGATCAAGAGGGAATGACAGTTATATTTACACAGCGAAAAAATTTGCACCAGATATTTAAGTGAGGTTAATCAAGTGGCCGGCAGTGTATATAAGTTTTTAAAGTATTTGTGATGTCTGCTCAACTATAACTGAACACCATTTCATGCCCTCAAAGCTAAAGATCATACAATTCTGAATGCAATTCGAAAACATCAAATGAGTGTTAACCCTTTCCACCTGAGTTGCCTGAGAGCAACTTCACCTATTTGTCATCTTATAGCAAAAGCTGCGATTGATTTATAAGTTTAATTTATGTAGGTACCAACAAATTAATATTTTTAGAAGTGAATTCAAAGCAAATGACAAAATTTTTACTGTTATACCCAAAATAATTTCCAATAATTTGCAGCGATTCAGGGAAATAGTTACAGTACCCAATAAAAATGAAATGAGTAATTAATTAAATACAATATTTATTATTACATGTTCGAGCTCGTGCAGCTCGCCGTGTACCCCTAATTCATATAGACAGGACTATAAAGTACACACACGCCTTTTCTCTTGTTTTCCTCTTTCTTTTTTATCATATCTCGTTATCAGCCTCCTATTGTCTTCCCAAATACAATACACACTCTTCTAGGTTCTTTAATTTATTTTAATTAATTTAGGTAACGTAAAGGTTTTACAATGCAACCGAATATCTAAATCAAACTATATATTACTACGTTCTTGTGGGGAAATGTCTGAGAATATTTAATGTAATTTATTTTAACACTACCGTAAAAGAACCATTGTAGCTCTGCTTTGATGCTAAATACAAAATATATTGCAAGTCTGCATTACAGTATGACTTCACGCCTCGCTGCTGTTCTCGCAGTCGAATGAAATGTGCTGGCAGCATTTAACTATTTCACTCGCCAGATTATTCAATTAAGGGCCCCAGCAGGTGTTCGCGTTCAAAATCACATTTCCACATTTTATTTTAAAACTTAAGTTATGTTGACTTTCATCGTCGAACTTCACAAAAGGCTTAAAATAACTAACAGTCAATCAACCACACGAAGTCATATGAAATATAAAACTTAATTCAACTAATCTGTCGCTTGTTGCTTTGCTTTGTTTGCAGCCATTTTGTTCACAGACAGGACTTCTACTAATTTACAGTTCCACTAGTAGATCTTTGATATCATTATTATTATTTAACAAATTCGGGATTCTCCTGAAACTTGTCTGTGAATTGCAGCTGGTTGTCGATGATCTGAAAGAGCTCCTGTGGCGCTGGAATGCGGCCAGTCTGCAGCTTCGACCACACCGGCACATCGTTCAGTGTTATCTCGAAGGCGCCCGACGCCACGAGCTGCAAGCAACAACAAATGAATTTATTAATTTTTGCGCAATTAATTGCCGCAGCGTCCATAGTCCAATGGTGAAGTCATTTTGTCTTATCGACATTTATCGTAATTCTTACGGCAAAGCGTATCATTCGCCGGCTGTCTGGATGAACTCACCTGACCCTCGAGCATGTTGCCAACAAAGAAAATCATCATGCAGGCATACAGTTTATTGTCCAACAAGTGTCGCCACCAGCTGGGCGCCTGATGACCAATCACACCGAACACATCAAACGACGACACTATCACAACAATGAACAGAATCTTGGCGGCGAAGATGATGCGCGACAGGTACATGTTGAAGCCGGGCGGATCATAGTTGGCGCCGTTCACCGTAATCTGCGGATACTTCTCAGACAGTATGTGCACGTAGTCCTCGAACGCTTTGCGATAGCCACACGAGTAGCTGCCGGTGCCCCCCGCAAAACAAACAAAATTAGCTCACGAGCACAGCTCTCATTTTTCCTCTATTTACCAGTATAAAAATGTCATTGTCGGTCCACCAACATTTTGGCCAAACTTTGTTGCCGGAATCTCCTTCTCTGCATCTGCACCAAAATTGTTGTTGCCCACCAGTATTAGGGCAATCAAGACGCCAAAGGCCAACGTTACGTTTCTACCAGTGAAGAAGCCCATGTTGCAATAAAAAATACAAAATTTTCGTTAATCTCTTGATTGCCTTTTCGGTTCAATATCAATGAAATTGCAATTCGTGAAGGGGTTTCTTAATTTCTAAAACGGGTTGTCGAGCGACAGCAATTTGGTCGCAATTTCAGTGCGTTTTAATGTTGGCGCCGCTGATGACAGGGCAATGTAATTGAGGATTTTTAGATAAGTTATTTTGTGTAGATTGTGAGATTTTTTGAAAGTAATTCTTGTTAGCCATCTCTACGCCGAATTCTTGTATATTTCTAAATGTTTGCATTAGGAAAATGCCGCTACCGCATGAGTGTGGGTGAAATAGTGTGGTTAGGTTTGTGTGAGTAGCAACTCTGTGCTGCCCTTACAAGGTTATACATTTGGTAGTTTCAAACGAACAACTCTGCCAATTTGAAACTGTCAAATATTTATATGAACCAAAGTGACATTTATTAATTTGAAGCCCTACCATTTTATAAATTAGGTCGTTTAACAACTGCGACTTGTGGTACAAATTTTACGACAAAAATAATGATTAGCCATGGAAAATGAGGGAATGTTGGGTGCAACACAGCAAACTGTGTTTAAAATAATGAAGACATTCAAGGATGGTTTTAATTGGTCGCTGATATTGCAAAGTCCGCTTGTAATCATTATATTACAGTTACAGTTACAGCTACAGTTATTAAAGATGTGGCGCACGAACTAAATTTGACGATTCCACGAAGTGCTCAACATTTTGACTTCTTCGTCGTCCGTCTGTAAAAAGTTCAGTTGACACAAAAACTGAAGCTTTCTGATCGTGGAATGATTAGAAGATACATTCTTCAGTTACCTGCTGAACCAATAGAACGCGTGCAAAAACTTTTCGATTAAAAATTTTACTCAGCATTGAAACTCACTCCTTCCCATAGTATAAACAACTCTGTTTTGGGCTGAAAATCTCGACAACATGGATCTAGTCCTGCAAAGGTCTCCTAGGATTAGAGTTAAAGCAACATATTTAGCTCTATATGTGCTGTGTTTGACTTTACTTTTAAAACAACAAAGCCATATAAACAGTCTGTATAGACTCAGCCATATACTCGTAAATAACATTATAGTATTTGGCAATTGCTGACAGTTTTTGCACCGTGGTACATTATATTTTGTTATTTCACTATGATTTTTTGTTAAAGTATTTAAAACAACAAATTTTGCCATTGAAATAGTCGTTTACATGACATGACTTCAGACACTGTGCTTCTCAAACTGTACGCGTTGTGAATTTTGGAATGACTCGTGGGCCAACAGATGACCAGAGATGAAGGAAAACAATACTATATAGTCGTGTTTGGGTAAAGCAAACACCTCGATATAGTGTATACCCAAATTTTTACATGGAGTACTCTAAACAGTGAACAATCGGAAACCTCTAAATAGTGAACAAAATTTTGAAAGCAATTTCAAGCAAAAAGCAACAAAAACACAAACAGGAATCAAAAATTAAAGAGGGTATTCCCCTAATTTGTATTTTTGCTAATAATTGTTACAAAATCAGCTATTTCTTGACCTTAGTGTTTTTTTGTTGTCGAGTGCAAACCGATTGTGGTTGAAAGTAGGTTTTTGATTTCAATGATCTCTTGAATTTATATACACAAAATGTATTTTGAACAATTAAAACTAATTTTTTAACAAAAATTCTAACCTTAATACTGTGAACAGGCCTTGCAATAGTTCACTATATCCAGACACGACTGTATTTTGAAGCATATTCAATTTTTTTTTAGCTGTAACCTACAAACTGAACACAAGAACCTAAGATAAAGTCATTAGATATATGTAATGTTCCAAAGAACTATTTTCTGTCATCAAAGAAAAATTAAATTAAAATTTAAAAAAGTTCTAAATACATCGTTTTGTAAATGATCTTTTATGAAAATGCATTAATTTTTAAATCTTCGAATCTAACCAATTCTCCTCATACATTCAGTTTCTCCAATCATTAAAATAAACTGATCATCACACAGATGGAACATGGAATTCAAATAAAAATAAATAAATAAGCATGGTTTAAGTATTTCTGTATTATATATATTTAGAATATTCCATTGTTATTGAGTGGCTTTTATTACAATTTGCATATGAAAGCGTCGTACACAAGCAGCAGCAACAATTGCAAAAGCTGTCGCTTAGCGTTTGCGCAAAACTGTCACTTGTTGCTTGCGAATATTTTATTTTGTTCGTATTTATTGGTAATGGAATTTATTTCAAATAGACTCTGTTTTTATTATTGTGGCCCTTGCTTATCTTCTTTGTTTATTTCTGTATTGAAAATGACAATTTTTGCTCAAATACTTAAGTTAAAACTAAACGACTACGAAATTATAAGGTAGGAAAAACATTTTCAACGCCATTCATTCCATGTAAGTCAATTACACAACGAGTGAAAATCAAACAGCAAAACGATGGCATGAGCCAGTAAAAAGTATGGGCAACATTAAGTAATGGTAGTGAATGAAGCGGCAAAGCGCTTGTTGCGAAGCCATTCAATTGATGTGTCGTTGGCGGTTGCTGTTCCTTCCTCTGGCTGCTGTTGGTTGATTTTCATCCAAATATACGCAATGCACAAGATTAGTGAATCTGCACGATGCCCGCTTCGATTAGCTTCATGATTTTATCAGCTATCGCTGGATTCTGCAAATGCCTGCAAAGCGAATAACAGACACTCATTAATTCAGTTGGAACACAAAACTAAATGTCGGCGACTTACTCTTTAGCAGCTTTTGGATCGGTTTGCATTTGATCCAGAATTACGCGCATGGCCGGATCCTTTAAGATCTGTTGCACTTCTGGATCGGCCAGCGCATTCTTCATGACGTCCTCGGGACTTCGCTGATACGACACTGAGCACTGACGGTATCCCTCTAAAGCCTCGGCGTTCTTAGGGTCCAATTCCAAGGCCTTCAGGTAGGCAGCTGATGCCTTCGATGACTTTTGCATGCCCTGCAGCACAACAAAAACACCACAGAT
Source organism: Melieria omissa (assembly GCA_963971225.1). Lineage (NCBI taxonomy): Eukaryota > Metazoa > Arthropoda > Insecta > Diptera > Ulidiidae > Melieria > Melieria omissa. The sequence goes on along the minus strand of OZ020267.1, from coordinate 130,369,785 downwards.
ATGTAATAAATTTTTTGAAATTAAATCTGAACCAAAAGTGCTTTAATAGTCCTTTGGCACGCACCTGCAAAATTTTTCCCTTTCGAATATAACCCTTGATGAATTTGTCATCCAGCTTTATGCACATTTCGCAATCCTTCAGGCCGAGATCGAAGGCAGCCAGCTTGGTATAGCAGGCGGCTCGATTACTGTACAGCTTCGGGTCGTCCGGATTGCGCTTGATCGCCTCCGAGTAGTGCTTCATGGCATTGCTGTAGTCGCCCTTCTTGAACAGCTCGTTGCCCAGCTCCTTCTCTTCCTCGGCCTTTAACGGGTCGATGTATGCGCGACGCTCCTCCTCCTTGATCTTGGCTTCGACTTCGCTCAGTGACGTCTTGATTTCGGGCGTGCGATGTTCGGACATGGCTTTCTCGAAGTACACCTTCGCTTGGTGATAGTTCTCCATCTTGCGATAAGAGTTGCCGATGCGCGCGAACGCCTTGGCAATCAGTTTGAAGTCAGCGCGATTCTCGCGGCCCACCTCAATGCTCTTCTCGCACTGCTTGATGCACTCGTCGTATTGCTTGCGCTCGAAGTAGACGGCAGCGATGTTGTTATGAAATGTGATGTCTGTGGGATCGTGCTCCAGGGCCGCTTCATAATGCTTCAGCGCTGTCTCAAAGTCCTTCTTCTTGTAGGCGGCGTTTCCCGCCTCCTTCTCCTTCTTGGCATAGTACTTCGCGCGTTGTTCCTCGCTCATTTCGTCGACATTCGGTTCGGCCGGCTTTGCCGGCTCCGACTTTTTCGCATCCGGCGCTTTTGTATAGGCAGTGTTGGAAGGTGGCGACTGTGGATCGACGTCCATTGGTATACCACCTCGGGCAGACATGGCCTGGATTACAGTGGCAGTGATTTCTTGCATGCCTCGATGAAGCATCGCGTTATCTGGTTCATAGTGCAGTCCTGCAGTGCGCAATCAAAAATTATGAAAAATTAGTTACAGAGCAATGAACACTTTTTTCAATGGTGACTTGTTTTCACTTGGAAGCGTTTCGGTCGTAGAACAGCAGAGTAATTCGAAGTGCAGTAACAATATTGCACGACATAATTGCTGCTAATTTAGAACCTTTGGGTTAGTATGTAGTAATAACGCCCCTCTCTCCGTACACCGTTGCACCCACACACAGCGAACCAATGAATCACCCACCTTGTTCGTACGCCTCCAGTGCTTTGCGGTAGTCTTTCAGGCCGGCGGCCGCAACACCTTTGCGCGAATATCCCTTCGGCCAGCTGGGGTTCAGCTCGATGGTCTTCTCCGCGTCCGCTAACGCCTGTTCGTACTTGCCGGCTTTCGCATAGGCAGCTGACCGATTGCTGTACAGCACATGGTTTTTGTCGTCCAGTCCAATGGCTTCCGAGTATGCCGCCACAGCCTCTTCGTACTTGTCCTCGTTCAGCGCCTGATTGCCCGTCTCCTTCAGTTCGTTCACCTGCAATGGAAGCATCGAGTGCGTGCACATTTTCATTCAAAATTGCCAAAGTTCACGTTTTGCGCGATTAAGAAAACATACCTTTTCCATTTTATTTTTGATTTCTTATCTTTGAACTGTTCTACGCCTTGCTTGTAATTGCTAAGACTTGTGTTGCTGCGACGAGCGGAGATTACAATGCGCTTTTTAACGTGCTTTGTCGTATTCTAACAAAGTTTTCAAGTTCTACGATACCAACTCGGAGTCTTCTAGAAGAAATCAGAAACACCGAATTCATGAATGCTAAAAAAAATTAATTTTGCGACAGGGTTGCATATTTAAAAGTGCCAAGGTCGGCTTCAAGTGGCACGTGCAATCTGAGACTGGTTTTGGGCGTATTGAATAACTATGTGAGCAAAATGATGCAGATTCATTAAATACAATTTCAGACAAATGTAAATTCTGCAAATACCTAGTTTTCTATTGAAGATAAATTACTTCTAATGTATAGCTTGAATGTGAATAGTACTTTGCAATGCAACGCTAAGTCAGAAGTTGACCGCAATTATTTGCCGGTTCCGTTGTGTGTTCGCTACAGCGCTACCAGACGCGAAGGTTAATACAAATGTTTGAGAGATAAGAAAGAACATGGAAAAATAACAAAATTTTAAGAGAGTTCGCAGAGTCTATACACTCTATAGTCTATAGACTCTGGAGTTCGTTTGAAAAATTTAAAAAAGTGTGTATTATTTGTAATCGTAACTGCTAGAATACAACACAAAAATTATAAAAATTTCATATTCGTTACATTCGCATTTGTTTTCTGGCTGTGTGGAGGCATGTATTCATCTCATGATTAGTTAGAAAATAATTTTCTTTGCTGAAGCATAATATTTACACAACCACTTAGATTTCCTTTGTGTGTTTCTTTTTTCAATTGATGTTTGACGAAGTGGTTACATATAACCTTACAGAGTGGCGGCTCAATCAACCCTTGTATCAACTCTGGAATTACACAGTGCTGCCAATTTACATATTTGACATTTATTATTTGCCGAAAGAAGCAACAAAAGTCCGTCGCCGTCATTTTCTAGAGCGGCTTGGTTGCCGATAATTTGTAAATTGTATATTTAATCACATAAAGCGGAAATTATTTGAATTTCTGCTGGCAAATAGAATAAAACATTATCCAAACCCCATACACTCAACAAAAGGAACAGTGCGTATTGGTCTACTGCACGCAGCGAAAGCATGGCCGAGTACTTGGCGTCCATTTTTGGTACCGAAAAGGACAAGTAAGTGCTGCAAATTGTTGTCGCGGGAAATTTGTTTTTAACCATTTGATCTAACATTGCAGAGTAAATTGCTCCTTTTACTTCAAAATTGGCGCGTGTCGTCATGGAGATCGCTGCTCGCGCATACACAACAAACCGACCTTCTCGCAGACTGTGCTGCTGCAGAATCTCTATGTGAACCCGCAAAACTCGGCCAAGTCGGCGGATGGCTCCCATCTGGTGGCGAACGTTTCCGACGAGGAAATGCAGGAGCATTACGATAACTTCTTCGAAGATGTGTTTGTCGAGTGCGAGGACAAATACGGCGAGATCGAGGAGATGAATGTGTGCGACAACTTGGGCGACCACCTTGTGGGCAATGTGTACATCAAATTCCGCAACGAGCAGGACGCTGAGAAGGCAGCCAACGATTTGAATAATCGCTGGTTTGGCGGCCGTCCTGTGTACTCTGAGCTGTCGCCGGTCACCGACTTTCGCGAGGCCTGCTGCCGTCAGTACGAAATGGGCGAGTGCACACGTTCCGGCTTCTGCAATTTTATGCACCTGAAACCGATTTCGAGAGAGCTGCGCCGGTGAGTAGGCACATGTTAGCTGCGATGTCAAGCGGCTCATTTGACTCTGAATTTGTTCTTTCCAGATACCTTTACTCACGGCGTCGTCGTTCGCGATCACGTTCTCGCTCCCCACGCCGCCGCCGCTCCCGATCGCGCGAACGTCGTCGCTCGCGTAGCCGTGAACGCGATGGTCGTGCTCCCGACGGACGCAAAGGTCGCTACTAGAACTTCCAAATGAAGCACAAAGCGCAATCCACCGGTTGACATTTTGACTTGGCCCCACTCTCTCCACTATTGGTTCGACTAGGCTTGATTGAAACTGTATGTTTGTGTTGCACACGACGTTCGGCACTGCACTACTTTTAAATTATACAAACCATATTTTAATTACCCGATTGAGGTCTGCAGTGTATGCCCCGTTCGTATTACATGTTGGCTTAAGACGTTGTAATTTACTTGTCCCCATGTAACCGCCACTTGAATTTTCAATAAATGGTTTAAGTTAGTAAGTCGAGTCGCTTCACTGAAACGCTCTTACACGGCACTGCCCACTCAATGAAACAACACAGTTCCCTTGAGAAATAACGAGAATTTTTTATTTGCTTATGTAAAGAGCTCAACCAACAGCCGACTGTGGCACCTCCTCCTTTAAGTCACCCTTATCACTTTCCATACTTTTCAGTTGCTTGGTCAGATCGATTTGCTGCTGCAGGACGTATGTGTTCTCCAATTTGCGGCGTTGTTGTCGCTCGATGTCGCGCACAACGCCTTCATGCAATTTTTCACTGAAACAACCAATTGTCGCCGGTTAGATACCGTTGCTTGCACGCCGAACTTGGCTCACTTACCGATCACTGCGCTGCTTGTAATGGACATAACCAATAATACCTGCCGACACAGTAATGGACAACGCTAATGCAGCCTTGGCTCCAATCGACATTCTAATTTATTAACTTAAGACAATTAAAAAAAAAGTCCCGAAAAATGGGGGAAACTGCAAATTTCGCTTGATCTTGTCTGTACGACTAATTTGAATGAGAAAACGAGCTGGCAGAGATTTTTTATTCGTTTCGAAGTGCGTTAAAAACAAAAGTCAGCTGTTTACTTGCTAACCTAAGTACAGTTGGAAAGTCACTGGAAGTGTCAGTGCTGCCAGTTTTTGGAGGGCGAACAAGTCGGAAACGTTGAGCGTCGTTGAATATTGCGAAATATTGTTATAATAATTAAGACAACAATTTGGAGTTGAAGCGTTTTCGCTCGGCTCTCTGGCCATTAGCGGATATTGCAATAAGTTGGGCCAACTGCAGTGTTCGTTATAAAGTTTGCATTGCAGCAAATTTTACAGCTCAAGTGTGTGATTTCCGGTGATTTGCTTCCGGTGTTGTGCTCGGTCTTTCTGTTTCCGATATCCGGTGCGTATTATTTGATAGAACATGGTGTGTTAGCTTACGGCACTCAGTCAGATTTGGAACTGCAACAAGTCCACTTTTGATGGCATTTTTTTTGTTTGGTCCACAAGCTGCGAACGAATTTTCCACTTTTTTTTGCGCGTTGGTTCAATCAATATGTGAGTAACAAGCTTTATAGATGGAAGTATATAGGAGATGGGTTTCTATTGTCGCAGTTGGAGTTTTCATTGTGTATTTACAATTACTTTCTGATCAGTTAAAGTTTCCAGTTAAACATTTACTAAATTGTGAGGACAGTATGTTCTGCAGCTGTGAATAATACAATTGTAAGAATAAGAGTAAATAAAAACAATGAGATAAAGATTTATATAGATAAAATCGTGTACAGATAAATTACATTTATAAAATAAATTAAAAAAATATAAAGTAAACTATTAAAATAAAAATAAAAATGCGTTAAAGGAAACAAGATTTGAGAAAATGTGAACTTATTTAAAAATTTTTTTATGACTCCTGTTTAAATGTAAAAATATTTGTCTTGCAACCTTGTTGATCATTGTTATTTAACTAAGAACTATAAACTATATAAACTATAAACTATCGAATATTAAAATTGAAAATCTTTAATATTATTAAAAACAAACAAAAATAATTTAAAGCAAAAACTTGTATTATTTAAAAGACTGTAATAAGACAAAAAATGTATTAAATTTTATAAAATAGAATGACTAAAACATGATAAAAACAATAATATAAGTCAACATAATAAAATAACTAACGAGTTAAGATAATAAAATAAGAAATACAATTAAAAATAAATTGTAAGTAAACATTGGAATTAAATGTATAACAAATTTGCACAAAATAAAATAAAACAAAATATATGAGATATAGTTTTTGAGATATAAGAGCGCATAATAAGATAACTACTAAAAAGATAAAATAAGAATTAAAAATCAAATAAATTACAAGTGAAAAATTGGAATTCAATGAATAACAAATTTGAATGACTTAAAATAGAAGAAAATTATGAGTTGACTAAACTAAAAAAAAACCAAATTATTTGCCTGTCAACTGAACGAAAAAAATTATGAGTTATCATAAAGTAATAGAAAACCAATTGTTTGCTTATTAAAAGTGCTTGTCTACTAAATAAAAAACTATATTCTATTGAAACAACTTTTTTTTAAGTGCAGATATGCAAATTATTTTTCATGTTAAAAAAGATATTTTTACTAAAATAAAATATATACTCTTTAAGTAAAATGCAACATCTTTGGTCTGCGGCCTGGAGAAGAAGTAAAACTTAATTATGTTTTAGGATACAGCCAAATTTATCTAAAGCATAGACTGGGCTTAACCACCACTGGACAAGACTTAAGTGGGGCTTGCCACTATCTCTTCCGCCATCACAATGAGCCTCAGAGGCTTTCTAGTTTACTAGTCGAGTGATCGACAGGCAGCTGCCCAAACTAATCTAAATTTTATTTATTAATTTAAGAAGAGTTGCAATTTTTTAGATAAAAGGTTTGTTAAACATTGTGTATGATACTATTGTTTTAAATAATAGATAAAATATGACTTTTCAAAGGTATATGTATTCAGTTTGAGGACCATTTATTCATTTGTTTGAATAATAAACGTTTGGGGCATTCTAGAGAGAATGTTTTTTTTGTTTTTGGAAAAACGTATTTAGAATATTTAAATGCTTGATTGGATATTTTTCAAAAATGGCCGCAGTTTCTTTGATCAAGAAGCGCGTTAAAATTCATTCAGATCGGTGGACAATGTACGTGGTTGGGGAGATTTATTAAGTTATCTACTTCTGTACACAGTTACAACGCAGCAACTAATAGTGAAGGTTACATGAAGTGTAGGTTGCATGCTGGTCACCTCAAACACCCAAACTAGCAGACATTTTTAATTCAGCTTTGTCAGTGACAACGCAGCGCTTCGTTGTGTTTCGGCTTTGCATGTTTGTTGCGTGCATTCAGTTAATTTTTAAGACAAACAAGTGATTTGGTTGAATTCACAACTGACTAAACCGCACTCACCTGCTCTTCATTGCTCTGCGCAATGTTTAATTTAATTCGCTTCATTGTTGTATACGAATTTAACAAAATTGTACCATTAATATTTAAAATATTTATTGTACCTTGTACTCGTATCTACCTACATACCTACGCACCATTCAAATAAATTACTAACATAAACTGAATGCGTTGGTTGAGTTGGACAATAAATTAAAGACAAGTTGCGGTTTGTTTTTGTTTGTGTTCATTTGAGTATTTGTAGCATTTGAGGAAAATAAAATAAAGTAAGTAAATGATTAGCAAATTATCGAAATAAACACAACAACAAATCGTTGCGTTGTTTATAATGAAATTTAAATGACTTTATAAATAGAACTTATCAACTTTCAGTCCGCAAACACGCATTGATATGTCACAGTTGTTGGCATGAGGGGAGGTTGGGTGTGAGGTGAAGTGCGGTATGGCGAAAATGTTTGCAAGCAACAAGGCACCCTCACGTAGTGTCCGTTCCCTCTTCACTGATAAAGCGAACATCTCGCTGGATTTGTTTTTCTTTTATTGGCTTTTGTGCTGCACTGGCACTTGCTGTCAACGAATTAAAGAGCAGAGCTTATACAATACACAAGCAGGGTGACCAGCATGCTTGAAGCAAAACAAAGCATTATATAATTAAACTTTGAGTTATGTTTTATAATTGTAACTAGACACATACCTATTACAAGTATGTATATAGCGCCATTATAATCTTTTAATAGTTTAGTTTGGTTTAATCTTAAATTATGATTTTCTCTAAAGTATGAGCAAATGTAAACTCAAATTTATAAACCAAAATATTTAAAACTCTTGCAGATGAAAAATATGTTTTAAGTAGACACATCTCGCTTAACCCTGCAACCACAGGTGCACACAAGTGTGGTTTTGGGGTTTCAAATCTGCCAAAAATCTGTTTGTTGCCAAAATTGTGGGTGGAATTTGTGGTTTCATATGGTTTGGGCTCTGATTTTGTGTATAGAACCCCTCAAAATAAAATCCTGTAAAAACCAATGCCTACAAGAGTCTTAGGGGTACTGAGTTCCCTTAGCCTACTTCTTCGAACAATATAATTTATGTATTGTTATTACTGCAGTGGGCGAAATAACTATATCGAACAATCAAATTTTGGTAACATTAAAATGGTTTTCTTAACTTATTTACTTTTTCTTATTTTTTTTGTTTATTTCAGTCTTTTGATACAATATCTTACAGACTATAGAATAAGTGAGCAATTAAACAAGTTGGAAAACAAAAAAAAAAGTTGCTTATTTACTAATTGCAATATATACAGTGCAAGGTCGGTATTCGTAACTACCCATTATCGCAACGGCTTAATTTTTAACATTGCAGGTTCTATAATCGCGACAGTTTACGAAAAACGGGGTTCTATTTTCGGGACTTTTATCTTTTTTTTTAATTTTATTACAATGTCTATAACCAAAAAAGGAAAATCCCAGTCTTTTGGTATTTTTAAGCCTTTTTGGATTTTTATGCCGACAACAGGGCTATATGAACTACGTGATTCAGCTGTTATTTTAAAAAATAATTTGCCAACAAAGCAACTCAAAATGTCCAATTTCTTTAAAAATGCTTAAAATGTAAATATATGATATATGAATAAAAAAAATTTGAATTTTAAAAATTACGTAACATTTTTCAATATGTATGACAGGTCTGGTTTTTAATTAGTCGCGAAAATCGAGCTTGCACTGAGAGAGAGAAATCCTTAAAGTCTGAAAATGAATTGAAAATGTCCATTTAATAAAGTTAGCAAGACGAAATTCAAGGATGTAGTAGTGTATATGTTAGTCCTTAAGATATGTTAAAAAAATAATGAAAATTTGTAAGGATATTCAAGAATAAAGTTTTAAAGGACATTTTTAATACCTCTTCGTCCTTTTGCACCAAAACATTAAATTTTCTAAGATTCTAAGGATTTTTCTCTTTCATTTGATATCCATATTGTTAATCTACAATGCGTTCAATTTAAAAAAAAAAAATTTGAAATACACTTTGATCAATAAGTACCGGGACTGTGTATTTTAAATTTTCCGCCGGTGCCCGATGTAGGTAAAAAAATTTTTTTTAGGTCGGTAGGACCTTAACTGACATCTGTGTCAGTGTCACGACCACTTTTGAACATTTTATACCACTCGAACGCTCTGGTTCTTGATAGAGCAGACTCCCCGAATGCTTTCTGCAACATTTTAAGCGCATTGGCACAAGAAATTTCGTTCCTAAGACAAAATTTCAAACAAATACGTTGATCAACAAAATTATCCATTGTGTGCGACGAAGTACAAAAAGTTGACTGACGCTAACAGCTGCCAAACAAAAACGAATGATGCAATCCCGCTCAAAATTTGACACAGATGTCAGTTAAGGTCCTACCGACCTAAAAAAACCTGCATCGGGCAACGGCGGAAAATGTAAAATACACAGTCCCGGTACTTATTGATCATAGTGTAAAAATGTCCTTCAAATTTCACTGTCTTTAAAAAAAAGTCCTGACGTCAGAGAGAAAAACTAAAACCGCAGTTTTACTACATTTGACCCCCTAGTTTCGCAACTATATCGATTTTTTGGTGTGTTTTGAAATTTGTTGATTTTTGTCGCACGTGATAAAAAAATTCAATTTAGACGTACGTGACCATAGTATTGAAAGGCTTACTAATTCTCCAGAATGTGTCACGTGTATCCATACGAATATAAACGAAATATGCCGAAGGTCCTATATTATGTAACGACGCAGTGGCGCACACATGATTTCATTTGGTGGGAGGGGTTTCGAAACCATATTTTGTATATTTGTATTTGTATAGGTTTTGGGAGGTTTGAAAGATGTAAATGTGCAAATGGTCACCTTAGCATTCTTGTGACAGTTTTTGGGGGGCAAGGCTCATAAACAACGCTGACTGCAACAGGCGCACAAGCGAGATTGCTGCATGATTTGTTTTTATTGTTATTTACTCTACACACAGAGCGCAGACTTTGTTGTTGTTGTTGTTGCTGCTGCTGCTGCTGGCGCTCGACATTTGCTGATTAAGACAATCAACAATTTCTTTAATTTTGTTTTTGCTGTTTGTACACCGATAAACTATGTGAGATGAATATGTGTCTACATGGCGGGAGGTGTATGTGTGTGTGTGTGTGTGTGTGTGTGTGTTTAAGCGCAAACTTTTTACTATATAAAGTGTCTTGGAAAATCTCGGGCAGCTACTTGACGAAGCAGTGTTTACGCGTCATCCTACCTCAATGCAGGACGACAGAAGAAAATAGAGCAACAACAACAGCAGCGGACATGCGCACCACCTGTCCGAAAGTCAGAAGTGTTCGCTACCGGGAACGGACAACTTCACACCTCAAATTCAGCCATTACCCGCCACTCACTGCCCGACTGACGACGCTACTCCAACCAACGACGCAAATTCCAACAGACCGAAGATACACAAGTCGGAAAGTGAGCGCAACGCAACCCACACAGCCACAGCCACATTCAAATCCGCGCCGACCAACGACTACTGTACGACTGCGGCGACGCCGATGTCGATGCCGATGCGTTGAGTTGCGTTGCGTTGCTGACATTGCCGTAACTTCCATGTGCGGCCGCCAGTTGCTCGCCAGTACCAGAATCGTGTAGATGTGTTAGCGCCAGAGCCGCAGCGGTTGCCAGCAGCAGGCCCACATAGAACCGAGTGTGGTTTCGATATTGTCGCGTAGCCAAAATCAAAACAAAACTCGGCCACAACGCCAACGCAGTAAACAAACCAAAATCAAAAACAGTGAAACTTTGGTACGATTTGCAAAAATTGTGGCAGTCTCACACAAACACCCAGCACAGTGTTTGGAGCCCGAATCGAGCTGTGCCGTGCCCCATATGGCAGAGCCAGCCGAGCATGTGTGTGTGTGTGTGTGTGTGAGCGTGTTTGGCTGTGTGCGTGTGTTTAACCTCTTGAACCTATTTCACTTTTATGCAAAAAAAGGGCCCGACGTGCGGAGTATTTAGGGCCGTGTTTGTGCTATCGTTGCCTATGTTGAATTTTTTCTTTTATGCGACAAATATTGATTTTGTTTCGGTGCGCACAGTGGTCCAAAATGTGCCGCTCTCCACTATCGTTGCACATACCGATGTCGTTCAATTGGGTTTTGTTGCTGTATTCGTTGGCGATTGTTCAATCAATTGAACGATTCCTATCAGTTGTTACGACTTAAATTACTTTGTTGTTGTTGGTGTTGGCGCTATTGTATTGTTTGGTTTTGTGTTTTGTTTGTTTTTTCTGATTTTTGTTGTAAAAAATAGCATCATTGTGAGTCACGCTTGAACAAATTACACTCGCCGATCCAATGCGCCGTTCGCAGCGAACGCTCAATTATTCAATGCGTTTTAAATGCGTATCTGGGCCGTGGCAGCTTGCAACAAATGTTGCCGCACTACAACAACACCCACACCCATGGCGTCTTCTACTACAATCACGCTTTCGCACTTATTGCGGTTTTCTTATGTCGTCTGCTCTCCAGAAAAACGAGACCCGGCTTTCTAAGCGTCCACAAGGCGCTTACTCAACAAATCTGAAACGTGCAACGTGCAAAGCTGCCGTCAGCGTTGGCGAACTTTTGTCAACTTTTACTCAATGAAAATCAACAACAAACATATTATGTGGGCTTACATAGATACTTGTTATATACACTCACAGCTACACTGAAAGAAAATGTTTTTTTTTTACGAAAATAGTAATGGAAAAACCTGTTGGAGTGGATTTTTGTGTGAGAAAATGATGTAATTTTTAATGGTTGGTTGATTTAACTAATTTGCAGTGTAATGAGTGTCGAGATTTTGAAAAGTGTCAATTAACTTGTTACCATATGGTCACATTAAACTTGCACAAAAATGTAAATTTTTAACTGATTCATATTAAATCGCTCAAAAAATGGTATAGTAAAATTCAAAAGAGAAAGAATTCCGGAAAAAGAATTCGAGTTAATTCTTAATAAACAAAAATTTTTTTTTCGGTACTATGTCAACAAAGTGTAGTGTCAATCTAAGTGAGGTAGAACTTTCTGACAATCTACTCGACTACTTTGAGTTTTTTAAACTTAATTACCTTATTAACCATTTGATGGTCGCGTATCTGTGTCTAAGATCTGTAAAGAACACAATACCAAACATATTTTAACCTTCGAAAACACACCTAGTTTTTCAATTATCGGGAACATTTTGGGTCATTTAGAACCTGTTCTCTTTTGCTATAATTTCACAACCATAAAAACCTTTAACTTAAAAAAAATTATAGAGCTAATGGAGTAAATATTGTTTTAACAATTCATAAATATTATGATTCCTCTAAAATTTAACATAGATACTTAAAAAAATTCGTAGGAAATCATATTTTGTTTTGCAAGTCTTCCATACTTAAAAAGACTACCAATCATATTCGCCCATATCTCGAAAAGTACACATCGGACTGTACTCATTTTTAACAAAATACATTTTTTTTTAATATACAAATTTTCACAACAGAAAAATAGGAAAGTTACCAAGCAAAACTTAATAGAAATACTAAAGAAAATACTGACTTACTTAACTGGTAATAACAACCCGTTATCGGGTTACGGCCTGCAGCAAAACTTCTCTCCTGGCGCCACTGCTTTGCGAGCGCCTTCTCCAGTTTGTCACACCAAGGGATAACAGGGCCTCTTCAACTTGGTCCTTCCACCGGAGACACGGTCTAAAGAAAAGTCAGATATTTAAAAAGGAAAAACCGTCAAAATAACCGCAATGGTCTTTCTACTGTTAAAGTAGGAGTATGGGTCTACATGACCCAGTATGTTTTCCGAAGGCTTAAGAAAACCATTGTTCGAATTGAACACTCTTGAACAAATTCTGTTCCATGTTCTTTACAAGTTTTGCTAAAATAACTTTCTTACCTTTTTATGCATTGTTTTTGTACGCTAACTTTTCAACTGTTACTTAACCCCACTCTTTATACATTTTCCCCACATTTTCTCATTTCGCTTTATTTTATTTTATTTTATTTTATTTTATTTTATTTTATTTTATTTTATTTTATTTTATTTTATTTTATTTTATTTTATTATTTTTATAACATCCAAAGGATAGTTTGACCGGTGAAAAAAGTTCATAAAAGCATATTCAAAGCATCGAAAAAAATCATTTGAATGCTGACGTTCCATCCGTTCACTTCTTTTTCTTTATATGTAAGTACTTTTCTACATCTCTTCGTCTACTGTCTTTCCATTTTTAAAACCTACATTTCTTCGCCAACATATATTTTACCCAATTTCCTTTATCTAACTGTCTGTTTCCTTCTCAATGCGTTCGCCTGAAGTTATTCATTCATTCATTCTTTTATTTTTCCATCCGTTCATTTGTTCTCCTATAGATGTACTTACTTTTTTTGTTTATTTTCTTATCTTCCCATACATCTCTTTGTTATTTTTACCCATTTTCCTCTTCATCCATCAAATTGTTTCTTTCTTGATTCGTTCGCCGATACTTAATTATTTCAGCTCGTCAATTCTTCTATCTGTTGATTTCTTAACCTATACCTATGTATGTACTTGTTTTACTGTTTTCCATTCTAATTCCTACATATCTTTATTCCTATGTTTCTTATCTATTTTCCTTTCATCCACATATTGGTTCTTTCTCGGTCCGTTCACCTGTATTTATTCATATCAGCTCTTTGTTCTCCCATTATTTTATTTAATTTTTCATCTCTTTATATTCGTTCATTTCTCATTTGCTCTTTTGTAATTTATTTGTTAGTTTCGTCCCTTCCTTCTATCCGTTCAATTCTTCTTTCACATTTTCTGCTGTTTTCCCATTTATTCGGTTGGTTTCTTTTCATTCGCCTTCTTCCCATTCATTTTTTCGGTTGTTTTGGTTTTTCATCCGCTGGTCTCCATCGCAATCATTCATTCCGTTGGTTTTTTATCCACTTTTCTGCTTCCCATTTATTCGATTGTATTTTTTATCCACTGGTCTACTTTTTCATTTCATAATCTTATCTTCATAATCTTATCAATCTTATCGATCCATCTATCTATCTTTATTTATTGGTTATTTCGATTTAACTATCTTATCTATCAATCTTTAGGCCTTTCTCTCTGTGTTATCTTACATCAATTTTTATATGTTTTTCTTCACCATCTGATCTCCCGTCTTTCTAACTTTTTTTCTTCTAACGAATGTTTTCTGTTTCTACGCATTATAAATTATTTTTCATCTGATTAATTAATTACACTTTTATTTATTATATTTATTATATTATTTATTAAAAATGTAGTATTTGTTTACTAATTACCCCTTCTAAGTCATATTTATCCTTTACATATTTTGCTAGTACGTTTACTTTCTCAATAGATTCTTTCATACATAACGATGGTATCTGTTTTCGGACAAAAAACAGTATATTTCACGTAAAAATTTGAAAAAACAGTATTTTCGATTTGAAAAAAAAGTATGTTTTACAGTATAAATTTTATTCAATGAAAATGAACAAAAAATGCAAATTAATCATCATCGCTTTCGATTTCAATATCTTCTTCTGAGGCTGCTGTTTCGTATTTGTCCTTTGAGGCAATTTGACGGAGTAATTCCGGCTTTGTTTTAAGATAATTGTAGAAATCAACGCACGGATATTTCAAATTGCATTTGACGATCAAAATTGCCTTCAATGTGTCGACTTGTAATTGAGTTTTTTCTGACGTCCAGGTCTTGTTCACTGCAGAAAAAATTCTTTCGACCGATGATGAGGTTCCGGGCAAGCATAAAATATATTCGACGATTGTAGCCATCTCATTGTATTCGCATTCGACCTTAATGAGGTGGTTGAATATTTCCACCCAGCGATTCACATCCGAAACATGGCCGTCTCTCCATTGCGTGATTTTGTCGGTCGTACAGAAGTTTTTAACATATCTGAATTGAGTATGCAAATCTGCTGCTTTTTCATTGGCTTTATACAAATTTAATTCGTTCAACTTGTTCATGACCGCTTCGACATCATTCCATTTTGGAGTTTCTTTCAATGTCACCCACGCAAAGAGTTTCAGTGACTCAAATTGTGCTGTCCATATTTTGAAGTAAGAGAGTGCAGCGGCTGCGAAATTAGTTCAAATTAATTCGAATTAGTTAAATACATTAATGATTTGAACAAAAGAAGGTGAAATTACCGAAAAATTCGTTGCGTATAGCAGCCATCTCATTACAATTGTATCCATTGTCGATAAGTTTTTGCTTTTCTGTCTCTGCATTTGGCGATAAAAAATCATCTTCTTGACGCATTTTTAGTGTTTCTTCAATTTCATTTAAACCGTGTGCAACTGCGATTGCCGTGACATCATCACCTTCAATTTTCAGCACATATTTAGCGAATAACTCGGCCTAATAAAACAGAAGAAGAACATTTGAAAAAATTGAATTGTGAAAAAAATTGAATTGCTACCTGTTCTTGGACAAACATCAACCAAAATTTCGATGATTCTTCATTGAAAAATTCGATCAACTTTTTTTCTCCTCTTTCAAGTCCTGTGAAATACATTTTAAGGGCATCATATTGTTCCATTATACGCTTGATAGCTGGTCCGAGAGCCAAAAATCGTGTTTTTGAATAGCCGAGCAATTTGTTGTATTCCACTTCTGCTTCTTCACAAAATGATTTCAATGCAGTCACGCGTACAGTGTTAAGGTAGAAATGGGAATATATTTTGACAATGGCCCACTCAACGTCAAACGGTATTTCTTCACATGCAAATTTCAATGCATTGTGAGTAATGTGGGCAACACAGCCGATACCAATTAAATGAGGAAGCCACTGTTTCAATCGGTAGAAAACATTGTTCTGGCCGCCACGAGTTTCCCCACCAAAATTAACTTTTGCATTATCGGCGCAGAAGCAGACGATTTTATTCTTTATTTTGTATTTACTGGCGGCAGACTCGATAAGATCGGATATTATTTGCGAATTTTCGCCAGCTTCATCGGTTAAATTCAAAATTTTAACACGTACACCGATAGTGGGAATGAAATACCGAACAATAACGGGAAAAAGTTTAATATTTCCATGATTCGATGCATCTGTATACACTGACACATAATTACAGTCTTTTAAATCATGTTCAAGCAATTGTTGGGCGTGCGGCGCAAAAACATTGGTAACTATTGCTTGACATTTCTTTCGTGAACACGAAAATTTATTCATTTTAAAACATGATTTAAATATTTGACGATTTGAAACTGTGATTCGAATTTATCACATGATATGCCCACACTCCTTCCATTGCCGCTGAATGTGTATCCAAATCCGATTGAAAATGTGATGTTATAGATGTACTGGCAGAAGCGGCATTTTGAGCGTCTTGATGTTTTTTTGTTTTTATATGTTGAACAATATCCGCATTACCACCATTCGCAATGGAAAACTTACGTCCACATTTTCTGCACAAAACATCACTTTCACTTTTTATTTTTTCGAGAAATGGATACTTTTCACGAAGTTTTGTATTGAATGTGTTTTTTGGCCTTGATTTCGACATTTGACAATGGAAAGCGAAGCCGAAGTAAAACGTTCTGTACAAGAATGAATAATGACAAGACAGCAACAGATAATGAAAGAAAGAGACAAATCTATATGACATGTTGTTTTCGCCGTTAAAAGTACTTATATTCGCCGCGTGTTGCCACTGTCCTCTCTGATGTTTTGCATTACGATTAATAAATTTTAATTCGAATTTCGAAACGTTCAAGACAAAAAATTGAAAAAAATTCTCAGCATTAAAATACAGTATTTTGGGGGAATAAAACAGCATACTGTTTTTGAGCTTGTAAAACAGTATAATACTCTGAAAAACAGTATAGATACCATCGTTATTCATACATATTCTTTCCTTCTAACACTTTTTGGTGTTTTTCTGCCAGTTCTACCATAAGTTCCTTCCTCTTTCTATACGAACTTAAGTTTTTTTTTTCAAAGAATCATCTATTCTTCTGTTTTTATATTAGCTCATCTAGCTGTCTACTGTTCATTTGTCTTTCTATTTATTCTCTAAAAATTTATGAGAACTTGTGGGGAAATGGACTTAACCCATTACTGCCTGCATATAGTATTGGCCAGAAAAAACTGCTGGAATTTCCAATATGTACAATTATTAAGAATTTTCTCGATAAGGTACACAACAGTTAGTCAACTATAAACACGGATTGGGATAACTTAATGTCACAATTCTTCAATATTATTAAAAACGAAATAAACCTGCATCTATTCCATTTCATTCTACAAAATTTCAGCCAAATCGCATAGCAGATTTAGTCAGGGAGGCCAAAGAAAACTCACCATTCCAGGGCGTGAAATTTCACCCCATCCGGCTGGAATGTGTTAAGACATTCATCTCGTAGCATTCTCGGCATAGGCTTCGTTCTATTAAATATGAAAATTAAAAAAAAATTACTAGCGCACATTTCTTTCGAAAAAAACAGGCTGTCTGAATAAGACAGTACAATTTTTAAATATTTATATACATAACAGTAAATTTTTTAAATTACATGATCTAGTAAAAACTGGGTTGAATTAAAAAAGAAATATTTCTTAAGACAATTAAAAGAAAATAATGCAAGGACAAAATTTTTTAGATAAGAAAAATTGTGTTTTGTTGAACAATCAAGCACTGTCAGGTCGGTTTTTAATCTTTAAACTATTTTCATTTACTTTTGTTTTGTGAAAAAGTAAACAAAATCGCAGAAAGCAGCGTTAACATGTATTTACACAGTTATGGTTCAGATTTCAGAGCAATGTGAAAATTAGTTCGTCAGAAGCGACTAAAACACTCTTATTAGCTTTAATTTTGAACAAAGGCTTCTTCAAAGTGATTTTGCAAATGTAAAACGATTCGGACACGTTGACAATGGCAATGACTCCCGCATTCCACATATGTTAAAAATAGAAATGTCTTTTAGCACATTTCTGCCATTCAGCCCAAATTATTAAAGCCCATATTTAAAATTTGTTTACAGAGTGAGCAACTTTTATGGACGATTCTTGATGTTTTCTTTGCAATTGCGTGCGAACTTGTGGGACACTCAGATGTCACAGTAAAAAATGTTAATTAATTTAAAAGAGAGAAATGCGTGTTTTCTGGGTGAAAGCAATTAAATCGAGCATAAAGAAGACACGACAGTGCGCCATTTCTTGGGCCCATTTGGCAGCCACACAGTTCGAGTGCACTTGCACTGCGGGCAATGCCATAAATTGTCGGCAACCTTTCATTGTTTTCATTGTTCAGTGTAAGTCGACTTAGACTCTGTACTCTGTCAAATGGAACTATTTCTGTACATTGTTCGTAGACACAATGTGCTTTTGGGGGCAGTCTAAGCCAGAATTTGCGCGACTTAAATAGAGATGACGAGTCTTTTTCTACGTTGTGTCATTGGTTTTCGCTTTTATTTTGCTTCGATTTTCGCTGTTTGTATGAATGGCGGCGCTGCGTGCATTTACTGTAGGGTGCAGTCAACTTGTCCATGTGTGCGTTCTACCCTTTATATACACATATACTATGTACTATACTGTATATACTGTTTAGTATATAGTATAAGCCGCACGGCAGCATTGATTCGATTTTCATCAAATTGCAGCAGTGCGCCCACACACAACCAGCGAAGCAGTCCTCCAGCCCAACTAGGCAGCCAAAACTCAAATCATAACAAAAAAGTGAAAAATATCCGTGCCACAAAAATCGACAAATTCACACAAAAGCACAGCCGCACAAATTGGCCAGCATGACGAAGGTCGAGTTGTACAAGTCGCGCGTTTTCGTCACCATCATTCATCTGTTCGCGCTGGGTCAGTTCGCGTACGCGCTGTACTTCAGCAAATTCGAGATACAGCGCAGCTACAAGTTGGAGAACTCGCTGAGTCGCCGCCTGGTGCCGGACGGCTGGTTGCCGAAGACGAAATTCCTCTCCTATTGGTGTCTGGTAAGTGCCAAAATTCAATGAATTGACAGGAAAACGCAAAGCCGGCAGCTGGGCAAAACGCATATTGGCAAACAAAACATATGCTGGCGCCTGGCAAGCCGTCTTTGTCCTTTATAGGACCTTCAAGCGTGGGCAGTGGGCGGTGGGTGTTGTGCGTTCGCGCCTTAGGCCACAGCTGTGGGGTGACTTTTGTGTGTCTGTCTCTGTGTGGGTGTGTGTGTATACGCTATTGCCGACTGTTCCACATGCTCCAACTGTTTCCCCATCATTCGTAAACATGCGCAACAGTTAGACTTGGGCCACCAATCCGCGCATAAATTTATCTCTGGGGGTGTATATTCATAGCTTTTAATCTGAAAACAGCAGCATTAGCATTTAACACACACTTAAATTATATATTTATATATGCATACATGATTATGTTTGCATGTGTGTATGTATGATATGTGTACCTATTAACGCATACTTTGAGGCTTTGGGGATTTGTGATTTGTAAGTGAACCCTTCTGTGCGATGTCCATAAGGAAGCATATGGCAGTAATGCACGAAAACCATTAATTACACATAGTAGTACTTGTATATGATTTATGATTTATTCTTATATATAATCATCAGATCGATAAACTCAGGTCTGTCATGTGAGTCTGCCAAGCACTCACTAAATTCAATAACTTAAGAAGAACTACGAGTATGGGGACTTCAAGTGAGAATCTGTGTTGTTCCATTGCCATAAAACGGACTTTAACGAAATATGAGACACAAACCAACCCAAATCAAATCAAATAAAAAATAAAAAAAATAAAATAAAAAAATAAAATGAAATAAAATGAAATTAAATACAATAAAATGAAATAAAATAAAAGAAAATAAAACACAATAATGTAAAATAAAATAAAGTAAAATAAACTTAAATAAAATAGAAAAATTAATAAAATTAAAAAAATAAAATAAAATAATATATATCAAAACAAAGCAAAATAAACTAATAAAATAATAAAATAATATATAACAAAACAAAGCAAAATAAACTAAAATCAAATCAAATTATATAAAATAAAATAAAATAAAATAAAATAAAATAAAATAAAATAAAATAAAATAAAATAAAATAAAATAAAGTAAAATAAACTAAAATAAGATAAAAAATAAAATAAAATGAAAAAAATAAAATAAAATAAAAAAATAAATAAAATGAAATAAAATAAAATAAAATAAAATAAAATAAAATAAAATAAAATAAAATAAAATAAAATAAAATAAAATAAACTAAAATAAAACAAAACAAAATAAAATAAAATAAAATAAAATAAACTAAAATAAAACAAAACAAAATAAAATAAAATAAAATAAAATAAAATAAAATAAAATAAACTAAAATAAAACAAAACAAAATAAAATAAAATAAAAAAAATAAAATAAAATGAAATAAAATTAAATAAAACAAATTCAAATCAAATCAAATCAAAACAAATAAAATAAGTTAAATCAAATCAAATAGCATAAAATAAAATAAAATAAAATAAAATAAAATAAAATAAAATAAAATAAAATAAAATAAAATAAAATAAAATAAAATAAAATAAAATAAAATTAAATAAAATAAAATAAATTAAAATAAAATAATGTAAAATAAAATAAAGTAAAATAAACTAAAATAAACTAAAAAATAAAATATAAAAATACAACAAAATAAAATAAAACAAAATAAAATAAAGCAAAATAAAGTAAGCCTTTTGGAATTAAGGGCCAAAAGTTGTTAATATAACTATGCAACTTAAATTACTTAAAATTTTTTACTAAAATAAACATTTTTTGCAAATGTCTTTCTTCGCAGTTTAACCCTTCGCTGCATGGCATTGCATATATGCAATGTTGACTTTTCATAGATTTGAAAACTGTTCTGTTCACCATTTTATAGTCGTTCATATCTTTTATGTTAAAACATTTGATAACTAACGGAATTTTGCAAATAATATTGAAAGTATGTGCAAAAGAATCGAAAAAGCAACAAGTGCTCGATCTGGTGTTATAATTTTGGTTATTGATGGCAATGGTGATATGGCGGTTGTCGTCGCTCAGCTGTTTAGTGCTTTGAATTACGAGTATACAGTCACGCCTGATCTCTGTTTGACTCCTCGTAGTAGCCAACACTAAAAAATATATAAAACCGACTTTCATTTCGGTAGTAGCGTTCTAACCAGGATACGGAAAATGTCCGCAGAACTTCTTTCATAGATACAGGAATTCTATAAAATTTCATTTTTACCAAGAAACAAGAATTATATGACAAAAATGTTTTTTTTCACGGAAATTAAATCATGCAACGAAGGGTTAAGTTCTTTCGAATATTACATTTAACATTCCATGTGAATTGAGCCGCTATGACAACTCCAATTTATACTAATAAGTAACTCATTATTGGGATTGAGTTGAAATATTAACCTATCTGGGACTGCTGGAAATATTGATTTACTTACTTAACTGACCATAACAACACGTTACCGGGTTACGGCCTGCCGCAAAATTTGTCTCCAAGCGCGCCTTCTCCAGTTGCTCACAGCCAGAGTTGAAAGGGTGATTCGAAATGATTTATTGATTTTTATGTCATCAATAAAAAGAAAGACTTATAACTCGAGGCGACTTTCAGTATTATTCACAATTTCTCAGCGATTTCACGCTTTGTATGCTTTATTCTCCCTGACTTCTTTAGATTTCAGATTTTTTGAAAATATTTTGAAAATAAATGACATTAAAAGTACACGAACAAACGAGGCGTGACTAAAGTGCAGTGAATAAAAAAGCCCATTAAAGTCAACTGAAATACGTTTACTATACACTTATACAAACGTAATATGTCTATGTGTATATGCTTACACATGTCTGTATAAATATTTAACAACTGCTGGTCACCCAACCAAAATCTTGTCACTGTAAATATTACATTTGTCAGCTTGAAGTGGAGCATTGGGAAAGACCATTTAGTAAATTCTAAATTTGTATGTATGTACTATATGCATTAGTCATACATACTAATGTCGACAAGTGGCTAATGACATGTTTACATCCGTCCATTCAATAATAATTTATGAACGCTTTGGCCATAAATGTGGAAGTGTGCGTATATTTTAGGAAATCATGAAAATCGATTTCGAATTCGTAAAGGAAACCCATTAAACCGCACACGCACAGTTGATTTGTAATTGATAGTTAATTATCAAATTTCGTAAATGTCAACTTTCAGGCAATTAAATAGTTCAAACGTTCAATAGGATTACGTCATATGGACATTGCTGAATAAATTCAAATTAAACTAATAAATTTAAATCAAATTGAAAAAATGTTATAGTATTTGAAAATATAGCAATTAAATATGTTTACATATAAATAGAATTTCAAGGGGCAAAATTAAAAATTATTTTCAAACACTCCCCCTAACCCTTCGGAACTAGTCCTCCTACACTTCCTTCTGGAAGGTTTTCAAGCATTCTTCCCACTAAGGACCTTACGGCAGTAAACTTGCACTTTGGGCAATATGAAGAAATAATTTTTCATTAAAAAACACATTGTCCTGATTTGTACGTTGAAAATGGGAAAACTCTAACATGGGTGAACAGATGGATAGAGACCTACTGGCTCAAGGGTCAAAAACTTGTCTAAGTAATCATATTGAAACGACTCGAAAAAGCAGGTAAAGAAATACATATGTACATTAAAAAACCCAATATAAAATTGCAGCAAATTCAAAATCCTGTCTCAGAACTCTCAGTCAGTCCCCATTTAAATACGAATATTCTCTCTAACGTATGAAGGATTCAATTAACTTGCTGGATCCCCTGCGGAACACTTGATTGCCTTCACTTTACTTTGTTTGCTAACTTTTTATTACAATCATTGTAACCAATTTTTTAAGTTTTTATTTAAACTCTTTTTTTATTTCGCGACTTTGTATTTAATGTGTTGAATTGCAAATCAGAACAAATCGAAAAGTCGAACAATGAAAACTTTTGTTAGGACTGCCCACTCTACATGTAATAAAAACTTTTTGTCATTAATTGCCTGTCTAATCTTTCTGTGATTATTATTAATAGCTCTGTTTTGGAAATTTGCCAGTAATTAAAATCAGAAGAGGAGGCAAGCTAAGTGATGCTTCCGAAAGTGAAAAATATGCAAAAAGTAAACAAATAGAAATTTACATCATAACAATTTGCAAGTTTAACTCTTGTTTACATCAGTGTAACTTGTCACATCCATTACCCACAGGGGGGAAGGTGTAGAGAAAAGGGTTAACCCTTATTCTCATACCCGGGTACCCGGGTGCCCACTGCGATGTATTTTCGTGAAAAAAACTGACAAATAATGAAAATTTTTTTTTTACCTTCCGGATCCTCGTTATTTAGGTGAAAAGCGAACAAATCATATCAAAATTTTATAAACACTTTTTAATTAACAAAATATTGAAAACTTAAAAATTTCATGAAATGGGTACCCGGGTACCCCGGGTGCCAAACGACGTTAGTAAGTTTGGGTATGAGAATAAGGGTTAAAGAAGGAAGCAAAGATGAGTTAGGATTTGAAAAGTTGAATTTGAAATTTGAAGGTTTAAGTTTAATCAAATATTTTATGGAAAAAAAATTCCTTTGATGAGCTAAATCTGAGATTCTTCCCTTCCAGCTGTAGCAGGTAAAGCTGAGTCAGTCTAACAAACTCACGCAATGTCTATTAACAACTTCTTAGCTGCCGGTTCAGTTTCTTCCTATGATATATAAAAACAATTTTGATTTTTTTGGAAGCCGTTCCTTAAACCTTTCGGTATGGAGTTCAATTTTGAGAACCAAAATACTCTTTTTAGAAATGTTCCCATGATTTGATAGTTGGGACTAGAATATCATGTTATATACTCACAAATTCTGAAATCCAGGGACATACTACATGGGCTGAAAAGTCTTTGGCCTGACAATGAAAAAACGATATTTTTAGTGCAAAAATGATTTTAATCTTCGACATAATCTCCATTTAGAGTAATGCATTTAGTGTAACGGTCTTCCAACATTTCGATGCCTTTCTTATAGTGGTCCGCGTGAAGCTCTTCAAAATAGGCGTTTGTTTCCAACTCGACCTCCTCATTTGAGTAAAATCTTTTTCCGGCGAGCCAATTTTTCAACCTGGGAAAGAGGAAATAGTCGCTGGGTGCTAAATCTGGTGAATACGGTGGGTGTTTGACGACTTCGTAGCGTAATTCCTCTAATTTTTCGGTCGTATCGCGAGCAGAATGAGCTGGTGCATTGTCTTGGTGAAACAGAATTTTTTTCTTGGCCAAATGAGGTCGCTTAGACTTGATCTCGTTGTCCAATCGATCCAACAAAGCACAGTAATATTGTCTATTGATTGTTTTTCCATGTTGAAGATAGTCTATCAAGATTATACCATGTGCATCCCAAAAAATACTGGCCAGAACCTTGCCAGCCGATTGTTGTGTTTTTGGGCGCTTCGGACGACTTTCACCAGGCAACAACCACTCTGCCGACTGTCGATTGGACTCAGGTGTGTAGTGATGGATCCATGTTTCATCCATTGTCACAAACCGCCTCAAAAAATCCTTCTTATTACGACGAATTCGGTCCAAATTATCGGTTGAAAGACGAACACGTTTTGCTTTTTGGTCAATTGTCAGCAAACGCGGCACCCATCGCGCGCACAGCTTCCGCATGTGTAAATGTTCATGAATGATATGACCAACGCGTTCCTTTGAGATGCCTATGATGTTAGCTATCTCACTCAATTTTATTTTGCGATCATTTAACACAAGGTCCGTGATTTTTTGGATGTTTTCCGGATTAACTGCCTCATTTGGCCTCCCTGAACGCGGTGCATCACTGGTGCTCGTACGGTCACGACGAAACTCAGCAAACCAATATTTGATAGTTGAATTTGGTGGAGCAGATGTATTATAACATTTATCAAGCCATGCTTTTGTTTCCACTATATTCAACCCATCAAATAGCAATGTTTTATCAAAACACGAAATTCACTTTTTTCCATTGTTTACAAAAATTCAGAGGTAGCGTCACTTCGAAAGCAATAACTTGAAAACGAGTCAACCAAATGTCATGAAACTTTGACAGAATCTAAGTTAAGGATGGTTTTCCATGTACAATACAATAATTCTTAATTTTTGGCGCCATCTCTATGTCAGGCCATGTAGTATAATTTGGTTAAATAAGGTCGCCATACCAGTCTTATAAGTACACCATATACATACATCACTTACATACATCAATTTATAGGCTGAGCAACAAATTGAGTTTTGTTTTACTTGGATTGGAATTCCAAGACACTACTTTTGAAGTCTCACTTCACTGAACTACATTTACGACCTACTGATTATTACTGAACTAAACAAGCACTTGGTCACCTTTAAAAAGTTTGGATAACAAATTAAAAATTTACAGTGAAGTATTTAGCGATTAGAATATAAATTGTAAAGCAAAACTAAATAGTAGGACATGACTTTAATTTCAAATCTATGACTTTAGTCAAGGATTTTCGTATGCTCTGAATTTAAGTAAGTAAGTAAGCACTTCCAGCAGTCATTTTCCATTATCTGTAATTTTATTGAAGGAATTTTTCTCAAGTTCTGAATTTTACTAGTTGACACATTATTGAAGTCAACCAACAAACAGCATTTTTCAATTATCTCAAATCGTTGGGACCCATATCGCCCACTGGACCAATGTACTTTCATTGCCACACCCACCACAAAACCATTTCGCTTGTAAATTGCCTGCTCTGTTTACTTGTTCCTACACATGTTTACTTGGCCGAAAGCAAATTTCTTGTTTGCCACAAAGAGCCAAACCGATTCTAAATTCCACTTTATTAAGTGCACAACAACCAGGCCAATTCATGCCGACTTGTGGCCGCACATTAAAAGCGTGTCGCCCTTTACATTCGCGCTGCCGAGCCGCAGTCAAATCACAATGGAAATATTTGCCTGATGCTTTTCACTGCTCGCAACTGAATCGAAAAACAATTGCAATATCTGGCGAATGTCGGTGGTGCGTTCTGCTTCAGTCGCACGGCCGCTCGTCCATACGGCGCTCAATGTAAACAATCGGTTCGCGTTGCTGGCTGCAAGTGCAGCAAATGCGTTGGCACCTCGCCGGCCCCAATGCCGGCGCTCTCGCCTTCGCACTCGACTGTGAATTGGCGAGTGACTGCAAGGTTGTAATGTGCAGGCCGGGCCAAATGTTGAGTTTCAGTATTGCAAATTGAAAAGTGCACGCCGGCCGCTGTGTTGGCGCTGTTTATGCCTTTTCCGTTTGGAAAAACATTAAATGTACCATTTCGCCCACATACCACCATTAATCAATATGTGCGTGAATTGATTTGCCATTATTGTTATTATTGAGTTGGCACTATCGACTTGGCGCAAACAGGCGCACACAGCCGCACGACGCCAACGCTGACGCCGGCGCTTCAACGCATGCATGAAGCTAGAATGAGGAAAGCTTCCGGAGCGTCGAACTTTTGCGCTCCGTCTGATGGATATTGACTCGTAGTCGCTTTGGCGTTGTTGTGGCATTGGTTTTTAGTTGTTGTGCGAGCATTTATCATTTCATCGCCACTCGTGCCGATCACTCGCCGCGATATATAAAACGCGCCGCTCGAAGAATGCGAAGCGTATGAAGAATGCGCAGCGCAGCAATCGCCATTTCGAAATGATTTATTTTGCATTAAACGTACATTTTTATGAATTCTAATTACCATAGTTGAGATGAAATGCTGCAAATTGTATTTATTGCTTTTTTGAAGAATGCCATATTTATTTGTATAGTCCAAAAGTGCAATAATTTCTTCACAATTTACATAATCGATTGAATGGAGAGCGGTTTGGTGGAGGGGGGAGGTAGAAATCTGAAATGGTGCAAATTGCTTTACGACTGAACGGATTGTAATACTGTGGGGAAATGTGGGTGAAGAAACTCAAGCAAAGCGGTGTTAAAGTAGTTGGACTTTATATGAGAGAGTTTAAAGTGAAAAGTAAGATTAGATTAAATTGTAAGGTGATAAAAAAATGAAAATGAATGATCCATTAAGTTCTTTACTACTGGATAGGGAATCTACTTAGAGCAGAAAGTCTCCTAAAGCTATCACACTAATAAAGTTAGAGTTCAGGGTTCAATTTAAGGAATTCAGATGTGTAATCTTTCTACTAATCTTTCTATCAAGTAATGGTTTAATCAGACTAGAACACTCTAACGGTATTGGTACCCTGGTAAAGTCGGATGGAACCTACACTGACACCCCGGAAGAAACAAGCAAACTACTGCTGGTGACACACTTCCCGGGGTGTAGATTCTCAGAAGCTAATCCTCCATATCTCGCCACCGGTAGTGACATAAGCCTCGCGAATAGAATCTTCCTTCCAACAAAGGTACGATGGGCACTTCCCTCAATCAGCCCATACAAATCTTCAGGACCAGACGGTATCCAACCATGCCTCCTACAACAAGGAGAGGATATACTGGTACCTGCCCTTTCAAGAATTTTGAAATCCAGCCTAATTCTAGGCCACATACCAAATAGCTGGTCCAAGGTCAGAATGGTGTTCATACCAAAGCTTTGGTAGTTCTCTTCATTGAGTCTGAAGGGAACTATTTTAAAAACAAAAATCGGTTTTTCCCAAAAAATTTGTTATTTTTTTCAAATTTTTAAGGTGAAAAGATCGTTTTTTAAGATAGGGCTCTGAAATCCCCTCTCAGCCGCTCCTGGCTACGTCCCTGAGTTCAATGGTTCAGTAATTGAACTTTCAATGAGTTTCCTGTTAGGTTAGGTTAGGTTAGGTTGCGGTGGCTGCCTCTATAAGGGACACACTCGGAGGCCTAAAAGGCCCATTGTGATACCACATATTTCACCGGAACGGCGATTGGCAGTGTTTTCGTTCACACTTGGAGGTTTTGCCATTGCCTGCCAAGAGCGCACTTGTGCGATTCTTGTAATTCTCATCTGTTTCATGTGGATAGCGATAGAAGTAGACGAGTTTTTCACCAGCCCGAGCCAGGAATCGAACCTGGGGCCTTTGCCATGAGAAGCCAGCGCGCTACCCGCTGGACTATCGAGGCCGGCCGCTGGACTATCGAGTTTCCTGTTAGATATTTACAATTGGAAGTCAATGCACTTTTTTCCATGATTTGTAATTTAAAAGAATATTTCCTTCTTGATTTTTTTTCAAATTAAAATGACTCGAAGGACTCGGGATTCGAAACTAAGTAGGCTGACAACTAGATTCTTTACTCAAAACACATTGCATCTTCTCACCTTCAATTGCTTTAAGCGAGATACAAAAAAAATTCTTTAGTTATTATTTGACATCAAACCAATTCTGTTGGTTTCGATATTTTCTTTCAAATAAATACTTACATGTTTT
Organism: Melieria omissa; assembly: GCA_963971225.1. NCBI lineage: Eukaryota > Metazoa > Arthropoda > Insecta > Diptera > Ulidiidae > Melieria > Melieria omissa. The sequence continues at coordinate 130,341,594 of OZ020267.1, read as the reverse complement.
TGCCTTAAACACCATTCATACATTTTTTAGCTGAACACCATTCATACATTTTTTAGCTGAAAAGCGAAATCTGCTGCTTTCATTTCATTCTGTTTCGTTCCATAATTATTCAGCTGCAAAGTGATCCACACAATACTATGCATTGGTAAAAAAAAAGTGATTTCTTCGTTTCCGGCCCATTTATTTCCCTTAACCGCTTCCTCCCACCAGCAAAGTGTGCCTAATTGTTGTTGCGCCGCCATAAACAACTCGCCGCACACGTGTAAACACAACGCGACCTGTTGCCGTGTGATGTGCCGATCCATGTGTCGGCTTTGGCTTAGAAGATGTTTTCTCAAAGTTCTCAAAGTATTTTTTGTTTGTGGTTTTGTGCAAAGCATTTCCAAAAAGTCAGCCAAAGTCGACCCAAAAAACGTATTGATTGTGCATATATTTTCTTCAGCATTCTTTGAATGTCGAATTGAATAAATTCCACAAAATTTGGCCGACCAGATGTTCGTACTCACCATAAGACAATGAAATCAAAATAAACTGTTTTGCTATTACATATTTGTAGAGTATTTTGTTTGGTTTAACATATATGAATTTAATCTTATTTTTAGTTTTGAAATTGAGTATACGACCCCATGGGCAAGACTGGCTCGATCGTCATTTTGATCGCTTCAGACTTGTTGAAGTACAAATATGCACAAATTCTTCATATGGTTTGACAGACTTTAAAGTTGTGTTAAATAAAAAGGCAGGGCGAGTGCCCTCTTAGAAGGTTGTTTATAATTTGTGAGGGTAGCATTGACTTGTGGATTAGTTGTAATAAATTTTACGACCATATTTAAACCAATGGGAGTATAGGCTTAGGCAGATGGACGATTAGTTGGGACCAGCATCAAGTTTTGTTCTAAGAAAAGCAATTCTTTAGCATCTAGAGTCTCTGTAATGGAGACAGGCTCACATATCCAATAATATCTTATCTCTTTCGTCTATCCAAGTTTATCTTATCTTGCTTTGCATTTGATATGTAAAAATAATAGACTTCCCAATGTGCAACTAGTGCTCAAAGACTAATACGGTAAAACTTAATCCAACCCAACCAAACAGAATCTAACTGAACCTCCGAAAGTTTTACTTGGCCAAATTATAAGTTGAACCAAAAGTTCAAGTTTCGACAAAATGTTTCTTCCAATACTAAATTATCATCAATTGTGTTAACAATATCAAAGATTGATTGTTAAACTTTGATAAATAATAACAGGTTACAAACTTTATTCCACTAACAACTACTTTTGACGTTTGACGCACCGCTCCCAAGCTTTTGGTTCCAATTGGAAATTGATGCCTTGACATGTTCGAAAATGTCACTCAAATTGCCCATAAATCAACAAAATCATTTATGAAATGAATTAGCGTTGATATTTAGAAATACATACAAACATACAAATGTACATATGTATGTACAGTGACTCAATAATTTGTCCGTACACCTCTAAGTGCAACATTTGATTATGTGTATCTCAGGCTTTATACATCCGAATTCTATAAAATTCATATCAAATAAAAGGAAAATTTGTAAAGTTTTAAGGAAGCATACATTTATTCAAATTCCGTTTTCATTGTAAATGTAAAATAACAAAAACTAAAAAAAGTATGTCTGGTGAACTCAAACAATTATCCGTACGTTTGATATGTCTTGCCTCCTGTTCTCACAAATTTAACTGTTACAATTTACCGTCATTTTACCGTAAATTAATTGTCATTCTTGACAAATGTTAGTGCAAATATTATATTCGAACAGACACAATGGCAAATAAGGCGCGCAGTGGCATTCCTACAGAAATAAAAAAATTGATAATCGAATTGTGGAAAAAGAAAAAATCTTTGCGGGAAATTGCAAGTCTTGTGGATAGAACTCATTGTTCAGTTCAGTATGTAATAAATAATTATAAAAAAACAGCTCTGTGGAAATGGCTCACGGCAGAGGAAGAAAAAAGCTGTTGAATACTCCACAAATTCAACGTCGAATCATACGAACGGTGACCAAAGATCCTAAAATAAGTGCTGTGGAATTGGCTGTAAATGCAGAAAGAGATTTGGGGAAACCCGTGAATCCACAAACTATTAGAAATGTTTTGCATTCTAACGAGTTCATGGCCCGGACACCCAGTCGCAAACCATATCTTTCAAAGGTTCACATTTCTAAAAGGCTTAAGTACGCGAAAAAATATGTTAATAAACATGATGATTACTGGAATACCATTTTATTTGCTAACGAGTCCAAATTTAACATTCGGGGTTCAGATGGACGTTGTTTTGTGTGGCGCAGAAGTGGAACAGCTTCTTCAGGAAGGAAACGTGAATCATACCGTAAAGCACGGTGATGGAAGTGTCATAGTTTTGGGGATAATGGGGCGAGATGGCGTAGGTGAACTGGTCATAATTGACGGTATAATGGACAAATTAAAATATTTGAACATTAGATATGCCGAAAAATATGGGATTACAGAAAAGCTGTCCTTTGTTCACGACAACGATCCCAAGCATTCTTCTTATCCTGTAAAGGAATGGCTACTTTATACTATAAAACACGTGCTCCCCCATCCTCCACAAAGTCCGGTCCTTAATCCTATCGAGAACTTGTGGGCCTACGTCGACAAATAAATTAGAAGAAGAAGGATAAGAAGCAAGGAAGACCTAATTGAGGCCTTAAAGGAGGACTGGGAGCAAATAAGCCCATTACTTACCAGAAAACTAATAAATTCGATGAAGGACAGATTAAAGGCGGTAATTAAAGCAAAAGGAAAACATACAAAATATTAACTTAGTCTTATTAACTTTCTAAAAATGAATGTTTTAAATGTACGGATAAATGTTTGAGTTCACCAGACGTACTTTTTTTAGTTTTTGTTATTTCCCATTTACAATGAAAACGGAATTTGAATAAATGTATACTTCCTTAAAACTTTACAAATTTTCCTTTTATTTGATATGAATTTTGTAGAATTCGGATGTACAAAGCCTGAGATACACATAATCAAATGTTGCACTTAGAGGTGTACGGACAAATTATTGAGTCACTGTATTTGTTGATAGTGAAGGGAAGATATTGATTTTCCTGTTGTGACGAAGGGAAAACGTGGTTGGCGACAAGCAACAACCAACAACCAGTGCCATTGTCAACTGCCAACTGTGTATTTATACAAAGGATATTTATAGTTGTTGTAACCGGGTGTGCGGCTCGCATTGACCTTGCGCCACTGCACAGCAATGCAGCGACCGACTTAAATAGCATTCAACTTTAAACAACTATAAAAGTTCTATGTATTATGGACGCAAGCGAGCTGTGAGACTTGAAAACGCGTTCATCTTGAAAACTCGCCGAAGCGTTTTAAGTGCTGCAGCTGCAAACATATTGAAGAACCAACGAAACGTTCAAGCATTACGTGACTCTTCATTAATTCCTTATTCATGCACTGCAATGGCGTCACAGTTGATTAGGAGTGGGGGGTGAAACTTGGCCATGGCGCAGGTGCTGCAATTACTTGAAAATATTTGCAGCCAATGCCTACTTGGTGCCGCGTTTCGACCCAAAACGTGTTATCGATTGACATTCTTTGGCAGCAAAGAACAACAACAACAATAACGAAAAAAAACAAAATGTCGTCAGTAAATTGAACGGAAAGTGGGGTGAAAGTAATACAGACTAAGTGCACTTGGAGAAAAAAAATTAATAATGTTTTTCAAACGAACGGAAATGATTTTCCAAGCAACTTTCAAGCGCCGCCAACATCGCTTTATATTTCCATGTTCTCAGAAAATTTCAAATACAATTTCCTGTATCCCAAAGGCACTGATTGCCATTGTAATTTTCTTGGAAACTCTCATTTAGGAACGAAAAATTATACTAAACTTTCCATAGTGGGTTGAAAGGATACGAGTTGGATATCCAGAAAAAGCATATAAACTCGATGTATGGTATTGGCACTCAACTTTGAATGGTTTGAAATTGCTTTAGGTTTGAGTTCAAATTCGCATTATTTGCAGTATTTTACCAAAAACATGAAGCTTTGAGTGACAGAGTTCATTTGAAATATTTCCGTTATTAAATAGTTTTGCTGAGTTAATTTAACACAAAATTTCGGCCTTGGTAGATTGAAGTCAAATGTCCAAAAGTTATTTTTCGTATGCCTCTCCGACGTTTGTACACTTTTTATAGAAAACTCAAACTTTGACTATGGATAGGATCCTCGGTTTGAGGGATATGTCCCCTCCTTGCACTCAGAGAGAGCATTCACTGCAGGCAACATTGCCTCCAAGTGGAAGTACGGACTCTCTGTACACGACTTCCCAACAGAAACTAACTTAACTTTAATTCGCCTTGAACGACTTAGACATACTGACTGAATGACTATTGACAGAAATGATTCATATTTATAGGGGATCATTTGACTCTCGGAAGTTCACTTTTTCCTAATGGGAGACAATTTGCCAAAAGAAAAGATTTTCATTATGTGACATTGGGCATCTAAATTCATTCAAAACTTCCCAGCGTACTTGCGTCAGTTGACGGTTGGACCTACTAAAGTGAACATATTAAATTAAAAACAAAATTTAACTTTATGGTTCAAACAAGATATTTTGCTTAGTTAGTAGAGCGAAAAATAACCACACATTGTTTTCATATTGTGCCTTTAATATTCACCATTTATTTACAATTATTTTGTTATTTTTTTATCTCTTTGTCTTTTATCTTTTCTACATAATCCATGTTGATTTCAATGAATTTTTGGAGTCACTAGATACATTTTTCAAAGCCGTCTTCAAAATCTTGTTTACAAGATTTAAATTTCTATATAAAATGCATAAATCTCAGATTAACTACAGAATATTCTCCCTAAATATTTTTGGGTTATTTTGATTTAAAAATAACCAAAATCCAGATTCCAATGCATTGTTGAAGTCACTAGATACATTTTTCAAAGCAGTCTTCAAAACCGTGTTTACAGCATTTACATTTCTATATTGAATGCATTGATCTCAGATTAGGTAAATAATATTTTTCCTCAATACTTTTAAGTTATTTTGATTTAAAAATAACCAAATTCCAAACTAACCAGATTCCAATGCATTGTTGAAGTCACTAGATACATTTTCCAAAGCCGACTTCAAAATCTTGTTTACAAATTTAAATTTCTATATAAAATGCAAAAATCTCAGATTAACTACAGAATATTCTTCAATATTTTTAGGTAATTTTGATTTAGAAATAATCAAATTCCAGGTTCCAAAATAAACAGATTCCAATGCATTTTTGGAGTCACTAGACATTTTTACCAAAACCAAAAGTCACATGGCGCTTAAGTATATTATCTCTATTAAGTTAAGTTAAGGAAATAAATGAAGAAATCTATTTTTTCCAAGATACGATTTTTTTGAGGTATTCATTTTATAAAAGAAAACATAAGAATAGTGGTTGTCATTTTTAATTTTAGTTTATTTGTGTATGTTTTAGTTTAGTTTACAATTTTTTTGAGTGTATCGCATAATCAAGTGTGACGTGCAGCGTTGTCCACTGCCGCTTTTGAATGTAGCAATAAAACCTTAAATACATAAAATATTCAGTTAATTTCACATTGGGCGCACGTTAATCAATGGGCTTCGCCTTCGCTCTATTCCTTTGTCTCTGCCTCGTTCTCGCTGTCTTCGTCCGTTGAGTTGTCCAGCTTAATTTCAGTCAGCTCCTGCTCCTCGTCGCCCTCCATGTCGTCGACCAGTGAGACATTCTCCAACTTATTGCCGGCTGGTTTCACTGCTGGCTTTTGTTCTTTGACTTTCGGCAACGCTTTGGCAGCGACAGTGGGCACTTGGCGGCCGCTAGTTGGCGCAGCGCTGCTGGTAGTAGCGACATTACTGGACTCAACGGTGCTGCTGGCACTCAGCGGCTTTTCCCCAAACATGGGATTGTCGAAGGCACGTTCGCGCACCTCGCCACTCTCCGTATCGTAGCCCATGATAATGCTTTCCTGCATGTTGGGCTCTGCGCTACCCGCTGCCGTGTTCTCGAAACGCGCAAACATAAACGATGAGCGCAGCAAGAGTGCGCGCCAGCGTCGCGGATCGTACACCCACTGCGGTATGTGGCGCAGATAGCGATGATCGGGGGCGTAGTGCGCAAATATGACCAGCGCCACCACGGAGACCAGCACCAGACAGAGCACAATGAGCACCACCGAGCCGAAGGTTATGTTGGGGTTGTAGGGCCGGCCAGCGAATTGCACCTGCAGCGGATGGCTGCCACCGAATAGCTTCGTCCAGTCGGTGGTTGCATTCAGAGCGCTCACAAAGTTCACACTGCGCTTGCTGTACGACTGGCGATCGACAACGATGGCCTGCAGAAAGTTGCCGTATGGTGGCGAGTTCACGTAGTTGATGTAGTAGTCCAGTTCGTCGTTGAGACCCTGTTCCTTGATTGCTGCTGCAATCAACTTGCGCAGCTTATGTAGATTCTCATCGCTGCAGAAATCCATTGAAAACTGCAGCACTGAGCCGCAAATGGCGCAGCAACTCTCGAGGGGCGTTACGGGCACCAGACAGTGTGGCCGCTCGCAGCTTTGCACCACATTGTGGCAGATGGGTTCCACGAATTCCTGATAGTCTTGTTGGCAGCCACAGGCGTCGTTGTGATAGAACTGCACCGTTACGGCCTCGCTGTTCTTGAACAGTATTTGGCCAATGTCGGTGGTGATCAAATAGCGCAGATACTCGCTGGAAATCAGCGAGCCGGCCAGGCTCATGTGTCCCATACGCAAAAAGGGCACGTCCTCCAAGTTCAGCGACAGCGGCCCGGCGTTCGATATGACCACCGATTCATTCTGGCACGGCACTCGTTCCATATGCGGAATGGCAGTGTTTTGCGCCTCGGCGGTGGTGCTCCGCCAGCTGCGCGGATCGAACCATTTGCGCGTGATGGGCGATTTCAGGTGGGCCTGGCGACTGCGACCGTTTTCGCAGTCGCGCTCATCCAGCTCGCTGCCGAGCGTAATGGTCGATTCGGCATTCAGCAGTATGGCACCGTCGCGGGGCAATACGAATCCGCTGACCTCGACGGACTGCGGCAGTGGCAGCACTGCGGGATAGCTTTCGGGAAAGACAACTTCCTCCAGACTGCAGGGTAAATACGATTCCCAGGCGTCCTCACTGTCAAAACCCGGACTGTCCAGCAGCCACTTGACGGCGTGGCTGGGAGTGAGCAACGCAAGTATTGCAAGCAAATGGCAGAGCGACATGTTGAGTTGACCGTAGAGGTTGCAGAGTGACTGAATGCGATGTGTTTGTGGTGGGAGGCAGTAATGGTTCGAAAATTGGGGGGCGTATGCAATATATCAGAGAGTTTGTTTGTGAAGTGAAGAAGATAAAATCTGATTTGCAAATGCTGTGGAAAAGAATTAATCACAGAGACAATTCATTGTAGTGTAAATGATTGAAGACCGACTCTACTCAGTCACAACGTTTTTGTTAGTAGAGTAAATATTAGAGATTCATTGCAAAGTTCTGCAGCTTTTATTAAATCATCTAGAGTGCATATAGTGTACTTTGATCTTTGGATAATGTTCTTTAACTCGGTCTCTAAGAGCTTTGAAAATTATTTGTTGATGTTGCGTCACTTATGTATAAGACAAATATTTTTTAATATTTACAATAATTACTAATAAAGTCATTTCAATTTTATTTCGTGAAAAATCATATTTAATTGTATTAATCCAGGCCCGTGCGCAGGGGGGGGTTTTGGGGGTTCTAACCCCCCCCATCGAGAATTTTTCCACATAATTTTCCACTAGCGAGCGAAGTCAGCGCAAAATACGACATCGAACTGCGGAAACCAAGGCTCGCGTCAAAACAGACTCAACGCTCCAACGTACAAACTGATTCAGTTGAAGATTATTTTCGCATAACGATTTACATCCCATACATTGATTTGTTTCTGACCCATTTACAAGATCGATTTTTGAATCACCGCAAAATTTTATCAAACTTTGCTTGCCTCTTCCCCAACAAAATGAAGAATTTCAATGCAGAATTGTTTGAACCATACTCTTCAATTTTGCGGGATGATTCCCGTGACATCTGGGTAGACGAAGTCAAACTTTGGCGTCAACTCATCGCCGGAAAGAACGTTAAAAATTCGCTTGAAGCACTCGATGTGTGCAATGGAGATGCGTTTCCAAATGTTCATCAAATGCTTCGCATTTTGGCAGTTCTGCCTGTAACGACAGCGACGAATGAACGCTCCTTTTCAACATTGCGTCGCCTCAAGACTTACCTCAGGTCAACAATGTCTGAAGATCGGCTGAACGGATTAGCCTCGCTCAATATACATCGCGATGTCGAGGTCGATCCGCAAAGAGTTTTGGAGACGTTTTTTTCTACACCTCGCAGAGTTAATTTATTATATAATAACTGAATATCAAGTCAAGACACAATAAAATGTCTTCATTTATAAGAAAAGTTTCTTATTATTTTTTATTAACTTCATAACCAAACATGATACACATATGTCAAAACCCCCCCCATAAACGAATTCTGCGCACGGGCCTGTATTAATCCCATTATATTAAACTGCATTATATAAAGTTTACTTCCGTCTGGACAGCAGTTTTTTCTCGCCTCGTTCATAACAACTCTGTCCTCTCAAACCAATTGCAATACACTTTCGAAAGCATTGCGCCTTAGCTCAGCCGTGCAAACAGTTTTCAAAGCACTGTTTTGCGGCACTAGCTGTCAGTGATAATCAGCGAGCGTTTTTTTCCTTTCAATTGCGTTTCATTGATTATTTTCGTTAAGCTGTTTGGTTTGTGCGGACGCGAATTTTAAATTTAATTTCTAGCGACGAACTCTACTTCCGCATAATATACAAAATTTGCGATCAGTTGCGTGTACCTAATAATTGCGGCTATTCCACGACAATGGTGAAAACGCGGTCAAGTGCAGCACGTTCGTCAGACTCCTTGTATCAAGGAGTGTACAAAGCGCTGCGAGTGCTGGTGCACATGACAGCGACTGTCCAGTTCTGCTATGCCGTCTACTATGATTACACTTATGTCAAGTTTCCGGAGTCGGAAGCCAATATGCATAATCCATACGGCGGAAAGTTCAAATACCTGACCTTCCTGGATGCGGTAGAAAAATTGAATTCATTTATTTGTGTTAATTTATGTAGAGTCATTGTGTGCTTATCGGTGAATGTGTCGTGTCAGCTAAGCTGAAGTGGGATTTCCTTAAAATAACCGCGCGCTATCTAATCAAATTTAAACTATCCGTCGGTGACGGTTAGAGCTGTTCGAATGATAAAGAATTTTCTCCGGAGTGGGGCAAACAGAGAAATAGATGCAAGAATAACGCTAGGAAGGCGGAAAATTATTATTTTTCGATACAGTTTGACAAGGATTAGCCGGCAGATAGTGACAAGTGTTGCCACTAAAACGGGGTACTGAGGCGATAGGCAAAGGTCAAGTGGGGAAAAAGGGTTAAAAAAAATAGGGTTATAAAAAATAAAATTCAAAAATAGAACAAATTTAAAAATTTTTACGTGTTGTGTTATAAAACGCCTTCAGTCTATAATGCAGTTATGGACAATTATGTTTGTTTATATGTTAGTAAATGTTTAGTAAGAAATTCCTAGGAAATCCTTCAGTTGTAAGACATAAGTCAACTAAAAATTGGTCATGATAACAGGAAAAACTTAAAAATATAAGTTCTTTTTAAAACCAACAACGCAACTAACACTAACTGTTGACTCTATGATTTCTTTCAGATCATACAAGCTTTCTATTTTATAATTTGCCTCATCAATGACTTTATTGGCACCAATGAAGTGGCTCCGAAGCACACACCCGGCATTCGCAAACTTAAGGACTACTTGATGGCAGCGTTGGCCTTTCCGGTTGCCTTAAATGTGGGCATTACTTTTTGGTCGCTTTATGCCATCGATCGTGAATTGGTCTTCCCACGCATTTTGGATCCAGTCTTTCCCGGGTTGGTGGCATCATCTACAAATCTAAATTCATCATTTACTAAATTCATGTTATCATTGCAGTTGGCTCAATCACATCATGCACACCAACATTGTGGTCTTCATTGTCTTGGAGATGTTTACATCATTCCGTGCCTATCCTAAGCGCAGCAAAGGCCTCACTGGGCTTTCCGTCTTCATGGTCAGCTACTTGATTTGGATACACATTGTTAAGCACTATTCGGGCGTCTGGGTGTATCCGGTGCTCGAGGTACTGCAGCTGCCGCAGCGTATTGTTTTCTTTGTTGCCGTGCTTGCCTTCACGCTTTGTCTGTACCTGTTTGGCGAGTTTATGAACAATATTGTTTGGGCCAAGGAGTTGAAATTGGCACATCGCAAAATTAAATAAATGCATACACAAATAAACACACACTCATACACACAAAAAGAAACACATACAAAATTCGTGCATACGCTTGTGGTGTAGCAAACAATTTGAAATTTACAAAATTTAAAAGGTTGATTAAATAAATCATTAAATTTACTCTTGTAGAAAGTAATAGATCAAGATAAACATGCAAAAACAAAGAAATGAGAACTTAATTCTTATGATATTCTAAACATATAAGCTTTGCGACAAATATTAAATTTTAGCCTTTAATATTGTAACTTGAACTAAAATGCAAGAAACCTACCAAAAACTAAATGCGTGAGAAACAATTGAAAAACATAACAAAAAACAAAATTGTTTGTAGTCAATTTGTTCGTTTAAGTCGTTTTAATGCTCGTAATTTATTTCAGTTTCCAAAGAGTTTATAGCGAGTATCGATGATGTTTCTATATACTATATTTTTAATTAACTTATAAAAAGTCATTTAGATTAAATTTAATAAAATAAAAACTAAACCAAAAAAAATGAACAAAACAGCTGAACACATTTATTCATATCAAACGCACCAGAGTTGGTTTTGAAATGTAATTTTTGCAGTAAGCAATTAATAAAGCTTCAAGTAGCAGTAGCCTTTTCACTAAACGTAGGCACGTTTAACTCTGGCTTGATTTATTGTACAATCGGTAAGTAATATTTGACTATGATTGAATAATTGAATGAATGATACATAAAATGATTATAGTTGTTTTGGAGTCAGAAATTTTGTAGTAAAACACATTTCCATGTCAATTTACATGCAAATTATAATATTAATAAGAATTGTTCGTTGAAAATAAATTAAAAAGAAAGAATATTGCTTCAGTTTCAAATAATAAATTCAATAAGAAAGAATATTGCTCCAATTTCAAATATCAGCTCAGTAGAATCTGCAAACCGTGCTTGTCTTTGGGAGAAGGTTTATGAAGTTTCAAATTCTTAAAGTCTCAAAGGATCTTAATGCAAGCACGAATCCTATAGACTTCATCTATAATAACTGAAATAGTTTCTTTCTTGGGATTTACCGCTTCTGGTTTTATTGAAATTTCCGTACATGGCAACGTTCAATTTGCCAGCCGTACAGTTTGAAAAGCACTGTCAACGAACTAACAACAACGCTGCAACAACGTAGCATTTAGCAAGTACAGGCGGCAGCAGCATTGGGCCGCACTAGTGTGCTATTAAACTTCGTTGGTCAGTGCAATGGCAAATGGCAAGCGACGCCTGAAAGAGACCCAAGCAGCTCAGGTGGCCACCGTGAAGGAACGTCTAGCCACCACCAATGACGCGTACACGCAGGTGCGTCGGCACACATTAGTGGCCAACAACTTCTGGTCATTCAGCAACTCATTCATTGACCATTTGCAGGGCGCTTTCAAGTATCTGCGGCTGCTGGTCCACGCACTGGGTGCAGTTCAGTTCATCTACGGCATCTACTATCACTGGTTCAATGTGCACTGGCCCAGTCACCTACAGGAGGAGGAGGAGCTGAAGGCCCGCTGGGGTGGCAAATTCAAATATCTGACATTCCTGGATGTGGTACACCTCGAAGGGATTCACATCAAATAAACTGCTCAATACTGATTTGATTTCTTGCAGATAGTGCAAGCCCTGTATCACTTAATTGCCCTGTTGAATGATTTTTGCGGCACGAATGCGGTGGCGCCGGCCAAAACCATGCCCACGTTGCGCAAAATCAAAGACTACATGTTTGCTGCGTGGGCCTTTCCGGTGGCGCACAATGTCTGCATCTCGTTTTGGGTCATTTACGCATACGATCGCGAGCTGATATTCCCCTCTGCGCTGGATGCCATCTTTCCCAAGTAAATGTAAACTTGTATCATTATGTGTATCACGTGTATTGATTTGGCTTTTTTATTGCTTTTCCCCCACTTGGCAGCTGGCTTAATCACATAGTGCACACGAATGTGGCCATGCTGTGCATTTTGGACTTGTTCACCTGCTTTCGGCAGTATCCGAGTCGCTTGACGGGCCTAACGGGCACAGTGGTCTTTATGCTGCTCTACATTATTTGGCTGCACATTGTGCGCTACTTCTCCGGCCAATGGGTCTATCCGCTGCTGGAAGTGCTCAACATGCCAATGCGCTACATCATGCTGAGCGCTATGCTGGCGTTTACAGTGTTTTGCTACTTTTTGGGCGAATATTTGAATAACATCATTTGGGAGCCAGAACTGCGGCTGCTGCGACAAAAAGCCAAAATCAACTAAGACGGCTTAATTGAATATGAAAATAATCACAAATTTAGAAAGATTACTTTTGAGATATTTATGCATTTTGTAACGGGTGTAGAGAAAGTTATTAAAATGTTTATAATTTATAAACAAATTGCTAACAACCAGAAGGAATCAATACTGGGAAAATCAACCAGGTCTAGAGCATTCGAAACTGGTTATCGGATCCTATAATAGAAAACGATTCGAGGAATGTATGACCTTATCAAAAAATAATCTTAGGATTATTACGGGAATGCTTACAGGGCATTGTAGATTGAATTATTATCTAACTAAACTAGAAATCCGTGAAAACGGGTATTGCAGGTACTGCTTCCCGGAAAACGAGACTGCAATACATATGCTGGAAAATGCCCTGTACTCATGCACAAGAGAAAGAAGCACCTGGGGAACCATCTCATATCGGTTGCAGATGGGTATCCAGAGGTTTAGGAAACATACTAAAATTCCTCTCGGATACTGGACTCCAGAGTTACCGCTTTTGGTCTTTTCGGACCAAAATTGGTCAGATTTTTTTACTTTGGTCTGCTGGTCCGCTTAAACGAATTTCGGTCCGTTTTCTGATGTGAATATCTTTTCATTAGTCCAAAAAACTTACTTAAAACAATTTAATTCAATTAATTGTAATTTAAAAATGAATTTAAAGATATCGCAAATTTGTAATTTGGTCGGTTGGGGTCGGATTTGGTCGGAAGTTTATTCGAAAAAAAATTTGTCAAGTGGCAACACTGCTGGACTTACTGATAGTCTTTGAGGCCCAAGTAGGGGGCACAATAGATCTACTAGGTCGCAGTCACCCATCAAAAATAATAATATAAATAAACAAACTGTTAGTTACATTGTACATTTTTCAATACACTGAACTTAAGGCTTCAAGTTTAGCTTTAAATTTGTCATTTAAATACGATTCTTCAAGAATCTGAATGTGTTTACTTGCAATTCTATTTTGAACAATAAATGATTCAATTCATGAAAAACATTAAAAGTGCACTGACGCTTGAAACTGTTTTAATTAACAACTTGAACTGAATGTTGGCAATAAATGTTGTTCGACACCTAAGTAAGTCACCAACAGTCAGTAAACTTAAGTGCATGTGACAAAAATCAGCCCAAGAAATAAATAACAACAAGCTTCTTGGATTAATTTCAGATTTAAAATAATTGTAGCTAAGGCTTTTCTTGTTTTTAGAGCTCATACAAAATATATTTTATCAGCATAGATTTATTTCGACTATTCTCAATTTGATGAAAACTTGTATACAAGTTGATTACAAAATAAAATGATCATTTTATTACGTTTGATTCATTTCAGATTCATATTTATTGTAAAAAAATATTATTTAAATATGTTGTACTGAATCTAACAGAAACTGATCGAAGGAAAGCTTTATTAAAACTCTTACAATTTCATTCTATTTTGTTGTTAAATTCACAATTCATTTTTAAATTTAATTTTGAAAATATTAAATTCATAAAATACAAATTTTTAAAACTTTAATTTACAAAAAAGTTCTAATTTTTAGACAACTTAACTCGAATTACAAGAAAATATATAAATTTGAGTATAAATAACAAACTTTCTGAAACTACTTAACTACCAACAAGCAGTACAACGAAATTGTCTTTCAGAAAAGTATGTTCTTGCAATTAGATCGACATGGATTCTTACAAAAAGCGTAAGTTTAAAAGATGCAACTGCTCAAAAAGATATTATCCATTACTTATAACATAGTTTTCTTAAATTTAATTGCAATTGCTGCATACTTAAGCACACTTATAGTCTAACAAATATTAACCAGTCATTTACAATTTCGTTTTGTAAGTTTTGTTTTAGTAAAAAATTCGTTGAGTGTGCGTACGTAGTAACTGCACACGAGATTCAGTTGATATGCCATTAAAATACATGCAGGCGTATAGAGTCATGCAATTACACTAAAAATGCGTTGTGCATTTTGAATTATATGTTTAAATGCTTACAGCGTACAAACAATGTAAAGTACTGTGTACGCTTTTACGAGTAAAATAAATGCGTTAAAACTTAATACATTTAACTTGTCACTAATGGTAGGTATAAGTATTTTACTTAAAAGTCAAATAAAATTACAATTACTAAATTTAAAAAAACCTGTAAAATTGTGCACGAAAAGTGTCAAAGTACAGCAAACCTACGAGCTGCAGTCAATCAATTTTGCTCGCACATCGTTTGTCTCTTTACACTGCAATTGCCGCCGAGTGTTGCGCAACTTTGAGCCCAAGTCTGCCGCCTAATAAATTATTTTGTGCATTATTGTTTCGATTTGAATGCTTCCATTACATTTCTCAATCGTTTTGGTGAGGTCAATTTGTATACTTGTCCTAAAAATAGCTCGTAGCAAAGTTTAATCTCATTTTAGTTTAAGGACCAATCATTTACATCTAACTGGGTCCAACGCCCCACTCAGACACTGCGCTATTTCGACGGCAGCAGCAGCATTTTCAGCTTTTCCGATTCACTCATAATCATTGCCTCCTTGTGTCTGTTGCTGTTGTGCAGCAGCGAATGCATTTCCGTTGCATCCACTGCATCGTCGGCATAGTCGCTTTTCTGTCGATTCTTGGCGTTTAGCTGACGCATGGCCAGCTGCAGCTCATCCTCGCCGTACGAAGCGAGCGTTTGTGTGGCAATTTCAAAAGCGTTCGCTTGTATGCCCACGTCGCAGCTGGTTTTGCTGCTGCGCGAGTTGGGTTTGCCCGTTGACACGCCCGAGTAGGAGCTGTGCAGCGTCAGGCCCACTGGTATGTCCAGCTCGGAGGAGGAACAGGACGACGCTGTGTCCACGTCGCCATTAAGTGCCAGATGCAAATTCAGATCGGATATGTTCAGTGATGCGTTTGAAACGTTGGCGTGAGTTGGTGCGCTGGTGCTGCGATTGGATTTGCTGTGTTTTTTGCTCTTGCGTTGCGAACGGCGTGCGCTGCCATTCATGACAGCGGCTGCTGCTGCTGCCGCCGCTGCACTGCCCGCATTGACTGCTTGTGATTTACGTGACTGGCGACTGCGTGTGGAATTGCGCGAGTGACGATTGGCCGTGGATTCGTTGGACTTTTGCATGTTTTTCAGTAAATTCTCGAGTGCAGCCTGCTTTTTGGCATTGCGCTCGTGCGTGTCGTGTATTTCCTCAATGCGTGGCCCACTGCGGTAATGATTGGCCGCATCATTGCAGTCGTCACTCAAGTCCTGCCTGACCACCACATCCAGACGGGAGTCTTGTATCTTGAAGGAAGCGCGTGAGGTTTCCTCGTCGGAAGAGCTGCTCAGTCCTTGATTATGCAGAAACGGCAGAATCAACTGGCCGTTCTTGGCCAGAAATTCACTTATATCGGCGGGATCCAGTCCTAGAAGCATTAGAGGATATTTTTATTTTGTATTAAATTTTTTTAAACAAAACTTTATAAACGAGTTATTACCGGCATTTGCACTGCGCCTTTTCAGATTCTTACCGCTGACGCCGTGTGTGTTGTGCTTTTTCGTGCTGTGCGCAAAGAGGCCCACTTTGTGGCTTACATTCGGGTAGGTGGTCTTCTTGAGTGCAATCACCTGCGACTCCACGGAAGTGCTGCTCTCGCGTCGGCCGCTGTATTTGCGTCCGGTGGATGCAGCTATGAAGTCACGTCGTTTCTGTGAGCGTTTATTAGTGGCCGAGGCGTGCTTGCTGCTGTGATGCTGATGATGGTGATGTCCGTTGCGCGTGCGTGCTGCTACTTTGGTTTTCATTTCGGCAATTTTCACTGAAACCTAAAGAAAAAATGGCAAATTCTTTAGTACATCTGATTACATTGTTCAGTTTTGTATAAAATTACTTGCGAGTCCACCGAGTTGCGACGAGATTCCACCGACACATGTCGCACACTGAAACTGATTTCCGAATCGAGTGAATTTTTACGCGGTCCCTGGCTGGAGGAGTTGGTGGTGCCCGCACCAGTTAAGGCCATGCGCCGCTTTACAAACTGTGGCAAGTAGTTTGCCCATGTGGAACTGATTTCATTTGTCTCGGACGAATTCAAATCGTTCACATCAAAGTTCAAGCCCACTGGATCGGTGTGAGTGTTGTAGAGCGTTATGGAAAGCCTCCCCTTATCCTCGAATTCTTTACGCTTGGCCCAGGTTTGGGCAATCACTTTGTGTTTGGGCATTTTGACCTCTTCGACCACTTCTTTCCCACATTTTCTGCAGAAAATTAATTAAAAACAATTAATAGAAAATTGTGGAAAATGCAAAAATGAAAGAAACGCACTTTCGTATGTAACGCTTCCAGGTTTCCACTGAAGATGGTGTCCAGCACCAAGTAGACATGACAATGCCAGCACCAAAGAGGCACAGTAGATGCAACTGCAGCAGCGCTATGCTTGGGCGATTCTCAATTTTGCAGTCTTCCTCCGAGGATATGCGGCAACTGAAAGCAAACAAAAAAAAATACATTAGATATATTTTTTTGGGAATGTGCAACATTTAATCATACATGATGAATTTTCTTAAGCTCTCCACCCATTCCTGCGAGTGTCTGAATTCGGTGAGATGGCATGCAATTGCCACCAGTATGAAAATGAGCGTGAACAATGCACACAAACCCATGCGCACAATGATTAGATGAATTTTGTTGCTGGCCGAAGTGGACTTGATATCGTTGGCAAAGTGCTTCAAACCAAACAGCATAACCATGCCGCGTATAATAAAGTAGCCGCCCACCAGTATGACGCCACAAAGCGGTCCCAGCAGCAGGCCGGCGCGCATGGAATGATTTAAGTAGCCCACGAAGCAAATGCCCACTGTGCTGTTGCCGTCCACTTCACTCAGTGCCATTGTGGTAATGGTCAGCACCAGTGGCAGTGACCAGGCCACCAAATGAAAATATGAACCCTTCTTGTCAATGCGGTCCTGCACGTTGCCAACAGCGCGCAAGTGCCAGGCGTAGGTCAGAAAAACGAACCACACCATGGCTGCCATCAGAAAGTAGTAGACCAGCACAAAGTCTGCAATGCAGGACAGATTCTCGCCGGCAGTGGGCTCGGAGTGGCGCCGCGTGCCATCCTTGCGACAGACAATGTCCTCACGTGAGCCCGGTTGAAATTGTGCAAGCCAACTGTTGGGAAATAGGAACAAATTATGTTTCGGATAGATCAATTATTACAATCAAATACCCCAAACACGCTATGGCAAAGCACACATTTATGTAGAACACAATTAGCGCTGGATACTTGTTGGCATTTTCCCAGTCAATGAGAAACGTGGCCACCACAAACAAGTTCGAGAGTAGGCACAGTGTACCACCCCAGGCAATCAGCTTGTGTATCTGTCGGTGTTCATCGTCTGTGTAGAGCGGATCTTTGCACTGCACGCCACAGCCTTCAATGCCCGGATAGTAGCTGGTGCTGGAGTCAGCTGGCACCAACGGTTTCAGGCAGCTGCCGGTCACATTGAATTTCATTTCGCGCACATCGTTGGTGCACTTGGGTGGAAAAAGCGTCTCGTTGCAGCGCAGAAATTCAGGAAAGAATGAGCTATTGTAGATTATGCGACAAGGCTCCAGTGTGATGCGACACATCTCCAACGAAGGCAGATAGACCATGTCCTCGCCGTTGATTAGTTCACATTTCGGCATGAAGACAGAACACAGAAATGGCTGCAACAAAAGAGAGAAAAGTGAGAATGAGATGAACGTTAAAGAATTTAGTCGAAAGTGGTTACCTGTATAACAGCCCAGCATTTGGGCACATGTCTCAATGCGCGATAATTGTTCAGGTGTTTGAGCATCTGCTCCTGTTTCTGATAGTCAGTCAGATCCAGGCTGACAAAGTCGTAGGGTATCTTTGCGCCGAGACAGGTGTGGTTCAGCGATTGCTCACAGCGCCCTCGGCGCACACACTGCGTGTGCCGCATGTCCAAGCCGCGCCCATCGAACCACGGCTTGTTGTCTTTGCTCTTCTTGCCATAAATGCGATAGTTCAGAGTGCCGTTGATGAGCTCCAAGTCGGTCTGTATGGAGGTTGTGGCCACAGACAAGGCGAGGCTGCCCATGTTTGCAGTATCGCCTATGATACCAATGCCGCTTGCGACAGCAGCACACAGCAGTGCAGCGATCACCGACCGCAACGCAGTAAGACAGCAGTTCCTGGAAATGGAAGAATTGTTTTCATTTGCAGCAGGTAAGGCATAACACAGTCTTCAACAACAACAAAGACCTACCCAGAAAGCAGCATTTCGGTTTCCTTCTGCAGAGCTCGAATTTAGAGAAAACAAAAATTTTCATGTAAAAACTATTTGCATAAATTCGTAGAAGGCACTTGTTTCACTCTTTAGCATATTTAACTACATTTGCTTAAAATTTGTTAAAAATGATTTGGTTTTGTTGATGCACTGCTCGAACACTGCTTCCGCTGCCTACCAACAAAGCACTCGTTCTCATCTGTGCCGCATTCCCGCACACAGGTCTGAGTCACTTCACTGTAAATGCAAAAGCCGGCAGTTTGTTTACGATTTATGATTGAAATGTTTGTAATTTAAATTAGTTTCTGATAAAAAACAAATTCAACTAAATTTGCATTGCGCTGCAAACGTAAACTGCAATTTGAAGGAGAGCGAATGGAAGATTTGACAGCAGCAGGCAGCGACGCAATGGACCACCCGGGATGTGAGAGCGTTGAGAGTTAGTGCTGTGCGCTCAGTGTAGCGAGTAGTCGGTTTTGGCTGTATGAGTAATGGGTAGCGATGTTGTGAGAATCTAAATTTTATATTTGAAAGAAAACTTAGAACTTTTAAGTGTTGGTGTTAATTAATACACTTTAGTTGGAAATATATATAAGAATAATCACTGAAGGTTGCCACATTACTGAGCTGGTGATTTCAAACAAAAAAATAATTAGGTATGAACAAATTTATATTTTTTAACTAAAAAAAAACAGTCCAAATTGCTGATATTGAGAAATTTTGTTTATAGATTATTATAATTCAGCTAAGGCCATCGTATCGGTCAACTTTACAAAACCATAATTTGTATTTAACCGACTATAAACAAATTTGAAAATTAATGCAAATATGTCTTAACGCACATGT
Source organism: Melieria omissa (assembly GCA_963971225.1). NCBI lineage: Eukaryota > Metazoa > Arthropoda > Insecta > Diptera > Ulidiidae > Melieria > Melieria omissa. Next base: position 130,321,822 of record OZ020267.1, on the reverse strand, counting down.
AAATTTCATTACTTTAATTTTGTTGGTTCGAAAGTTATTAAAAAAAGGCTGCAATTCTAATGAAGTACAAAAATTCTAATTTATTTGAGTATCAGCATTTTAAATTATAAAAAGATACAAAATCAATGAAGCAAGAATAATGAATTTTTGACACGTGATCAAAGCGATTTTGGGTTTTGACATACTTACTTGTCAAGATAATTCTATATAAATTTTCAAGAAGATAAAGAATTAGAATTTTCAAAGGACCTTTTTCATATAATTTTTTTTACAAATAGATAAAACACCAATTTTATTTATACATATATAGATATACATATCGCCATATTCTTACGAGGATAAGTATTTTTTATAGTTTTTTTTTATTATTTTGTATCCCTTTCAAAATTTTGAAGTCCTTTAAAAAGGATAAAGGATGTAGAAATGTAAAACTGAGTATGCAGTATTACTATGTCTGGTCTCCAGTTTCACGTCCATATGGATTTTTTCCGGGGTTAAAATTTTTTTTTTGCACTTTGTTATATCCGCTGATCTCAAAAAGTACACATCGGATTTGGTGAATTGTGATTGAGATATGAGATACCGTGACCGCAATGGTCTTTCTAGTGTCAACTGAAGATTTGACTCACAAGACTCGTGTAGACTGAAGCATGATGACCCTTAAACTTTCGTTTAGTTGTTTGAAATAGCAGTTTTTTGTTGAAACACTTTTTTAACTTTTTTACGCATATACAATATTTCATTTCATTCATTTTTCAAATGAAGTGTTCTAGTAGGTGTTAAATATATGAGGTATAAAAGAATTAAAAAAATATTTTTTTTATAAAAATATGTTACCATAGTTTATACTTTCAACTAAAATTCCCAGAACGCTTCAAATTGACTCTCAAAAACTCGAAAAACTCTTTAAAAACTCTTCCCTAAGACCTTCGTTTAATTGTTTCAAATAGCAGTTTTTTTTGTTGAAACACTTTTTTAAATTTTTTTACGCATATAAAATATTTTTTTCAAATGAAGTGTTCCAGTAAGTGTTATATATATTAGGTATAAAATTTTAAAATATATTTTATTTAATAAAACTATGACACCAGCCACGACACCATAGTTTATACTTTCAAGTAAAATTCCAAGAACGCCTCAAATTGGCTCCGAGTTCATCATGCAGAAGATTTAAGTTTCCCTTTATTATTTATGCACCAAAAAACCAATTTTTTCTTAAATATGCACGTAAATCCTTTATAAGCTACCAACGCTTGAAAACATCCATGTGAAAACATTCTGTTTGGTATTCTCTCGAAATGCACTAAAAGCCCAAAATGCTCTTACCATACATCAGTCTTTATTGTTCTTCACCCATCAGCAACACCACCACCCAACTGTGTCCAGCAACCGCATACCACACCAACAATATCAACAACAACAACAACAACAAAAAGTATTATATGTAAATTCACACATTGTCGCCATATAGATTTTTTAATGCCTCGACGCCTTTTTGTGCTGCGCCGCAGAGTGGGTGACCAGAGCCAACAATAACAATAACAACAACAACTTTAGCAGCAGCCACATTGGCCATATCCTGTGGGAAACACCCTTCCATTTATTTTTCATTTAGGCTATCATCGTGTCGACTGTCAGATTTTTTAACAAAATAGTGGCCTAGTTATTTCATAGCTTTTTGTTGCGTACATGTGAAAATGTTGTTTCATTACATATTGAAAAAATAAAAGAATTTCGTTATTTATGAGTAGATGGCTTAAACAGAACTTTGCTGTCAGTTTTAAAGGTTGGCCCTTTGAATTAAAGGTCCTGTTATTGTTTCAATGCATTCGACAACTCAATGGACAAAAAATGTTTGTCGTCCTCTCGTCACACTTTCAAATTGAATGCTCTCGCACGGTGTGTGTAAATGAAACCACACATTTGTTGCTGTTACGGGCGATTTAATGCCATGCGACTACATAATGAAACGCTTTGAAGTTATGTCATACCGCCCCCTCCCCCTTCACTCCCACGCCTGATTGGCGGCCAAGTAAAGCGCGAACAGCGTTTGCACGTTGAGCACGTAATCGGCTTGCGTCTCGGCCGGACTCTCCACCTCGAAGTGCTGACACAATGTGCGTACATAGCGCGCAATGTCCTCGTCGTGCAGGCACTGCTGATAGGCATCCTGCACTGCGGTAGCGGCGTTTGCATACGAGCGCGGCCAGTCCAGCAGCAGCGGCTCTATGTCCTTACGCGGCTGTGTGTCGTTAACGGTTTGTGCCATGTGCACCTGTTCAACCTCGTTTATCCACTTGTCAATGTCCTTTGCTGACTTGGCTGTGGGCACTAGTGCAGCGGACGCGGAGCGCGGATTGACGCCGCTGCCAGCGAGCACCGAGCGCAGCTTCATGTTCAGCAGACTGGGTTCGCTCTGCTCGCCGGATGGTTCGTCCAGAAAGTTGAGGCCCATTTTGCGCAAGTGCTCGTTGATCTCGTGCTGGCGCTGCGACTGCAGCAGCGGCGGTATGGTGACCTTGAGGAACGCGTCCACATCGCCCACAGCGGGCACATACTCCGGTATGAAGGGCTGCAGGTGGTAGGGCGTCTCGATCGACTGTGGCGTGTACTTGAGTATGTAGGGAAAGAGTTCCTTCAACTCGGCATGAACGGCCAGCGCCTCCCACTTGTCGGGCGTGATGTTGAGCTGCGTGTCTGCGTTGGCTGCTGGCGCTGTCTTCGTACCGTCGTTAAGGTCCAATTTCGGCTGCGGCGTGCCACCCTCATCGGAGTCGCTCTCCGAGTGGTCCAGGCTGCGCTCCGCGAACTGAACCACCGGACGCTGTATGTTGCGCGTGCTGCCAGGACGCGTTTGGGGTCGCTGTGCAGCAGTGCTGTGCGGTAGCTGCTCGCCGGCAGCACCACTGCGTAGCGGTTTCTGCATCTCGCTGTCGTCCTCGTCGTCGTCTTCATCGTCGTGATCAATGATATCACGCAGTAGGCCATCATCGTCTGTGGAGCTGCCGTGCAGCTGCATTCAAAAGTGTAAAATAAATTTGTCTGAAACTTATAAAATGTGTTATTTGCAACTTCCAACTCACCAAACTTCTTTGTCTGCTGTGATTTCCGCGATTACCAGAGGTATTTGAGCCTATTCGGACCGCACTCAACTTGCCTCTGCTGCTGCTCGGCAGACGATCGACTTTGACATTGCTCAGGTTGCGCCCATCGGGTCCATTCACCACGATTTCCTCGTCATAGTAATGCATAGTTTATGGTCGCTTCGACAATGGTGGCGACGTTGCGTTCGTTAACGATGTCTGGCGCTGGCGCTAATGTGACAAAGGCGCAAAGGAGTTAAAACAAATTTGAAATTTCTGTTGCAGGTAACCAGCCAATGCCAGACTATCTACGCCAAATCCGTGTTTGGACGATTTGCCACTAAGTTGTTGTTGCTACTTGTCGGGTTATCCTCGCTGCACAACATTTAGTTTGCTCACAATTGTTGTGGCCTTTAGCATGGCGCCTGTCGTTGCCCAGGCAACAGTTGTTGTTGTTTTCAAAGTTTTAGTGTGTTGCTTTTGGTTTGTTTTGTTTTAATTAGAATTTAATAAGATTACCATAATAATAACTGGCCGGCTGGCGTACGAATTAGACTGTTTTGAGCTGTGTAAAACATTTTAAAAGAAAAATTTCCAAGTTGAAGCCTAAAGCGAATAGAATTTTGCTCTTAATACTGATGCATTTTTCCAATTTGTTTACACACAGTTTTTGTTTCATCGAGCAGTGCACACATCAAAAGGATACCTGATAATTAAAAAATTTGTCATCAATTTATGAAAAAACATAAACTTTAATTTAGTTTAAACATTAACCAGTAAACAATTAATAATTAAATAATTAAAATTAACATTTTTAAAACATTTTAACGGTTCCTGTAGTTTTTAACGCTCTCTTAAAATTTTGCGTTGGCAATGCCATTGCTTAATATAACCAAAGAGTGTTGCCGGACTTGAAGTTTTTTTTCCCTTGAGTTCAATTTCTTGGGGAATACATTTTTTTTAAATTTTAAATGGTGATTGCAAATGTTATTAATATTAAAGTGAAGATCAAAATTAACTGCTGTTGGATTTCTGTACTCTTTAGTCAATCATCTAACTAACTAAAAGTTAAATTAAGACGTCATAATTTAAGTTTAGTATAATTTTTAGCTTTAAAATCTTCAAAAAACTTTCTACCATTCCTAGAGTTACTAAAAGTACCGTTGTATATTAAAAAAAATATATATAATAATGCACTTTTGAAAAAAATTTAAATGTAGATATAAGGTTCTAAAGACATTTTTAAAATCGCTTGCTTTCACTGGCTTTTTCCCAGTAGCACCAGTTATACGGAATTTTTATGCGGATGCAAGGTCCCTTCTATTTTTTGTGACTATTCCAAATGACTACGAGGAGGTATGTGTATTGTTTATGTGATTGTTTTACTTTTGTCTAACTTAAGTTATTAAGTTAGTGTTAGGCATATCCATATATGTATAGTCGTGTCTGGATATAGTGCACTAATTATTGCAAGGCCCGTTCACAGTATGGAGGTTTTCACTATATTAAGGTTACAATTTTTGTTCAAAAACTCGTTTTATTTGCTCAAAATACACTTTGTGAATATCAAATCAAGAGATCATTTAAAATAAATAAAAAAAAAACTTTGAACCACAATCGGTTTGCACTCGATACAAAACATAACCACTAAGGTCGTTTCTTGACTTTTGCAACAATCAAAAGCAAAAATACAAATTAGGGGAATACCCTGTAGTGTTCAATACATCGACGTGTTCACTATATAAGGTGTTCATTGTTCTATATACAGTGCTTTTCGCTTATATCGAACCCGTTTAAAACGATTTTCCGCCTAAACGAACCCATTTCAAAAGTACGCGCTTTATGTTTTCGCTTATTACGGACCCCTTTTAAAGCGAACTTTCGATTAAAACCCGTTTTGCCCGGTCCCTCGAAGTTCGCTTTAAGTGAAAAGTACTGTATTTCATACATTGTCATTTCCATATTTTTTGACAAGTACAAATACTTTTTATACATTGTTATTAGTGATGCATTCAAAATATTAAAAACTCAAATGTCCACGTACATCATTTCCATTTACATCAAGTTCCTTATGGCCAAATAACGGACTACTTGTGGCATATAACTCCATATCGACGGAATATTAAATTCCATTCCATTAATTAAAGAAAATATTTCATTATCTTTCAGAAAGTAAGTAATAGCACGACCAAAGTGTCTGTCTTTCCTTTAGTAAGAATATTCACAGATTTTACAGCTCAAATATTAATAAGTTTTAAGTTTAAAAAAACGCTGTGCTGTTTTTTTAAATTCAAAATAAAAAAAAATAAAGAAAAATATACTTAACTTAAAATATGTTGACTAAATAACAATTTCCAGCAAAATTATTATTACTATACTATATTTGTTTGGATAATAACTTTGTAAACTTATTTCAGTTTGTAAATCCCGTGCTGCATTCTCCGGTCTGGCAACTCGCCCACAACAAAACACAGTGTTTGTTTTCACAGCTTTGCCATCAGCCGCAATCGTACGACGCTTTCATTGCGCGTTTTTGCTTTTAGCACGTTGGACGTACGACGAATTTGTGTTGCTTGCCGAGCGCTCGTGTTTATCTCGCGTCTTGTACCGAAAAGAGTTCGACTTGTATTTGTGCGATACAATCGTACGGCGGCGATAACTGCGAGTGCAATTTTGTTCGAATAGATCAGAACAGAAGAAACGGTGGATATCTCTTTGACATTCTTTGGCGCGCGTGTCAATCAAACGCTCAAAGCTCAATGTACCGTTAAACAATTCGAGTGCACAAATTTATCATTGTCACAGAAGGACGTTCAATTCGAAGGAAGAAGAAGAAGGCGATTAAGTGTCATTTAGTGAAGCTAATGTTTGAAATCTCAAAACAAAAACATTAGCGCCACATTTAAAGTGTTTGAAAGCTCTGTGTAGCTAATTGTGAATGAAGTGTCCGCTGTGCGATTTGCAAACTTAATTACACAAAAAGCATCAACTGCCAGGATCTAAGCAGTAAAGTTGCTACTCTGCGCGCACCCAAGGTGACAAGGATTACAATAAGTCGTGTGCGCTTCCAGCTGCCGCAGCGCGTTTCAACTTTGCAACATAAAAGGTGGGTAAGTCAACGTGCAGACGGAGCGCACAAAGTTTTACTGCCTGGGAGATGGGTTATTCCTCCCTGAGGGAAACCAGTGCGGCTCGCTTCTGCAGTGCGAGGAGTCGGTCGGGCGGTGTGCAAAATTGGGCAATCAACATGCAAATCCCAGCGCCTGGCGCCTCCAAGGGTCAGTGAAAATAAACCGGCTTGCAAAGTTTTTACGCTGCGGTTTAAATGGCCGAATTGGCGAGGCGGCGCGTAGGGCAGGGAAAAAGAAAACAAACTCAATGCGAAGTACATCAACGCTTTATTTAGATTGCGGCGTTGATAAACTTAAAGTGGTCGGCAAAATTTGGGGGATTGGCTTGAGCAGTGCTGTCGAAAGATGCGTCGATATCTACTTTACTGTTGTGCGGTGCTATCGATGCGGTAAACAAACCTTGGCGGCAATGATAAGGGCTCAAGGTGGGCGGGTACTAAGAAAACAGAAGACAATAACAATAACAACTGCAAAGTAGAAAAAAGGTGAAACTTGATTTCATTTTTGATGGGTTGTGAACAGTGTCCGGGATTGAGTTGTAGGATTTTTTTTTAATCGAATATAGAAATTAGAAAAAATTTGCTTGTTAACTGCGTTAATGTGATTCTTGTTTTGTTTAAGTTTTGGTGTTTTAGAGAAAAAGTAATAAGTTTTTATGCTCCTTTATAAGATTTAAAAAAATCGAATGTGCTTTTTTTCATCTTTCATGGCAATGTGGATATACAGGGAACCTAACAGGGGAGGACGTTGGAGACAGAATGAAGACAATTACAATAGACCCAACAGGTCTTTGAGTGGAAGTGCATTTCGAACACACCTAACCTAATCTAACCTAACTTTTCAATAATGCAGTGTCAGTTCTTGTAACGTTTCTTATGACTTGAGATCTTACAAACTAATCAAATCTTATAAAATTACCTGTTATACTGTCTAATTGCTGCAATATTATTATATTTTTAACAAAAGAGGTATGAAAACTTTTGGATTAGTTTCAGTTCTTGTAATGTTTCTTATGACTTCGGATTTTATAAACTCATCTCATACCTTATAAATTTATCTGTTAGACGGTCTGATCACTAAAATATCACTTTATTTTTAACAGAAGAGATTTGAAAACTTTTGGATTAAATTCAGTGTTCTTGTAATGTTTCTTATGACTTGAGATCTTACAAACTTAACTCAGATCTTATCTGTTAGAGTATCTAATAGCTGCAATGTCACCATATTTTTAACAGAAGAGATTTGAAAAGTTTTAGATTGCTGCAAGAAGTTTTAAGTTCTTTATTTAAAGCCTTTCGTTTGCAAGATTTTCAGAACCATTGTATTTATAACAGATTTAAATAGTTAGTTTTCACTGGTATTCTTTGTTTCCAGGCTCATTTTGCATTTTATACATTTGTAAGCTCACTGTTTGTATCTTCTTGGTGCTCCAAACCTTTTTTTGTAAAAAAAGTTCTCTGATACTAACATTTCCAATGCAAAAATTCGTAATAACTCTTGAAACTCTACGCAAACTGCAAATATCCTTTCTAAACGCCCAAAAATATGCTTGGCGGCACATATATTTCACTAATATCTATGCCTTTCTATTCATTCAATACAGACTCTGAGAAAATACAGTAAAATCTCGATAACTCGGATACTCGCTAATGCAAAGAACGCGGAAATCCGGACACCCAATGTTTTCTATTGTTGACTCTGTAATCCGCATACTCATTTTTATCTTTATATAAATTATAAAAGTTTAATTTGTGTAAACTAAATCAAATATTAACTAACAATTGCACCTATAGTTAAGAAAACATGTACAATCTTCACGTTGGAAAAAAGTCTAAACAAATTAAGTCAAGAAAAGTCACTTCGTCAACTGGCAGTGAACTCAACTGTAGGCAAATCTAGAATTTCTAAAAGAAATGAAACAAAACTTTGCAAAATGAAAATAACAAATTTTCTTCAAAATCACCAACAATGTTTATAACATATTAAAAATAAAATTTTTAAGTAAAAATAATTTTAGTTCAATAAAAAATACGTTTAATTTCAGTTCAGTGGTATTTTGATCGATTTTTTTGTAATCTTGGTAATCCGGACATTTCGGACAGTGCCTGGTTTTTAATTGTCCGGATTATCGAGATAATACTGTATTTGATTTTTACCGTTTTTCTTTCATAAATATGGATTTGACTGCAGTTTTTTCTGTGGGCTAAGTGCAAAACAGAATATTTTTCTATCCCACTGTCATTCCAGAGAATTTCTCTCCTTAAAAAGAAACGAACTGTGAACCATGATTGGTGTTCTGACGTCTAATAGATTGCAACTGTTTTCTGTTTTTATAAAAAAAAAAGTTCTCTGCACTTTAATTTTCAACTTAAAAAAATTCGTTAAAAATTTATAAAATCTTGAAACTATGTAAACTGCCAATATTCTTTCTAAACGCCTAAAAATATGCTTGGTGACACACATATTTCACTAATATATCATTCTATTCATTCACTTTAAGCCAACATTTAAGTATTTGTTCATGTAAATTCCTTATGCTTTTGTTTATCTTAGTCTTGATCTTGATCTGTATTTTTATTTGTATTATGCGGCTGTTTGTTGCTTTATCTACTTTTTACTTTGACCTTAAATATATACTTATATTTATATTTATTTTGCTTCTTAATATTTTTGCCACTTAATGGTTTTCCTTTTTCGTTCATATTCATGTTGTAAGCGAGACTTGATTTTCATATTATTAAGCAACATTTTCATTGTTATTGGTGTTGTGGCTGCAGTCGAACGTTGTATTTATGGCTGTGACGCCTAAAAGCATGCTTAATTTTTCTGCTTTCAATGCTGCCATTGGCCGTCGCCATCGTCATTGATGGTTGTTGTTCTTGTTATGGCTGCTGTTATTGTTTGTTTGTTTGTTTTTGCTTTAGCCAAAATTACAGTAAATTTCATTTTATTTCTCTTATCGGACGAATGCGTGCACGCGTAATGTTCGGTCGGTGTCTGCTGGTCGCCCGACAATGACCAGCAGACGGCGCTACTCAATTGTTTATATTCGTTTGCCTTCACTGGTGACGCCTTGCCGTCACTTTGTTCTCTCCTCTCTCTCTAAACTATGCGACGCGCTGAAGTTGGCTGCTTCAGAATTGGCTCAAGTATTGCGGCAGTGCGGCTGAGCATAATCAGCATGGGAAACTATGTAGGAGTAAAGCAAACTCACAGTCCTTCTCATCCTTGCTCGGCTCTGCCTGCTGTCTGCACTGCTGCCGTCCCGACTCAAGTTCAGCAAAAGTGAAAGCCGAACTGGCGCGCATGCAGACGGGCAGGAGTGCCATAAAAATGAATATGCGATATGGCGAAAGTGGTATAAAAGTTCCAAGGATGCTCGACACGGGGCGGCAGGCAAACATTGCGCCAGTCAAAACAAATAAAAATCCAACAATGTCTACAGCACAAAATATGTTGTCCTGGCGCACTTTGGCGTTTTTCGTTTCTGTTTTGTTATCAAGATTGTTCTTTATGCAGATTAGATTAGATTTGAATTTTTTTAGTGTTGTGCGCGCCATGAAAAATTGGAATCGCAGTAAATGGCCGCCTCGAGTCGACTTAATAAATCTTTCTATGTTTATTGAACGAGCAGTTTTTGGTAATTGTTTCCGTTTTTCCTTACAAAATAGGTTCAATTCAGGCAATGAACATAAAAACTTTTTGGTGCCCGCCAAATTGGCCAATTATTAGCGGCCACTGATTGGTTGCCTTGGGGAATAGTAAAGAGCCTTGAGAGACGCGGAATTATTCAACTTTTGAAAATGACATAAAATATTTGAGGGTCCTTTATTCGGGGAAATACTTACAGAAAGTTTAATGATTATGGAGAAAGCAATTTTGTAGTTTAACAAAATGCATTGAGAGTTTCAGTCGCTATAGAAAATTTTAACGTATCATTAATTTGAATGGTTGAATGGAAATGTCGTAAAATACCCTAAACATCGAAATATCGAAATAAAGAAAGTAAACACAATCAAGCACGAATTTGAAACATTCTTCATTCTTGGAGGTTTTTATGGGATTTCATTTATTATCATGAAAACAAAATCGTTTCAAATGTCACGTACTGAAGCTGATAGAAAAGATGGCAAACTTTATTTGTCTCTTTTAATCTGTTTTCATGATTACTTTGAATGCGATTGAATACAACTTAAAATAAGAAACTAAATACTTAAATGATTTATGAATTTAAGGTCTAAGTTTGTTATTTAAACACTGATTGTTGTATATTTATTATTTTTAAAAAGCACTAATTACAGACTTTCAGAAAATACTTGATTTATTATTTTCCTTTCATAAATATGGAGTTGAATGCAGTTTTTTCTTGACTATTTTTTTATTTACTTTATGTTCTTCAGGAGATATTGCCCAAATTTTTCTACTCTTTAAACCACTGTCATTCTAGAGAATTTTTAAACCAACATGAAACTTACTATAAACCATGTTTGGTGTTCTGAAAGATTTAATCTAACTGTCTAATAGATTGGAACTGGTTTCTAATTATTTCTGTAAGAATTGTATCAACGGAGAAAAGGAGGAAATTGTACTCAATCTTCTAAGCTCTTGTCTTGCACGAGAATGGGTTAGGTTAGGTTATGTTAGTTAGGGAAAGGTGTGTGCGACCCGGAGGCTGCACTTCCACTCGGAGGCTAAAATGGCTCATTGTGTGTCCCTTCTGGGAAGGTTCTGGAGCTAACCAATGGCTCAGTCCGGGGCATACCAGTTCAACCTCTTGATAAAGGAGAGTAGATCCGAAATTTCAACTATTGCTGCGCAAGAGACGGGGTTCCTGCAGAGCCGGGCAGCGGCAAAGGTAGTGACGAGAATGGGTCCTTTTTGTAGTTGAAGAAGATTGATGAATTCAACGCACTTTAATTTAAAGGTTCTTGTTGATTTATGTCTTTTAACTCTATGCTTATCAAATGACGCCTCTCATCCAGTGATGTCTGACTAAGTTCCTGAGATGAAGAAGAAGTAGAAACGATACAACACTTCCTGTGCTACTGCGTGGCTCTGCCGGGACGCCAACTACGTATCCAGGGGTCAGAACTCCTGACGAATCTTGGATGTGCTTTCTTCATTAAGAGATTGAACTGGTCTGCCCCGGATTGAGACATTTGGTTAGCTACAGACTGATTTAAGAAGCGATTCACAATGAGCCATTTTGGTCTCCGAGCAGAAGTGTGTTTCGTAACGCACAACCCCTCCCCCGAAAAAGCTGATCGCCTTGGTGGGCCCTGAACCATTCTGTGGACTATCAAAAGGACACACACAAGAGTAGCTAAGGAAATGGGTAGACCTAAACTTTGCCGAACAATGGACCAACAGAACGGGACAACGCCAGGCAAAGCGGTTTATAACCCCAGACAGAGAAGTATCCAGAAAACTCCTCATACTACAAAAGGAGGACCTCCGCATCCTTACTGGATACCTAATTGGCCACTGCTCACTGGGGTATCATCTCAGTAAAATGGTAATTTCCTCTTCGGATGTCTGCAGGAAATGCAATCAAGAAACAGAAACCTCCATGCACGTTCTCTGTGACTGTCCTGTACTCAGCAGAAAAAGATTTCTCCAGCTAGGGGCTATCACCATAGCCCCGAAAACGATCTGGAATCTACAACCCCAAAGAGTGCTTAAACTAATAAAAAGCCTCAACTTAGAGGGTTAAACCAGGCTTGCACAAAAGATCTACACTGGTCGCAGTGCCTAATAGCTTCAATATTATTATTATTATTGACTGTTTAGACTTAATATTTTATAAAAAGATGTGATTCGACAATGTAATGCATTAGCCCAAAATTAAGAAAAGATTCAAAGAGAAGCAGTAGCAGTCCATTTTCATAGTTTCCGGTTTAAAATAAAGTCTAACACAAATCTAGTTGACTACATAGCAACATCTGTAGTAGTAAAAATGTATAGAAAGCCATTAAAACCCACCTTTACTATTACTTTTAAAAAATTGCAATTCACTACTGTAATGTAAAGTCTGCCATTGTTTTGCCAATGCATCAATTCCATTTTCACAATTTCTAATTTCTTATTTAATGTACGAGTAGCTGTATTACATTTCAAGAATATCAACTTTTCAGTTCACGCTGAGCTGAAAGACATTGAATTCGTGTTTAGTCGCGCGCACAGCACCTTGAGGTGATATTGATTTTGTTATTGCAAAAACAAACACATAAAACAACAAAGCAAAAATAAGCATAGCAGCAACAAAAAAGCAACATTATTTACACTATGAACAGTATTTCTTAAAGCGAAAAGCAAACATTCGATATTGCAGTGAATGTACACGCAATTTGCTATTTGTACAGGTGTGAGCACTATTTGGTTGTTGTTATTGTTTTGTTTCGTTGAAAAGCAGCGTGACAATTTTATTTTAAATTAAATTCGAAACTGTCGCACGCGCTGTGGCAAATTCTGCAAGTTGACGAACACTCCTATACCCTCACCACGGAGTTCCCTAGCCTGCGTAGCCATTAGACAAAAGTGCACCGCGAATGGGCGCGCCAGAGTGTAAGCGAAAAAAATGTAAACATAGTTAAAGGCGCTTAAAAGTGTTGAAAGTGCTTGAGGCGTTGAAGCGGCTGCAATTTAGACCACAAAAAAAAACAAAAACGAAAACAAAAACCCCAGCAACAGCGGCAATTCGTTGGCAACTTGAGTGAAAAGCGAGGTGTTGTTGGCCAGGGCGTGGCGCTAATGCCAACAGCAGACAACAGTCGACAGGCGCTGAAGTGATGTGTCGTCGACAGTTGGAATTAACGCACTCGGCATAAATTCATAATTGCGTAAGTGCGGCAGGAAGCGGAAGTGCACACTAGAACAAACATAAACAACGCACACACACACAAATATAAGCATTGCACTGACAGCACTACAAGGAAACAAAAACAGCGCCAGAATGACAGCCAAACATGTTGAAAATGCAAATTCATAAATTAAAATGTACGAGCGGCCACAATATCCTGGCGCGCTCTCACTCACACTCTTACACACTCACACTCTTCCACACTCACACTCTTACACACTCACACACACACCCACTGGACTTTGGCTTTTTGGCAGCAGTTTAGTGGAGACATGGCTGCGGCAGTGCTCACCTTTGCGTTTGATTGTGTTTAAATTTTATTATCATTCAACGAAGCGCTCCCTCCGGGACCCACAACAAACGCACACAACCAGGCGTCCCCCCACTTGAACATGCAAAATTTATTGTGCCCATAGAAGTTGACCTAATTTCCCAAAAATGTTTCCCCACTTCCTTGCACACTCTGCCCCAGTGTGCATGTCATGCAAGTAGCTGTGCTTGTCTGTTTGTATAGGTGCGTGTGTTTTTGTGTGTTTGTGTGAGTCCTGTTGAGGGAAGTGAGCACTTTTTAACTGCATAAATTTTGTTAGCATTTGCCTATTGTTTTTGTTTCGGTATCGCCACTAGAAAATTGGGTCAAAAAATTCTCATTCTCATTTTGATTTCGAGTTTCATTTTCATTTTCAGTTTTTAGTTTTCACTTGAATTCTAAACACGGCTGGCACTTGTACTCAAACATTGTGGGAACTGTTGTCTAAAAGATTCAGAAGCCAACAGTAGACTTTACGTTACACTGCAAGAAAATTCTGTAGGAAAATTCTATCTAACTAGCTGCCTTTGCTCTCCAATCTGATCTAATCTAATGTAATCTAATGTAATGTAATGTAATGTAATCTAATCCAATCTAATCTAATCTAATCTAATCTAATGTAATCTAATCTAATCTAATCTAATCTAATCTAATCTAATCTAATCTAATCTAATCTAATCTAATCTAATTTAATCTAATCTTATCTAATCTAATCTAACCTATGCTAAGCTAAACTACTCTATTCCTAGTCTACTTCTACTCTACTCCTACTCTACTTCTACTCCTACTCTACTGTACTCTACTCTACTCTACTCTGCTCTACTCTACTCTACTCTACTCTACTCTACTCTACTCTACTCTACTCTACTCTACTCTACTCTACTCTACTCTACTCTACTCTACTCTACTCTACTCTACTCTACTCTACTCTACTCTACTCTACTCTACTCTACTCTACTCTACTCTACTCTACTCTACTCTACTCTACTCTACTCTACTCTACTGTACTCTACTCTACTCTACTCTACTCTACTGTACTCTACTCTACTCTACTCTACTCTACTCTACTCTACTCTACTCTACTCTACTCTACTCTACTCCACTCTACTCTACTCTACTCTACTCTACTCTACTCTACTCCTACTCCTACTCCTACTGCTACTCCTACTGCTACTCCTACTGCTACTCCTACTGCTACTCCTACTGCTACTCCTACTGCTACTCCTACTGCTACTCCTACTGCTACTCCTACTGCTACTCCTACTGCTACTCCTACTGCTACTCCTACTCCTACTCCTACTCCTACTCCTACTCCTACTCCTACTCCTACTCCTACTCCTACTCCTACTCCTACTCCTACTCCTACTCCTACTCCTACTCCTACTCCTACTCCACCTCCTACTCCTACTCCTACTCTACTCCTACTCCTACTCCTACTCCTACTCCTACTTCTACTTCTACTCTACTCCTACTGTACTCCTATTCTACTCCTATTCTACTCCTACTGTACTCCTATTCCACTCCTACTCTACTCCTACTCTACTCCTATTGTACTCCTATTCTACTCCTACTCTACTCTACTCCTACTCCTACTCCTACTCCTACTCCTACTCCTACTCCTACTCTACTCCTACTGTACTCCTGTTCTACTCCTACTGTACTCCTATTCTACTCCTACTCTACTCCTACTCTACTCCTATTCTACTCCTACTCTACTCTACTCTATTCCTACGCTAATCCTACTCTACTCTACTCTATTCCTACTCTAATCCTACTCTACTCTCTAAATTTTTTTGGCTTTCGAATAAAGAAAACAAAGTAAGCCAAAGCCAAGTAGGCCACGCATAGATCCTATTGGGTCCCTAGCAATACCAGTTGGAGCTCCATAGTGTTGCGTGTCGACGTAAAAGTGATCGGTGAGCGATTTGATGTCATGCTTGGGGACCTCCTCAACCCAAAAAGGAACGGAGCCCGTAAGTAAGTAAGTCGTAGTCTTCAGATAGAGAAAGAGAGAAAGATAGAGATAGATGGAGAGATAGGGTCTTGAGTCAGAGAATGTGCTTCAGAGTTTTCTTGGCACTCAATTCTCTTCATTTCCTTAAAAAATTCGACTTGATGATGCCCATTTTTTGCGCAAATTGTTACTGTGATATCCTTTTTTTCCGTGTACTGCTGCAGCCTGCCGCCACATTTCTTTCCGCATTCACTCGCTAAGGCATGTGAAATTTTTAACAATTTTTTCTCGCATTTTTCACATTTTATTTGTCCTTCATTTGTGTATGAAATTTTTCCTTTTCCCGTTTGTTGTTATTCTACGCTCGGCGCCGAACAATGCGTGTGGCTGCAGTGACGGTAGCTGTGGATTATGCGTTTCCGTTTGCAACTAATTAAGTAGAAAAATGCACATTTGCTGAAAAAGTGAAAGCACCAAGAGCGCTTTTGACGTTTTCATTACCCTTTTTCCTTAACGCTGACAGCAGCGTACAGCTGTCGGTTTAAAGGATACGCGGCAAACGTTTGCATTATGCAAACTGCTGCGCAGACAATGGGCCGCATGGAGGCAATGTTTTAGTCGTGGTTGGCCGCGGCAGCGCGCGCAATTGCAAACTAAACTCAAAACTGTAGCGAAATCTCAATGAAATGCCGCTTAGGGAATTTTTAATTTAAAAGTTTCATTACGACGCATTTGGTCGTAATGAAATTCGCCAAGTGGCTGACTGCTTTCGCAGCGAAAATACGCCTAATTTGCCGCCCACTTTGTTGTAGTCGTCGTAGTGGTGGCTACGCCTACGCGTACTTGACATTTGCTGCGCCTGCGACATGTGACATGTCAATTATGCCGCCGTAGTTGTTAAAGTCGTAAGCGCGCTACGTGATTTTGTGCCGCAAATGGCTTTGACTTGCTTTGCCTCGCTGCCACTGCGAAAATAACGCACTTTTAAGTTTGAAATTTTCGCGTTTGGTTTGGATGTTGGGTGCGTTACTTTTTGAGTTGTTGTTGTTTTCTGTAATGTTTTTGGGCTAAATTAACGTGTCGAACGTGCGTAACGTCGCCCGCAGTGCGTGTCGGTGTCAGCAGTGCGACTAGAGTTGGCTGCTTCTGTGGCCGCTGGCTGCCTGCCGGCTGTGTTCATTGTTACCTGTCAGACTCATAAACGTTGTGGCATGTTGCAGCCCGCAGCTGAAGCCACAGCTGAAGCTAATGTTCGAGTCGACGCCAAAGCTGCAACCGAGTCTGTAGTTCGAGCTGACACTGCAGCATGGCCCACAACGTTCCAGCAGCATTGATGGCTTCATTTGCACAACAACTACGCTAACACACAAAGACACGTACTCGCATATGAATAATTTGACGTTTGAATGGAGATTTGATTAATGAAGCGTGTCGGCAGTGCTGGCCCCAACTCCACTCGACTCCACACCAACTTCACTATGGCTCCACCTCAAGTCACGCGAAAGGGAGTCAAACTTAAAGCTCGTAAAAGTCGTTGTCTGTAATAGGTTAGGACAGCAGCAACAATAACAACAACAATATTCGCTGTTTTACTTTGCATAGTTTGCTTCATTGTTATGTAAGAAGCAGCGTTGAAGTTGTGCGCAGGAATTTTTGGGATTGCTGCTTTTCCACTGGTCTCCTTCGCCTTCCCTACCACGTCTCGGGTCAAATGTCAAAAGTGTCATAAATTAGAGTTTATTGTTATTTGCTTTTATATGTGGTTTCTTACATTCGAGAGAGCTTAGTGTTGTCTGTAGTGGAAGGAGAAAAGTTTTCATCGCGTTGTTTGGGAATTTGGAAGTGTCTTAAAAATAGAGCCGAGCACTACAAATATAGTTGTTGTAAGAAAGTAAAATCACATATAAGCTACGTCTTTATAATACTGCAAATTTCTATGAAGGATTTCAACAAGGCAGCTGGCACATAATGGATCACATATTTGTTGTAATTTGATTCTGATTTTTCTGCGAGAGTTTTTCATTGAAATGACGCACATGGACTAAATCAAAAGTATTCGTTTGTTATTTTCTCTAATTTTCCTAAACTAAAACCATGCAAAAATATACTTTAAATATATACAGTACGCTTCAAACTGTCTCTTATATATCTGTGTTCATGTGAAAGAAAAGCTTAAGTCCAAAATTGAAGTTTGAAAGCTATGTGCACATACGATTTTATGACCCATGCATTGTTGTTTCTAAAGATTTAAGTAAAAATGTAAATGCACATAAAATTGTTAAAAAAACAGGGTTTTCTAAAAGAGATGAAATACATTGACTTCTATAAAGCTTCCAATGCAATAAATCAATTCTCTCTTTGGTTAACTTAAGCTACTCTCTTCCATAGGACCAAATAATTTGATGCTCATTGCACTAACAGTTCAAATAAGTAAATACTTTTACAAAACTTTTATAGAATTGAATTCTCAAACTTAATAATGGGTCAACAAAATCAGCTGAATCAGAATCAGTATGTCCCGTTATGTGTCATCATTACACAGAGTAATGATATATCTCTGAGTGAACACACTGTAATCGGAAAAGAACTTCAGGCTGTTCAACGATTTTAAACTACAGGTCGGTCTAAATATTCGACTTAAAGTAACCTTTCAACATCGGTTTTATAGGCTTTTGAGATAGCGGCCAAATTAACCCTTTCAGTCACAATTTCCAATATATTGGACTACAGCCCATACAATTCATACAGAACGGGTTTATTTTCATGACGGAAAGGGTTAATTAAATTTTTTGAAAACTGGGAAATTCTACCATAAAAAAGAGTATAAATTTAAACCAGCTATCACTTTTAGTTCATGTACTGCACTCAAAAGAGATACTGACCCGCTGCTGTTCTTGATTTTGTGGGATTTCTGGTGAAGTATCGGCTGGAAAGATCCATTTTGGAAAGCAAAAGATTTCTGCTATAAAAAAGTCTTTTGCAGAAATGTTCGAAGATCGTTGTGCTGTCTTTGACTTTGTAGTCTTTCTGAGATATTGGTTGCAATGAGCCTTTTTGAAAGGCAGAAGAATTCTACTACAATATAGCAGAATTTTTCACAGATTGAATAGCTGTCTTTGAATTTGTGGGCTTTCTGGTGAGATATCGGCTGTAATGACCCATTTGGAGAGCAAAAGAGTTCTACTATAAAAATGTTATTTGCAGAAATGTTCATAGATCGTTGTGTTGTCTTTGATTTTGTGGGCTTCCCGGTGAGATATCGGCTGGAATGACCCAATTTGGAAAGCAGAAGAATTTGGCTCTAAACTGCTTGCGGTAATGTTCATGGATTGGATTTTTGTCTCTGATTTTATTGGCTTTCTAGTGAGATATTCGCAGGAACAACCCATTTTGGAAAGTTGGAGAGTTTTACTAGTTTTACTTTTACTGGATTTGTAGGCTTTAATTTTGTAGACTTTTTAAGATTTTTTTATTTTTTTACTATATTTAATTTAAGTTTTTGAATACAATTCTTACAGAACAATTAACAAATGAGTGAGATTTTAACTTAAACGGGGAGTGGGAGTTTAGAAAGGAAATGGTTTAGGGTTAAAAGTTTAGGGACAGATACGAGTAAATCAAACATTAAAAAAGCCAATATCGGAACTAACTCAGTTAAAGCTCGATGAATTGGTGCGTTACTACCTTATCTCGTTCTAGAGAACTCAGCACAAAAAAGATAAACGTGTCTGAGGGAACGTGTTGGAGCAATGAAAGTTTTTTTGGCCAGAAGAGTAGGAAAATCAATGTTTCCAGTTATTATGTCAAAAATGAATGACAAGGAGTGAACAGACCTCCTGGTTTCAAGTGATTTCAAGGTCAGCAACAAACATCGATACCTATATGGAGGCTGGGGCTCAGAAAAATGAATAGAGCGAAGGGCGAACTTTAGAAATCTACTTTGGATACGTTTCCTTTTTGGTGAGAAATCGGTTGGAATGACCCCTTTTGAAAAGTTTTGGAGGGTTCTATTGTAAACAAATTTGCTTAATGGATTAATTTTTAAGTAAGCCATCTTTTCTGGTTCAAGAGTTGTAACTGCCGCCAGCTTAAAGGCGAGAAAACGTAAGCCAGTGAAATTTCTTTAAGCGCCTGTTACTTCTGAACAAGAAGACATAAAGGCTTAAAACTTTACTTCCAATCTATAGACCTATAGACCTGAAGAATGTAGTCTGTAACTATGCAAAAATGCATAGAAAGTTCGTGATATACCGATAGAAAGGCAAGAAAATCGATGTTCAAATGTCAGTCTTTTAAAAAGTTTTAATTTTACCACTTTCCACTCTTATAACTTCTAAACTAGAAGAATTAGAGGCCTTAAATACAAAGAAATGTAGGGTTTTTCAAAATGGATCAAAAGTTGAACAATCGTAGCACAAATTTTTTCATATGGTTTTGTTGGTAGAGAGTGCACAGAACTCGCTTTTCTGCTGGCACCACGCGTTGTCTTCAGTTGCTTTCCCCATTCGCCAAAAATTGAATTTTTGGGTTGAGTCTTCTTTGGTTGCATCTGTATTATTAGTGTTCATACTTTATTGGCATTGTAATGGATTTGCGAAAAACGAAATATGAATGCAGAGTTTTTTTTTGTTTTATTAATGAAGCAAAATTGGAAGTTGGCATTGCAAATACGCATCAAAAATTAATAATAACATTCAATAAAAATCGAAGATGATGCTGAGGACATGTGCCTTGAGCAGTGCGGAATTGACCCATTGAAAATTTTGAAAATTTGTATATTTAATTCATTTCGATGGTGTCTCACATTCTCTCAAGTTTCACTTCAGCTTCATGTTATTAGTTTAATCACTGGCCACACGTTTGGCTTTCAATCTCTTTGCTCAAAAGTAGCAATTAAAATATCGCAGAGTTCAGCTTCGCCCATTTTGCCACATGTTTAGCACAGCAACAATTTATAATTATGTGCCGCTGGTTTCCTTTAAGATTCCACACTAAAAACTTAATTGCCAACACTACTCGTTGTGATAGCATTGGCCAATAACGCAAATAAACCACAATCACACGAGCTGCCAATCAAAATCGCTTACGAAATCAGGGTTAATGACTCTCTTTCGACGGATTGAGACGTGAGCGCCGAACACTCACCGCAGGAAGCATAGAGTGCTCGGGGTCAAATTTGCTTGGATTCTTTAGTCAGCCAGCCACAAAATGATGAGTGCGGTTACTCACAGCAATGCGAAACCGAAACCGGTTCATGGTTGGCAAAGGATAGAGAGAAAAAAGTCGGCATTCTGTGCGTTTATCAAAGGCTAGAAAAAAGATTCTATCAACGCACCGTGCAGCCCAGCTCGTTAGGAAAGTGTCAGTGAAGTATGAGTGGGTTGGGGGAAGTAGGTAAGTGAGTAAGAAAAGTGGCCAAAAAGACAGCGGCCAACTGGATGTAAGTGCTTTTCGCTGAAAAAGTTTGGCAAGAACGAACAGGCCAAGAACAGATTGTCGCACTCAGTGGCGAGTTTTATGAAGTGGCTGACGGCGTAACGCGACCAGCACATCGAGTTAGCAATCAAAACTGATGACCGTCTCGTACGAAGGGTTGGCGCGGTTCGGCGCAGTGTTGTTTTGCTACGAAAAACTGATGAGCTCATAAATTTCGGTTTGGTTACTTTATGGCTGGTGATTCTATTTGGGAGTTTTTGTTTATGTTTATGTGTGTTGGTAAAGTGTGCGATGCTCTGTTTGTGGAGCAGCGGCCCATGTAACGTTATTGACTAACAGTTGCACGAGCTGGCCCGCGCATTCGCTCATTGTGATTATTTGTCACAATTTCACGTTCGGTTAGCTTTTGTACGTCTGCGGCTTCTTTCAATTTTGTCATTGATGTTGTTATCTGAAAGCTATTTGGGCCAGAAGATGATGCGGCACAACATTGATGCTCTGCTCAATTGTGTGTGTGTGTTTGTCGATTTTGGGTCGTTGTAAATTTTGGACGCTACATAAAAGTAGTTGAGTGTCAATGTAAAGAACAGTAATGACAGCATGGAATGAGCAGTGTGGGCGGAAATTGCTGATAAGTTGATTGTGTGCGCAATGGCGTTGGCCAGTTATGAGAAGGAATCTCTTCGCTTGTTGTGTGGGTGTAATTGTGAAGTGGCTACTGTGATAGTGAATAACAAATTTTGGAATTGTAAAAAATGACAGCCAAGTTATGGCATTTTGTAGAGCCGCTTTGAAGAATTCTTCATCTTCATTGCTATCTTTAACGCATGGCAAGTCTCTCTTCAAAATTCTGTTCCCAGACAAACATTCCTTAAACACTTCAAAACCACCTCCAGTAATTTTTTAATACTTAAAAAATTCTTATTAAACAATTCATAATCCAGAGCGTCAAGAGGTCGAGAAGACGCTTATCCACGCCAGCAATGAACATCAAATGCCTTCTTGGGACAGTCGAAGGGTCTGATAGAAAAGTTTAGGGAGAATCTTTCAAATGAGGAAATCGAAGGTTCTGACAGAAAAGTTTAGGGAGAATCTTTCAAATGAGAAAATCGAAGGTTCTGGCAGAATAGTTTAGGGAGAATCTTTCCGTTTTAAGAATCGAAGGTTCTGGTACAAAAGTTTAGGGACAATCTTTCGGTTTAAATAGTCGATGGTTCTGACAGAAAAGTTTAGGGAGAATCTTACGAATGAGAAAATTGAAGGTTCTGACAGAATAGTTAAGGGAGAATATTTCGGTTGAAAAGTCGAAGGCTCTGGCAGAAAAGTTTAGGGACATTCTTTCCGTTTAAAATGTCGAAGGTTCTGACAGAAAAGTTGAGAGAGATTCTTTCCGTTTAAAGAGTCGAAGGTTCTGACAGAAAATTTTGCGGTGAAACTTTCTGTTTAAAGAGTCGAAGGTTCTGGCAGAAAAGTTTGGGGAGAATCTTACGAATGAGAAAATGGAAGGTTCTGACAGAAAAGTTTAGAGAGAGTATTTCAGTTGAAAAGTCGAAGGCTCTGACAGAAAAGTTTAAGGAGATTCTTTCCGTTTAAAATGTCAAAGATTCTGACAGAAAAGTTTAGGGAGAATCTTTCCGTTTAAAGGGTCGAAGTTTCTGGCAGAAATGTTTGGGGAGAATCTTTCTGCTTAAAGAGTCGAAGGTTCTGGCAGAAAAGTTTGTGAAGAATCTTACGAATGAGAATCTGGAAGGTTCTGACAGAATAGTTTAGGGAGAATATTTCGGTAAAAAAATCGAAAGCTCTGGCAGAAAAGTTTAGGGAGATTCTTTCCGTTTAAAATGTCGAAGGTTCTGACAGAAAAGTTTAGGGAGATTTTTTCCGTTTAAAGGGTCGAAGGTTCTGGCGGGAATGTTTGGGGAGAATCTTTCTGCTTAAAGAGTCGAAGGTTCTGACAGAAAAGTTTGGGCAGAAACTTTCTGTTTAAAGAATCGAAAGTTCAGACAGAAAAGTTTAGGGAGAATCTTTCCATTTAAAGAGTCGAAGCTTCAAGCAGAAAAGCTTAGAGATAATCTTTCGGTTGAGAGAATCGAAGGTTCTGGCAGGAAAGATCAGAGAGATTCTTACCATTTAAAGAGTCCAAGCTTCGGGCTGAAAAGTTTTGGGGGAATATTTTTGGTAAAAGAGTCAAAGGTTCTGGCCGAAAAGTTTATGGAGAATCTGTCGGTTGAGTCAAATATTCTAGCAAAGAAGTTGGGTCTGAAAACAAATAACTCGCCCGTTCAGTAAAGGTCCAATTGAAAAGGAACACAAATGTAGACATTCGGGTAGCTTAGAGTAGGATTTATCCAATTCTAAGTATGAAAATTTATACTTCATTCAGGGAAGCATTCACTAAGTGGTTTGTCTCGGCCAATTCGCAGACAGTACAACAAGAAGTGAAAGGATTTTGAGAATGTATTCTAAGTAAATATGAAGATTCATTGAAAATATCATTTCAGATGTGTTTAGAAAGAAATAAACTCAATTTATCTAAAATTAAAGAACATTTGCTAATGTTGTGGAAATTTCCCTAAGCAACATTTCCAGTGATTTCTTTAATAGTATTAAAAATTAAAGCGCTTCAAGAGCCTCGAAAAGACGCTAATCCAATGCCAGCCAATATAACAGCAAATGCCTTGAGCACTCGGGCCCTGGTCTTCCCTGGTCAACGTCATTCAAAACTGTCCCCAAGTTTGTTGCATAATCCAATTTTATTTCCTCACACATTCTTTTACATTACAAAATGTGTCAAAGCGGAAAATTTAAGCAGCAGTCGGAAAAGAAGGCCGAAAATTGCGTCGAGCAAATTGGGTCAACGCATGCGACAACGTCAACAAGAAATACAGCAAAGCCAAAGCAGCGCAGCGAACGGCACAAGTCGGACGACCGTAAGCCGCTTAGACGATTTTCAAGTGTGACAAGTGATGGGTAGCGAGTGCTTAGCGACAAGGCCCAAAGCAACTAATAACAGTAATAACAACTACAACAACAAATTAACAACCAGACAACAGCACCAACAACGACTGCAACACAGCAACACCGAGAACATTTATTATTGCACACAGTGTCGAGAAGGTCAAGTTCAGGTCATATATCTTGTTGAGTTATGCGTTTCAGTTCCATTAAGCAGAAATTTTCCCTAAAAATAAAAACCAAAAATACAAAATAAATTTTATGCAGCTGAGAAAACATTCCAGTAACATTTATATCCCCAAATAAAATTCCAAAAATAAACAACACAAACATCTTAAAGCATTCTGACTGCCATAAAGAAAATAATAAAATTACACACGAAATGTCTTTTAAATCGCACATTTTATGTTCGAGCCGAAAATGGGGTCAATTTGTGAACATTTAGCAAAACATTTAATTAGGCAACGTTTCAGTGCTTGGCGTCGTTTCATTAGTTCGCAGTCATTGCCTGGCGTCGCACACTTAAGTTGGTGCTTAACTATAAGACGGAGAGCTTTGCTGGATTAATACATACCTATATACATGTATATATGTATGTATATAGTATTGTGTATGTATGCAAGTAGATAAAGCGTTCACTAATCGTCAAGCACGAGTGTTCAAATGCGCATAATTGACTAAAGTGCGTCGTCTTTCGGGAAGTGAGCTTTGCGCTGGCACAAGTGTTCTCAAGGCCAAAATATAGGTCCAGCTTGGACTTGGTTGATAATGAATGCCTTTCAATCAAAGGCTTCAGTGAAATTCGTAAGTGAACACAATACGAATGGTTGCCAGACATAAGACTCGTAATTAGACTGTTTGGCTGAGCATGTATGAGTATGGGTGTGTGGGTATGGGTATATAGTTAGATATATAGTATATTTTAAATCCCTGGGTTAAAGGGATATATTTTGATCTAAAAATGTTAATAGAGTTTGAAAACACATTACAAGTTTTCACGAAAATTTTATAAAACACCAGAAGTCACAATTTTGATGGCAAGACTCAAAGTAAATAGATCGAAAAAACATGCATTAAAAGAGAGGTGAATGTACAGATGGATATGTGATGAAAGACAGCCGCAATCTATGTGAAGAACTGAATTTGGCTGGAAACTTGCATCTAGAATCATATGTACTGCTATATCAGACAGAAATGCTCGGATTGACTCAAGCATTGGCTTTAAAAAATCTAATAGGTCCATCCTGGCATAGGTCGATAGATCAGCACATACCCACACACAGACCCAGAAGTGACTCTAAACTTACTCTAGAATGTGTCCATAAACTCAAAAGGATTGTTTGGCACAAACGTGATGACACTAATAAAGATTGGAGAACATGTTGTGAGAGAGTAAAGTGAAGTAAACTAAAAAGAGTCCATGAAAAAAGTGGTCCTCCATAATTGATTTTTTTTACTTACACTTTGCAGGAAAAAACTTCTTGGACCCAAAAAAGATTAGCAAATCAAGGCGGGGTTAAGAAAAGTTTAAGGAGAATCTTTGGGTTGACAGTCTGACAGAAAGTTTAGGAAGAATTTTTTGGTTGAGAGAGTCGGAGGTTCTGACAGAAAAGTTTTGGAAGATTCTTTCGGTTGATATAGTCAAAGGTTCAGAGAGAAAAGTTTAGGAGGAATCTTCCGGTTGAGAAAGTCGGTGGAGCTGACAGAAAGTTTGGGGAGAATCTTTCGGTTCAAAGAGTCAAAGGTTCTGACAGAAAGCTTAGGAAGAATCTTTCGGTTGAGAGAGTCGAAGGTGCTGACAGAAAGTTTAGGAAGAATATTTCGGTTGAAAGAGTCAAAGGTTTTGGCAGAAAAGTTTTTGAAGAATCTTTTGGTTCAGATAGTCAAAGGTTCTGAAATTTTAGGAAGAATCTTTCAGTTGAGAAAGTCAAAGATTTTGGCAGAAAAGTTTAAGAAGTATCTTTTGGTTAAGAGAGTCGAAGTTGCTGACATAAAAGTTTGGGGAGAAGCTTTCGGTTGAGATAGTCAAAGGTTCTAACAGAAAAGTTTAGGAAGAATCTTGTAGTTGAGAGAGTCAAAGGTTCTGACAGAAAAGTTTGGGAAGAATCTTTCGGTTGAGAGAGTCAGAGGTGTTAACAGAAACTTTGGGGAGGATTTTTCAGTTCAGAGAGTCGAAGGTTTTGGCAGAAAAGTTTAGGGATAATCTTGAGGCTGAAAGAGTCTAGCAAAGAAGTTGGGCCTGAAAGCAAATAACTCGCCTATTCAGTAAAGCCAACTTGAAAAGGACACCAAATGTTTCTGTTGAACCTCTTCAAAGTGGGGTTTCAAAAAGTTATGTAAAGATAATTTAAAGAAAGCTCAGGTTATATCATACAAAGCAATGATGGGAATACGAAGCAAAACCAGAGCCAGGAAACTGTCAAAAAGTTTTTTTTAGAAAGTTCAAATGTAGCTTATGGTCAATGAGACTTGTGTCAGAGACTTGGAATTAATTTCTGCTAACCTAAATCTTCAATTAAAGTAGGCAATTCATCAATCGCAGCAAGGAGATTCTTACTGTCAACCTATCAATTAGTCACAGAATCTATTCGAGATAATACGTGACATTGTTTATAAATCGAATGTTGATAGTTGCAGCCGACCTTCGGGTAGCTGAACTTGTATCGGAGATGTGAAGGAACCCAGATGTATCGCAGATGTGAAGGATGCTCTGTTTTAATCCCACGACATTATAACCGAAGTTGGTTTTAGACAATAAGAATCTGACGTGCATGAGAGTACCTCTTTTTGTGTCATCGTTACATCTTCATTCGCATCATCAATGTGACTGCACCCTTAATAGCATTAAATGACCCTTCAACTAAAGAGCAAAGGTCATGAAAGACATTATCCACATTTCCTTCTTTGTTTCTGCGACAATTTGTCATAAATTGCTCGAATTATCAAACACAACTTGATAAATAGTTCGTCACTGAGTCAGTCAGTCGGAGTCAGTCAAATTTAATTGCACTGAACTTCGAATATTTCCTGCTTTTCTAGCGCTTATCTAACTTAAATATTTGCTTACTAATTTTCTGCGTGACAAGTGTTTTTGTAATGGAAACTTGAGATTTTCCCAAGCTCTCGTCTACATAATTATGAATGTATTTGGCACGCACTCACACACACGCACTCATTAGTTATACACTCACACACATTAATGCATAATAACGTTAATTATTTGAAAATTTACATATTCCGTTGTATGCATAGATTTTGTAGGAAAATGGGCAATGAAGTGGAAATGTCTGTGATAAGACAAAACTATCTTTCGAGTGGCTGGTTTTGTCGCTTTTGCTTGCTTTCTGGCTTTTAGTTTGATTGTTTTTGTTGCGGAAGTGCAATGATATTTTGTGTTTTCTGTTTTTCAATACAAAAACAAAGTGTTCCGTTACAAAGAAACTAAAATTTTGAAATAATAAAAATATTAATAATTTATTAAAATTTTAATAATTCATTAAAATTTTAAGATGTAATTTCCCAACAGTACGATGGAAAGTGATTTCTTACAAAACTTAGTTTTTAAACTAATAAAAATTTTACTAATTCACTTAAAAATTAAATGTTCAATTTCCTAGATTTTTATAGAAACACGTTAGTTTTCTTTGCTAGCAATGACATTTATTCACATATGTTGTAAACATTCATGTATACCTTTCACTTCCGCAAGTTTTATTTTATCTTGCACCAATTTTACTTCCACTCTCCGCACTTTTTTCCACCCGTGTATTCCCCATTGTGATTTATTAAAATCGCAGCACGTTTTATCAACTTTTTGCACAGTGGCAAAGTGCTTAGATTTATTTATTGTTGTTGTTGCTGCACGTAAAAAAATAACCGTACATAACTTTTCAAATAACATTAAAAAGTTTTGCATAAATTTGCGTTGTTTTTTTTTTTGTTCTTCGATGCATTGACGGGACCACACAGTGCGTGCATGGCAGATTACCATACCATGCCCACTATATATCTACATACTTGTACATATATATTATGGCATAGTCTGTCGACATTGCGCGAGTGCGGGCTTCTTCTTCTTGAACTGAGAATACTTATGTCTGTGTGTGTGTGAAGCGACGAAGACTTGAACGCGTCTCGTTAGCGCAGCACAAGTGTATCGCTGATGATGTGTTTATGTTGTTTTTGTTGTTATCGTTGTTATTGTAGTGTGCACAAATTGACATTAAGTTGACATAAATCGAAATTGACAAAATATCATTGAACATGTTGTGTGTGTTAGTTGCTTGTCGAAAGGGTGTTGCACTGACAAGACTGTTGGTGACTGTTGTTGTTGTGTTTTTAAGTGATACGCATAGGACGACGCCCCAACTGCTGATAACAGCCAAATACAAGAAATAATAATAATAAAATGAAACAAGTTGTCATTGCGTTGTAAAAACATTCAACTTGTAAGATATAAAGTGCACGTGTGTGTGTGTGTGTGTGTGTCTGAGTGTGCGATTGTGCGTTTCAATGCATTGCTACTGTAATGTCTCACAATCTTCTACACTTGTACGCCGCAATCAATGAAACTACTGAGTTCTTACTGAGTTTCTCATTACTTACTCATACACAGATATAATGTTTTTTTTTTGTAAATAATTCCTTGTGCGCTTCAATTGTGCATGTAGTGCTGCGCTTGTTGACTCGTCGTGCCGTCAATGACTAAGAATTGTTTTGCATTTTTATGCCTTGAGTCAACCACTACCGCACACACACACACACACACACACAGAATTTGTATGAAGAATGTTGAATTTGTATTTGCTTTTTTCTATTTGCTTAAAGTGGCTTCAAGTCGCATAGCACAATCGTACACACATAGAGATAAAATCGGTTGTGATAAGAAGTCTTTGATGCAATGTTTGAAAAGAAAAATCGAAAAAATGCGCTTGGAACTTTGACTCATAGAAATTTAACAGTAAATGCAATGAGTATTATTTCTTATGATTTCCTGGTGTACAAATTTTCATCTTTGATCTTTTTAGTTGATTTGATTTGGTAAAACAGAACACTTTTGCACTAACTCCCCCATCTAGCTATCTATCTATCTATCTATCTATCTATCTATCTATCTATCTATCTATCTATCTATCTATCTATCTATCTATCTATCTATCTATCTATCTATCTATCTATCTATCTATCTATCTATCTATCTATCTGCCTATCTATCTATCTATCTATCTATCTATCTATCTATCTATCTATTTTCTAAAAGGAAAGAAATTGGTGAAAGATACAGTGAACTCGCGATAAAAGAAACTAAAAAAAATTAAATTTTTGTTCGCATTTTAGTCATTTAACAAATATACATTCATTTATATATACGAAGATTTTTGTTAATTTTTTTGTTAATTAAATAAATTATCGCGAGTTTACTGTATACCCACATTTTTAGAAAATATTACACAACTTCCATTAAGTTGATAAATATTTATAAAAAAACAATAAAATTAATTAATTATAAAATCTTACTTTTAAAGTGTAAACCCCAAATGAGAAATTAATAAAAAAATTTAAAAACAAATCTTTGAAATTACTCTCGAATTACAGAATTGTAGATTTAAATCCTGACTGAGAAATAAATTTAAAAAAACCTTTGAAATGACTCACGAGTTGCAGATTTAAATCCTGACTTAATTAACCATAAAGTTGACTTCAACACTAAATATAAAATTATTTATAAACATCCACTTTTAATGTCTATTTTGGCGCAAATTTCCTCATTTCACCAAACATTCAGCGTTCATATTTCCTGCTTTTACTCTTTTATCTACCAATTCCTTATCACAAATACCTTTTAAGTCAATTGGCAAACTTTTTGAACTCATTAAAAAGTTCATGTCTTGAGTCTTCCGTAAATGGTTCTTATGTACTTAATTGCCGGCGCCTGATATTCATTGCAAATTTGTATACCCGAAAGCAATAACAACAACAAGCTAAGCTATAAAAATATTGCGCCAGGCAGCGCATAAAATACACAACAAAGCCGAAAAATGTGGCTCATTAATTGCGGCCGAGGGTAATTAACTGATTAAATTGCCATTTGGCAACCCCGACGCAGCGAGACAACAAGTAGCGATTGCCGACACGTGTTCCAAGTCACCAAAAAGGGTTTTTGTGGGGCCGCACTTGAAATTACAAATACCAACAAACCAACTTAAATGTATCCCAAAAAGAGAGAAAGAAAGGAAAAGGAACAAGTGGAAACGCCAGTACATGATAAATGTAATGTTTAGAAGGTAAATAAATTACAATCGCTCTGGCTGCCCGACTGACGGCGGTAAACAATTTCACGTCAATTAGTGCGCCCGAATTGAGACGTGCGACGTGCAGAGCCGCGCAGTGACGTGTGTGTGTGTATCGAAAAAGTATAAAAATAAACGCTTGCGTCAAGGCGTTCATGGAGCGCCAGTCGCTGCTTCCACTCCCACTCGCACAGCTGAAGTCAGCAGCGGCGTTCGATTGCGGTTCGATTGTGGCAGCCGAAAATGAAACCTTTGCAAAAAATCAGTTGGAAAAAAATCAAATTATATAATTGGTGGAAACTTAAAAAGCGGCAACCTGCCGAAATTGCTCAATGCTCTCGTAATGACGCTCGAAATTCTTTGCTTATCATGACGCAGCATTGAGCGGCGTGCGGCGCAGTTGGGAGCAGCCAGTGCGCGCCGTGTAATTACTGCCGCCATTGTGCGCGCCCCGGTCGAAAAGGTCAAATGTGTGTATGTGTTGTTGTTGTAAATACTCGTAGTTATTCTCGCTGAAAAGCGGCGCGCCCGCCAGTTGTTGCCGAAAAATCATTTACAACAATCTATCGACAAATCGCCAAACAGCTTTACGGGCCGCACGAGTTTCGCAGTCAGAACCCAAATGCTCGTAACTAAACTTCCGCCCGCCCGCCCGCCCGCACTTTTCCATTGCTTCGTCATGGTTTGATTTGTGTCTTTGCTCAGCGTGTGAATGTTGCATTTTACTGCTGTTTGTTGGTTGTGTTAGTTTATGCTTTTTGTTGTTAAAATCGTTGTTGTTGCAATATTTTTTTTTTTTACATTTACAACTTTTACACAATTTTCCCGCAAACGTTTGTTTGCTATGGGTTTTTCGAGTTTGACGTTTATGGCATTTTACATTTTACATTTACGACGTTCGTTCGTTGGCTTTAAACCTTGAAGGCAGCAATATTTGTTGTAAATCGCTTTTTACGCAAAATTGAATAAAAACCAAAACGTGACCCAAGCGCCCTTTTTTTTAATGATTTTATTATTATTTTTTTTAATTTTTTATGAGCACGTAATGTAAAATTATTTTGAAGACGAATAGCCGCTGGTGTAATGCGTTTCAGAAATGACGAGATGGTGAAATGTTTTGAAGAAATACGAGTTTAGTACCAAACATTATAGAAACAAAATTACAACAATTTAAGTAGTGATGCAGTGGACAAAGAGGAGAGATAGACGAGAGAAGATTATATCAATGCTACGTTAGAGGTTTGGTTATAGAAGAAGTGAGTGCGGCATGCAATTTCCGAGATCAAGTTCATTATGATTCCCTTCATTTTGCAATCTGATGCCTTTCTCTATCTCCGAGATCAAGTTCATTATGATTCCCTACATTTTACAATCTGATGCCTTTCTCTATCAATTGGTAGACCTGACAATCTCAATTGAATCTGTTGGAAACAATTTGGTCTTTTGGAGAAGTACCAATGTTAAAGTCCTTTTTTAGTCAAGACAGTATTCAATGAGTTGTTACAAAAGTCTGACAATGAGTCTAGCAATGAGTTGTTACAAAAGTATAACAACTCATTGTGATATCATTGATTGATGTCATGTAAGTGAATTCCAATTGAAAGGGGTTCTTAATATAATTTAGCAAGAAACTACCGGGAAGGCATTGAGATCATACCAGGTATCCTCGAAAGTGGTGTAAGGAATGTCTAAAGCAGCTAAACATGTTTTGCCTCTGCCATCAGGTTTGAATGCTCTGGTATTGAACAAAATGAAGTGGTCGACAAAAACTTGCAAGAGAGGGTACTTCAACCCTCTTTGTCAGCCCAGTCAGTTGTGGTTTGGGAAAAGAAGCTTCATACATCCTAACCAGAAAGGATTAGATAATCAGCAGGATTCAATTTCGGGACAATCAACCAGGATTAGACCATTCCAGGCGATGTAACAGAAAAGGATGGATAACTCACTGAACACACACAGCACTCCTATGCTTATGTAGCCAGTAGTACCTTCACTCGTTGGTCCTTCTGGCCCAATACATCGACCTCTTAGTAAACTAAAGTAGATGCGGCTACTGCATTAGGCTTGTGCTACTTGAATCTCACCAAAACTTTAACCCCAACGTAACAAAATCTTCTTTCTTGACTTGATGCCATAAAACAAATCGTTAAGTATAAATTCCAATGTTTCAATCGTCAAATTAAGTTAAGCAATCAGAAAGTCCCATGTTCACATTGTACAAAAATAAGCGTCAAGTAAAAATACTGCAAGAGCCGATGCTGGGTTAAGTACCTGAGTTCTTAATTGAAGAACTTGGAACTTGATCCCTGTCGATTCAGACATCTAACAGAGAGAGCTGATGTTGGTTAAAGTACCTGAGTACTTCATTGAAGAAACTTGGAACTCGATCCATGTTGATTCAGACATCTAAGGAACTTGGAACTTGATCCCTGTTGATTCAGATATCTAACAGAGAGAGCTGATGCTGATTAAAGTACATGTGTACTTAATTCAAGAAATTAAGAACTTGATCCCTGTCGATTCAGACATCTAAAAGAGAGCTGATGTACCTAATTACTGAATTGATGGAACCTGAAACTTGATTCCTGTTGGTTTAGACATCTAATACCGAGAGCTAATGTTGACTTAACTAAGTACTGAATTTAAGAAACTTGGAACTCGATCCCTGTCGATTCAGACATCTAACAGCGAGTGGTGAGGTTGATTAAACTACCTGAGTACTTAACTTAAGAAACATAGAACTTAATCCCTGTTGATTCAGATATCTAAGGAACTGTGAAATTGATCCCTGTCGATTCAGACATCTGACAATGAGAGCAGACATCTAAAAGAGAGGTTAGAAGACAGGCAGTTGGTTAAAACATCTAAGAGCGAGAGTAATTTGAATTTAAGTACCTGAGTATTTAACTGAAGGAACTAAGTACTTGATCCGTCTGTTGGCTTAGACTTAATTCAAAGCACGTGAAACTTGATCCCTGTTGATTCAGACATCCCGAGCTGGTGTTGACATAAGTAGCTGAATGATTTAAGTAACTTAGAACTTCATTCCTGTTACTTCAGACATCTAACAGCGAGAGCTAATGTTGATTAAAGTACCTGAGTACTTAATTGAACGAACTTAGAACTTGATCCCTGTCGATTCAGACATCTAACAGCGAGAGCTGATGTTGATTAAAATACCTGAAACATTTTAGATCTTCATCCCTGTTGCTTCAACCATCTTACAATGTATACAAATTCCAAATTCCTTTCATACCACCTACGCTCATCTCATCACTGCAGCTTTGAGCTTCAATTTCTATACTCCGCGATCTCCCTTAATCAACTCCAAGCTACGTGTTTTTTTCATATTCTGCTTTGCCCATAAAGTTCTTTGCAGATTTTTGCAAAACTTGTTCAGCAACACATCCGGCTTTTGGCAACAACAACAATGATGCAAACAACTCAATGCTCCTCTACTCGTCGAGTGCCCGTAAGCAATTGAATTGATTTGAACTATGCAGCATAAATTACCTCATCAGTGCACTTGTGCTTACAACAACAACAACAACTATGCCATACCATGCAACATTGCATGTTCAAGTGCAAAATTCCGCTTCGACACCGCCAAGCAGCACTTTTATGCCATCAAAGAAAGTCCATGCAAGACGCAAAATCTTCCCCCATTCAATGCGCACAGATAATAAAAAGATGCAGCGAAGATTGCTGCAATACGAAACCCTTCCGGCCACTGTTGCAGTTGCTGTCATTTCGCATGGCAACGCCCCATCAATTGGTGCCGTCAGTGTGGCCATAAAATGCCGAAACGA
This sequence comes from Melieria omissa, assembly GCA_963971225.1. Lineage (NCBI taxonomy): Eukaryota > Metazoa > Arthropoda > Insecta > Diptera > Ulidiidae > Melieria > Melieria omissa. Next base: position 130,287,998 of record OZ020267.1, on the reverse strand, counting down.
ATTTCGCGCGTTGCAGTTAACTTGCACTTCCTGGTTAAACTGTGGCAATAACTGGGCGACAGTGTTGCCAAGTGGGCAACCAAAAGCAGAGCAATGCAACGTTCGCTTAAAAGGTAAAGTGTTACTCGTATGTGGCCATATATGCAGATACTCGTACATACTAGTATTATGTACCACTTATGTATGTGTGTATGTGCATTTATGGTGGGAACATTGTGATCGCAGTCAGAAGTTTTACTTCATTTGCTAACAAATATTGCACACTCTGGGAATTTATGGGCATTGCGAGCAGTTAAGCAGAGTAAAGGAATTTATTTAATATTTGAATAAAATATGCAATCGTTCTTAACAAACCAATGTTAAGAAAGAACCATAAAAACTGAGCGTTGATATGAAAGATTGGATCATTGTTAACTCGATGAGAAATATTGGTTCTCCTTGACTCAGTGGTTACTGCGTTTGACTGCGGTCAACACAAAATGTGGAAAATATAAATAAATTTCACTTCCACAGTTTTTTTCTCAAGACAAAACGGCAACGTTCAGAGAGTGCAATTTTTTCCTATAAAAAAGCTTAAGATTAAGGTGCCTGAAAAATTGAAGCAACTTATAACTTGATCCCTAAAGTACCTCAGTACCTAATTGAAGGAACTTGGAACTTGATCCCCGTTGATTCAGACATCTAACAGCGAGAGTTGAGGTTAATAAAAGTGTCTGCATACGTGATTGAAAGAACTCAGAACTTAATCTCTGTTGATTCAAACATCTAAGGAACTTTGAACTTGATCCTCGTTGATTCAGACATCTAAAAGCGAGAGTTGATGTTGATTGAAGTACCTAAGTGATTAATTTAAGGAACTTAAGCCTTTATCCCTGTTGATTCAGACATCTAACAGCGAGAGCTGATGTTGATGAAAGTACCTAAGTACTCAATTGAAGGAACTTAGTATTTGACCCTTGTTGATTCAGACATCCGATGTTGATTAAAGTACCTGAGTACTTAGCTAAGGAAACTTAGGAGCTCATTCCTTTTGATTCAGACTTATAAAAGCGAGAGCTAATGTTGATTAAAGTGTCTGAGTATTTAAGTTTAGGAATTTGGAACTTGATCCCTGTTAGTTCAGACATCTGATGTTGATTAAAGTACCTGAGTACTTAACTGAAGGAACTTAGAACTTGATCCCTGTTAGTTCAGACATCTGATGTTGATTAAAGTACCTGAGTACTTAACTGAAGGAACTTAGAACTCATTCATTCAGACATCTAAGGAACTTGGAAGTTGGTCCCTGTTGAATTAGATATCTAACAGCGAGAGCTGATGTTGATTAAAGTACCTGAGTACTTAGCTGAAGTAAATTAGGACTTGATCCCTGTTAATTCAGATACCTAACAGCGAGGGCTGATATTGATTAAAGTACCATGAGTACTTAACTGAAGGAATTTGGAACTTGATCCCTGTTAGTTCAGCCATCTAAGTAACTTGGAACTTAATCCCTGTTGATCCAGATATATGAAAATGAGAGCTGATGCTGATTAAAATAATTAAGTTATTGAAAAGATCTAAAACTTGATACCTGTTGGTTCGCCATTTAGATCGAAACTGATATTTGAAACTATGCTTTTCTGTTTTTTCAGGGACTTCATCTGTAACTAATCAAATCATCATCTCAATCTAATCAAATCCCAAATCATTTGGAATACTTCCACCGAAATCTCTATAGTCACTTCCCTACTTCTGCTTGAATTCTTCTGTTGTCACCAAAACTTCACTTGTTTTCTAATTCTACTAAACTTCTTGCTTTGTTCAACTTCCTTCGTTTTTTTTTTCATTTTTCATGCCAAATGCAGTGCAGAAGCTGCCTCAAAGTGGATACACTGGCCACTGATGCAAACTTTGTGGTTGCCCTTTTAAAGAGCGACGTGTGCCGTTTTTTATGGTAGTACCGTTAGCATTTCGCATCACAGTTGAGTTGAACCGGTAAATTGGTTGTGGCATTATTGGAATCTGACAAACGACTATTTGCTATTTGCTATCTGATAGTTGATTTCTTGATTCCTTGGTTACATAAAAAGATAATCAACACTGAGCAGCGCTTATCAAACTGTCAAATCAAATCAAATCGAGTCGAGTACAAACAAAACATTTCCCCGTAAACCGTTTATGGTCGTTTAAGTGAGCGAACCCATTAAAAGTGCCAATTTTATATCTTTAAAATATTGTTTTCCAACTCATCGTAATTGTGTGCTATGCATATTAATTGACCATTTCAAATTCTGCGTATCGCACATAAACCGAAATGAAATCAAATCTCATCGGTTGAATGCCACACACATGCAGCGTCGACATCACGTTTTTCAAGTAATTCTATTTTTATGGGGAAATTCATAAAGTGTTTAAAAATAATACGCCCGGCGACTACAATGGCCGCTCGTTCATTCATTCGGGCGCACATAAACGGCACTGGGAGCCGAGCTGCAAGTGAACTGGAAACTTAATGCTTCAATATTAATCTGCGGAATTGCCAAAGTGTGCTGAAGCTGCCAACAGGGGCGTTGGCTTATATTTTCGTTCGCTGTAATGAAACCTTAAGATGGCGAAAATTCTATTTAAATGGGCAGAAAAGTTTTAAATTTACTTAAGAATAACTAAAAGAAGTTTAAAACAAAAATCAATAAAGTAGAAAAAATACAAAACAATTCTTATTGTCTACTAAAGTAAAGTAACAGAAAACAATTTTCTCAAAATTCATAATTTTTTTTCTCATACTGTATTCAGATTTTTTAATTTTTCACAAACTGCTCTTTGCAATGCAAACACAATTTAAATTAATTCCACGGTCATGATTTGAATAACTTTCAAGCCGAACACTGACAGCACAAAATTTAGCTCACCGACTATGTTTTTCTGATTTCATTCATTAAACTCGCCTTGAACTTGATTTTGCAGCGCTCGATCAAAGAAAGACCGAAGAACGTCTTTCCTGACTCATTTATTCTAATGTCGTGTGTGACTGCTCGTAAACAAGTTGATGGGTTTTATAGCAAATTGACTTGCAGTGGCGTAGAAAAAAAAATCATAATTTTTATGGCTGGATTTAGTGATGACATTTGTTTTTAAATACAAATTTTTTCAAACTCAACGAAAGTATAGAATTCTTAGTTGTAGTTGGAAATTTGAATTACTTTAATTTATGAAGATTTTTTTTAATTTTTTCATATTGAAAGTCGCCCCATGAAATTGAAGTATGAATCGTACAGCATCTTTCGATCCATGTGGATTCCTTTAAAAAAGAAAAAAATTATGACTGGGTCTAAGTTAAACGCTTAAAAGATTTTGTTTTAAACTCTTATGTCCTTAACTTCATTTTTCCCAATATTTTCTGTCCATAATTATGATTAGTCCATAATTATGATAAGTTAAATATCCAACAGTTCGAAATCGAAATCTTGTTTTCTATTCTGCCTACACTTGTGCCTTCTTTCTGTCCAAAATTATAAATAGCTCCAAGTTCAATATCCAAAAGTTCCCCTTTAATCAGTCTTCAGTCTTATGTCCTTAAATTTTCATTTTTTCTTAACTTTCTGTCCAAAATTTTGAGTGGCTTCAATCAGTCTTCACTCTTATGTCCTTAAATTTTCATTTTTTCTTAACTTTCTGTCCAAATTTTTCAATATCGAACAGTTTCTTCTGCAAACACTTTTTCCCTATTCTGCCTTCTTTCTGTCCAAAATTGGGAATAGCTCCAAGTTCAATATCCAAAAGTTCCCCTTCAATCAGTCTACAGTCTTATGTCTTTAAATTTCCATTTTTTCTTAACTTGTTGTCCACAATTTTGAGTGGCTTTAAGTCGCCCCAAACTTTGAGTGGACTTAAGTTAAATATCCAACAGTTGTTTTTTCAAACTTCTTTTTCTATCCTGACTACACTTTCTGTCCAAACCTTTGAGCGGCTCAAAGTCTAATACCCAAGTTTATTCTTCTTTATTCTCTCATCTCCTTAATCTTGGATCATGATCTCTTCATTTGGTAATATTGAAAAAGTAATCATGAGAGAAAGTAATCTTTTCATCTGGTAGTCTTATTCAGGATTAGATTTTTTCATCTGGAAATCTTATTCAAAATTAAATTAAGAGATCATGAGAGGACATCATGAGTAAGATTTAATCTCATGATCTAAAGAGATGAACACATCATTAGAAGACATCAGCAATAAGATTCGTTCTCATGATCTGAAGAGATGAACAAATAACTATAGGACAACAGCAATAAGATTCGATCTCTTGATCTTTTTATCTGGTTATCTTATTCAAGATTAGATCTCTTCATCTGGTTATCTTATTCAAGGTTAGATCTCTTGAACTAGTAATCTTATTCAAAATTTAATGAAGAGATCATGAGAGGACATCTTGATTAAGATTAACTCTCATGATCTGAAAAGATGAACATATCATTAGAGGACATCATCAATAAGATTCTTTCTCAGGATCTTTTCATCTGGTAATCTTATCGCAGATAAGATGAAGAGATCATGAAAGGACATCATGAGTATGATTTATTCCTATGATCTGAAGAGATGAACAGATAATTAAAGTACATAAAAAATAAGAAAAATTCTCATGATCTTCTCATCTAGTTGTCTTATTCAAGATTACATGAAGAGATCATGAGAGGACATCATAAGTAAGATCATCAGAAAAAAGATTATGAGAGAAGGTTGACAAAATTAATTTTTTAAAGAATATCAGGTAAATCGAGTGATGAATAAAATTGTATTCCAAATGAAACTTATCTATCGAAGGTCTTTTTATGATTTAGTGGACATTTCTTCAACGAAAAAAGGACACATTGACTAATTATCCCAGCAACACACAACAAAAACAAGCAAAAAAGTCATTCTACATATGTGAGAAGAAAAATGTTACAAAATATGCAAAATTTGCATAATTTCAACTTGGTATATAGTGACATTTTTCAATATAAAAACAGAGAATGTTGCCGCTAAAAAGAGGACAAATCCTTTTCAATGAAAAAGGGGAAAATGGGACCTAAGCTCTAATGAAGGTTTTTGATTGCCATTGAGGTAAAAAGTATAAATATTTCGGCGCTTACTTTCTATTAGTGATACCACGATTCCGTGATAGTGTTAGAAAAATTTGGAATCTCTTAGTGTCTCATTAAAAGTTTTCATTGTTATTGATGTCTTTTTGTGAATCAACACCTAAGGAAAAGCTGTTTAAAAACGACAGTTTCTAAGGACTCAAGAGAAGAAAATCAATCAGGAAGCATTGAAGACTAAAAGCGAAAAACAGGATTTGAACAACTGTTGACAGGATTTGAACAACTTTCCGGTGTTCAAAAGCCACAGTTTCTAAAGGTTTTTCAGAAGAATATTGATCGGGAAAGCATGGAAGACTAAAGAAAAAAAACTAAGTTTTCTGTTGAGAGGATTTGAACAACTTTCCACTCAAGAGAGGAAATTATCAGGAAAGCATAGTCTTCAATGCTTTCCTGTTCGATGGAAAAAACCTAAGGTTTCTGTTTACAAGGTTTGAACAACTTTCCGTTGTTTAAAAGCGACAGCTTCTAAAGACTCATGAGAAGAGCATTGATCAGGAAAGCATTGGAAACCAAAGGAAAAAATATAAGTTTTCTATTGACAGGATTTGAGCAACTTTCCGCTATTCAAAAGCGAGAGTTTCTTAAGACTCAAGAGAAGGAAATCAATCAGGAGACATTGAAGACTTAAAGAGAAAAACTTTCTTCAAGTTTCTGTTGACAGGATATGAGCAACTTTCCGTATTGAGACTCAAGACTGATTCAACTTTCTTTCTACAGCAAACTAAGGTTTATTGAGCAATTATAATCCAAACCCCCTTGGAATTTTTCGCTGTCAACGTCCATTGGCTGTTGTGTGTGTTTAGTTTTCTTGGGCATCTAACGCGAGTAGCCAATTTATGGAAATAATCACATGGCATTAAATTTAGACAACCGCCGCCGCTGCCATTGCCGCATGCTGCCATAAATAAGCCACTTCCTGTGTGTTGGCATTTGCGTACCAATGCGCCGTCACGCTGCCAAACCTGCACACACACACACACATTCCACACACACATACACAGGCAACTTGTCTTCTGGCAAATTTTTCTATCTTTATGGCAATTTCGCAGATATCCGTAAATACGCTGCTGGCTGACGGCAAATGTGGGAATGCGCAGCGTCAATGCGAGTTGGACCTTTTTGACAGAGCATCGCCGCGGCAAAGGAGGAGCCGGCTGGCTGCTGTCGTGTGGTTTGCATTTAATTTTTGCTGTTGGCTTGCCGACGAAATAAAACTCAACTCGTGTGTGGTTTTAATTAAAAATGTAGTAAAAGAGTGCAATTAATAATGTGGAGTAAGAGGAATAAAATCGCTGGAGATGGGAATGAGAGATGAGTAGAAAAGAGGTGGACAGCAGTGAGCAGAGGGGAAAATGCTTATATGACAAGGATTGCTTAATGAGAGAAAGAAGAATGAGAAAGAGCGAGAGAAAGCTGGGGGCAGAGGAAGCTGTAGTCTGTAGAAGCAAAAGCGTAGAGTTGTGAGGTGGAAGTTGGAGCAGAAAGTGGAGCAAAACAAATGTCAAACGGCATAAAGCAAATGACTCTCAAGTGCCGCAGCAACAACAGTGCACGTGAAGCCTTCGAATTATGGGACCAGCTCGTAACGGGTTGTTGTTGTAAAAATGGCAGCGGCCGTAAATTCGTTTATGGCCAAAAGCAAATTAACGTTTGAACAGACTTCGGTCGAGTATTGGCTCAGTGTGCTTTTAATGCTGCATGGCAAATTAATAAAGTCTTAAAATTAAATGCGAATGCAACATTCAACAGTTGCCGCTTCATTTGTGCTATGATTTTGGCGTAAAATTTGTATTTTAATATTTTTGCCCACTACTATTTTCCTCTCTAGCGTTTATAATAAGCATAAAATCCATTAATTAAATATTAATGTGTCGCATTAAATTAAAAAATAAACTTTTATTTTACTTCCTCTTTGCAGTTTGCAGTCGAAGAGCGCATAAAATTTGTGGATTTTTCCGCTGAACTGGTGAGTGTTCATAATTATAAATTATGCAAGTAATTTGTGTTGCTAACAATTTTGGTTTTTCAAGCACATTTTTGATAAGTATTTGTTGTTGTTTTGAGTTTTGTTGTTGCACTCGCCATGATTTGTATGGACCGCACAGTTGGTTGGACATGGCGGCCCTGGCATTTGTAATTGTTTTAATTGGTAGCCCAAAGCTGGGACTCGAACCGCATTCCACAGAAACACACACACACACACTCGTCGAAGCAGTGAAACTCCGCTCACAATGAAATTTATTTGTTGCTCTTATGCCGAAATGCATATTTGGAAAAACCTGAAAACCTTTATGAGTTATAAATTTTCGTAGCTCAAAACAAAACAAAAACACCAAACGATAAGGCAAACTGCAGCAAAGTGCGTTGCCTCTAACCCAACCCACTTCGCCTCGCCCTCTCACCGCCGCACTGCCTCGCGGCTCGCATTAATCTTCGCTTTTACGTTCTGTGATATTATCGGCGCTGAGCAAATTATTCCGCTGTTGCTTCAGTTTAACTGCGGCGGTCGCTGTACGCATTTGACCTGCGCTGATTTATTGCCGCCAGTTTTGTGCCATGACTTTTATTCTAACTGCAGCACAACTCAAGCGCTCTGACTTTTATTGTTGTTGCCAACTTCTTTATGTTTTTTTGTCGGTTTTAAATTTTTAATATTTAATTTATGTGCTCTCAAGTCGGTATTTGCATTGTTTTTTATTGTTAACTTCAAACCTGTTTGTGTTAAGTTTTGTTGCAAAAATGTTTATTTTAAAATTTTAATGCATTTTTGCTGCTCATTTTTGGCGTTGCTTTGCAGTGTTTGAACTTGAAGAAGCTGAAAGCAGTCGTTGTGTTGTAAATTTAAATTAGTTTTTTGTAGAGTGAAAGCATTTTTTTTGCATTCAAGATAAAATTTTAATGAAATATATTTTGTGTGAATGCACAACAGTCGGTGGTGACTGCAAATGTGTATTTCCTGAAAAAAATGTTTATGAGCAGAAGGTAAAAAAACGGCCTTTAAATGTCAAACAGTTAGTTCATTGTTTTGAGGTAACCTCAAATAACTGCTTTGTAAACGAGTACTTAGTACCGAGTACTTTGTACCGAGTACTGATTAACGTGTTTTTAATTTTTTCGAAAATAAAAATCCGATGGGGTCAACAATGGATTAAGAGTTTGTATGAAACATGATGAAAGCATTTCAAATGAGAAATAATCAACAAAGAAAAATTTGATTTATTGACCCCATTGATTTTAAACTTGCATGCGTTGATATATATACACTTATTTAAGTATATAGATTATACATGATTTAGGAAATTTTTAGGGTTTTTGGGCTCTTGATACTCCGGAACCTATTTTTAGGGTTTTTGGGCTCTTGCTACTCTGGAACCTCTCATTTTATGCGGCTTGATGAAAAGAAATGGGAAAATTGCGTGGTTTCAACTTACATATAGTGAACTTTAACTTGGTATATAGTGAAAATGTTCAATATAAAAACTGATAATGTTTCGGCTAAAAAGAATATAAATCCTTTTTAATGAGGAAGGGGACATTTTCTTGGAGATGATATCTCCATCTCGTAGTCCTAAACTCTTAGGACCTAAACTCTTAGTAGCCTAAGTACTGATTAATGCCAATGATTGCTGTACGAGCTAAAAAGTATAAATATATCGGCGCTTACTTTCTATTAGTGATAGTACGATTCCATGATAGTGTTAGAAGAATTTGGATTTGGAAACCCTTAGTATCTCATTAAAACTTTTTATTGTTATTAATGTCTTTTTGTGAACCAACACCTAAGGAAAAGCTTAGCTTAAAAAGCGGCAGTTTCTAGAGACTCAAGAGGAGAAAATCAATCAGAAAACATTGAAGACTAAAAGATAAAAAGAGACTAAATGTTCTGTTGACAGGATTTAAACAAATTTCCGTTCAGTTTCGGCAGTTTTACAGTTTTCTTAAGGATAAAACCTAAGTTTTCTGTTGACAGGATTTGAAAAACTTTCCGCTCAAGAAAGGAAACTCGATCAGGAAAGCAATGTCTTCAATGCTTTTCTGATCGATGGAACAAACCTAAGGTTTCTTTTTACAAGTATATAGATTATACATGATTTAGGAAATTTGTAGGGTTTTTGGGCTCTTGATACTCCGGAACCTCTCATTTTATGCGGGTTGATGAAAAGAAATGGAAAAATTAATGAGGTTTCGACAATAAATTTTGATTATTACTTTGTAGATTTCCAAAAGTTGATAACCTCACAACTCCGATTGTATGGGAGACGCCCTCTGGTGGTGAATTTCTGAACCTTAATAAATTTTGTATTTTTTTGTACTAAATAATGTTATTGATCTCTAAATTTATGATTCAAATCGGTTCAGTAGGTTCCGAGATATGATGTTTTCTTGTTTACTTTGCTTCTACATTTACAAGTTTTCCATAGGAAATTATCAGTTTTGTATGACAGCCCCCTTAAAAGTTGGCGATAGCGGTTAGGTCTGTATGGAAAAAATATTTGAAAGAAAAAATAAATGGGGGTCAGTTTTACATTTGATATGTCGGGGGCCAACCTGGAAGCAGTGGGAGCCCATTCTATAAAAACAATGATTTTGTATGGGAAACCCATTAAGAGTTGGAGATAAGGGTTAAGTATGTTCGCAAGGTATGTTTAGTAGGAAAAACTAGTGGGGGTGAGTCATAGATTTTAACCCTCTAAGAGCCATGCCTGAGCAGCTGTGGAGCAATTTGTCTAATTATCAAGCACTTTTTAAACTTTGACTCCGATGCAACGTCATTTAAGTTCATTTTAGGTCCAAACTGGTTTGGCTCTTGCACATAGAAATCGAAAAATTGTGCACTAAATCATGTCATATATATGTATATGTTCACTAACTGACTTGGCGTATCACTCTGAGTTCATCTGAAGGCTGTTTCATACTTATTTGAAATAACCCACATTATATAACAACAATATCAACTTTCTACTATTTTCCTATATCACTTGATAATATTTACTGAAATCATAAAAAATTCCAACAACTACAAAGGCGCCCAACATTTTATATAAAACATTTTATAAAGTTGCTGATAAATCCCATTCCTCACGATAAACTCGCAAAAATTTCTATGCTGCTGTGACTAAACGCCGTAAAATCCCCGCAAATCCAACGAGAAATCATTATTTATTAATTTTAAATGCTGCAAAATTTAATTGCTCCCAGAGGTTTTTTTTTTACAATAATTTCTGTGTAAATGTGTTTGCTTTAAATTTGTGTCGCTCTGAGAATTTGCCACGTTACGCGTCAAACTTTGCAACGTGCTTTATTTAACATTTATTATTTGTTTGTTGTTGTTGTAGTTTAATTTTTCACTCTCCGTGCCTTCCGTGCACGACTTGCTAACCGGTTGTTCGGTTGGTTGGTTGGTTGGTTGGTTGCGGGAAGCAGCGGACACAATTACGGCCGCGTATTCTGTCACGAGAACAATAAATTTCATTGTCAGCGTGCAGTATTTGCAAAAAAAATGTTCACCAAATATAACATACAAACAAAAACATGCAAATATGCAACATTTTCCAGCCAAATATATATGTGTGAAAATGTGTCTTTGTGTGTGTTGGTGGAAGATGATGAATGGGGAAACATCTGCGACAACACGCTGACAAACATTGGATTAAAGGAACCAGACGACATTTGAGTTTGAAAAACGTTTATCATTGGTTCTAGGTTGGTTATTTTTTGTTGTTGTTGCTGCTGCTTGTTGACATTTGAAAAGGTGCTGTTTATTCATATTTTTATTTTTTTTTAAAGACATTTTTCATGGCCATGTGAAAGGCAAAGAAGTTGTGTGCGCTCAATAAATCAAACTGACGTGGGAGAGGCAACTTCCATACTTTATGCATATATTTTGATATTTTCAAGAGGCCTAATTTCTACATAAGAATAAAGCTATAGTATTGATTTGTGATGCTAATTTTGTCGTATTTTTTTGTATCTATTTAAAGGTTTTCACCATTTTGAGACTAATAAAATATAACAAGACAACCACTAAAAATTAATTACAAAAATGTATTAAATTATTTATTAATTATTTATTATTTATTTATTATTTATTTATTATTTATTTATTTATTTATTTATTCAATTACAAAAATTCTTAATATAAAACCGAATCAAAGAACTTGTATTCTATGTTATGTGCAAAGTAAAATTTATTGCTCCAAGGCATTTCAAAGTCCGCAGAAACATTTGAATGACATATCGCACCATTCTGTAACCAAAATCTAAGCTCATCTTCATCAGTATTTCAAACAGAAACCCAAGCAATTCTTTTTGCTTCAGAAATGGGTGGATTTTGTTGCCATACAGCGGCGGTTTTCAGTTAGAAATTCGGTCAATGTGGCACCCATACCTCGAGCTAGTTTTTGAATCTAGTTTTATTAGATTTTCATGATTTTAATACATTACATTTTCAACAATTGCTCCCCAATGGGTCAATGAATCCCAAAGGTCTCAAAGCTTTTGTCACAATTTTTATACGTTAATATTTAACATTGCTCGTACCCACTCACATTGAACTAGGATCTCAAAAAGAAACAATATCACGTTCAAACTGACAAGTAAAACATATAAAATTAACTAAAACAAGTTCAAATTGACGATTTAAACATGTTAAATGAGCTAAAACAAGTTAAAGTTCAAATTGACGACTTAAACATGTTGAAAGAGCTAAAACGAGTTAATTTCACGTTAAAACTGACGACTAAAACAAGTTAAATGAGTTAAAACAATTTGATTTCACGTTTAAACTGATGAATTAAACATGTCAAAAGAGCTAAAAAAAGTTAAAGTTCAAATTGACGACTTAAACATGTTGAAAGAGCTAAAACGAGTTAATTTCACGTTCAAACTGACGACTAAAACAAGTTAAATGAGCTAAAACAATTTGATTTCACGTTTAAACTGATGATTTAAACATGTTAAATTAGCTAAAACAAGTTAAAGTTCAAATTGACGACTTAAACATGTTGAAAGAGCTAAAACGAGTTAATTTCACGTTCAAACTGACGACTAAAACAAGTTAAATGAGCTAAAACAATTTGATTTCACCTTTAAACTGCTGACTTAAACATGTTAAATGAGTTAAAAGTTAAAGTTCAAATTGACGACTTAAACATGTTAAATGAGCTAAAACAAGTTCATTTTACGTTCAAATTTACGACTTAAACATGTTAAATAAGCTAAAACTAGTTAATGCAAAGTTCAAAATGACAGCTTAAACATGTTGAAAGAGCTAAAACAAGTTAATTTAACGTTCAAACTGACGACTTAAACATGTTGAAAGAGCTAAAACAAGTTAATTTAAAGTTCAAATTGACAACTAAAACATTTTAAATGAGCTAAAACAATTTCATTTCACGTTTAAACTGATGACTTAAATATGTTTAAAGAAGTAAAACAAGTTAATTTAAAGTTCAAACTGATGACTTAAACATGTAGACAGAGTTCACATTAAATAAGTTTTAAATTAATAAGTTAGCACACACTTTTTCGCTCAAATTAAATGTGTTAAATGCTTTAAATTTAAACTTTAATTGCTAATGAAAGCCGCTTTCAGACGTTGTGCGGCACACGCGCCATGCCCACCGCCTCCACTCGAAGCAACGCTGGCGCTGTGCCACAACTTCTGACGTACATAAATAGTCGTCAGCCATAATTTCGTCTTAGTGACGGCGCTCATATTTGCCTATAAAGTCGAAATGATGTCAGAATGCCGCACAGTTTTAATTTAACTAAACATTTGCTGTTTTCTTGCGGTTTGTCATTATTTTTTCAGCTGACTCTGTATTTATGCAATTTGCTGTTTACCTGACTAAATGTGGCTTTCATTCTGTGCTTGTGACTTTTTTTTTAAGTTTTCATGTTGTTTTTGCTTTGTTGTCTTTTTATAAACAATTACTAATGGCGTTTGTTGTTGTTGTTTTAATTGTTGCTTTTGTTGTGGTCATTAATTTATTTGCAAATTGCGCGCTGTTCTTCACTTTTTTGTTCTCAGCAACTCGGCGTCGTTGCATCTTTTAGTATTGTGTTTGTGTTTTTTTTGGTAGTTTTATTGTTTTGCTTTTGTTGAGTTAAAGTTGAATTCGGGGTCATTTGAACGTTGTTTGATGTCATTTTTCTTTTTGGCTGCTTGTTGTTGTTATTTTTGATTGGTTTTTTGTTTTTATTTCTCTATTTTATTGTTTCTATTGGCAAGTTTTGTTGCTCACCAACGTGACGTTGGATTTAAGTTTAGATTTGTTCACATGCGCTGCAAAAACAAAGAATACAAAATTAAAAAAAATATTAACAAAAAAGAAATAAATAAAATAAAAATAAAAAATAAAAATAAAAAATAAAAATAAAAAATAAAAATAAAAAATAAAAAGAAAAAACTAAATAAAAAAGTTGTATAGAATAGGTAAAGTAAAATTGTGAGATTACGTAAGTTGAAATTTTTTATTAAATAATAATGGGTTTACGTAATTCATGCAGTCAATGTGTGTGTGTGTGTGTCAGTTTTATGTGTTTACTATTATTGCCAATAATGGAGATAATCACGAATTCTTTGGGCTGGGCAATGCATATTATTATGTGACTATTTGTTGTTGTGTAGGTTGAAGTGTAATGCGGATTGAAAGTGTGAGAAAGTCAACTTAGAAAACGGAAATAGCACGTTAAGTCAATGTTAGGTAGGTAAACTGACAAATACGTGTAGGTAGAGTGAGAGAAAGATGGCTAGAAGTGGCTGCTTTGAGACGACGAGCTTATTTAGGTCATAGAGAGACCTAATTTTGTAAACTCAGATTACTTTAGCCGCCAAGAAAGCTGTACGGTTCTAACAAGGTAAAGTAGACTGTGAAATCTAATATCGGCTAGAAGACGTTTCTCTTATCAAAAGGAGTTACTCAGTTACTCACTTCAGTCTTTCTTCTCTTAGAGAGTTTAAGACATACATCAAAGATTAAGTTGATTTTCTTCCTCTTTTTCGTTCGTGCAACTTCTGCAGAATAGTTGAAGTTAATTAAAAGTTACTCAGATCAGTTCTTCTTATAGAGACTTTCAAACTAGTCATCCAAATGAATGGGATTGCGACATATTACACCGTGCGACAAAAAATTTTACACGAAAAAATCGATACACTCGCGAAACTAGGGGACAAATGTAATAAAGTTAGAAGGACGAAATTCAAGGATGTAGTAGTGTACATATTAGTCCTTAAGATATATATATTTTTTTTTAAACTATTGGAAATTTCCAAGGATATTCAAGGATAAAGTTTTAAAAGGACATTTTCTACACTTCTTCGTTTCTTTGCACCAAAACATAACATTTTCTAAGGTTCTAAGGACTTTTCTCTTTCATTTGATACCCATATTGTTATTCTACAATGTGCTCACTTTTTAAGATAACTTGCCATTTTTTGAGATAAATGATCGGATGTTTATTTCATAATAAAGAGGAAGGTATGCCGTTAATAATGAAAAACAACATCAGCCAAATGGTCACCACGACCACGCTTACAGGACCATATCCTTTTCATGAAATTTTCCATAACCAAATCGCAAAGTGGCTGCCCTATGTCCTCGATAGCCTCACGAATTCTATCTTTGAGGTCTTGAATCGACGCTGGGCTGTTGGCGTACACCTTATCTTTCACGTGGCCCCAAAGGAAGAAGTCGCAAGGTGTTAAATCACAAAATCTCGGTGGCCAATTGTGATCACCTCTTCCAGAGATAACACCCAGAGGACCCAATCAGCAAAGACACGACATTGTTGATGATCGATCGGCTTGAGTTCTTGTGTTAACTGAACTTTATAAGCCTTAAGATCCAAGTCTTTATGAAAAATACGGTGTAATGATGTTTTTGGAATGCCCAATTCCAAAGAACGACGAGGAATCGACAAACCTGGGTTTTCTTCAACACTTTGGGCTACAGCAGCAATATTCTCAGTTGTTCTTGAGCGACGTGCACGGGTTTTATTCTTCACATCACTAACTTGTCCCAACAGCTCGAATTTTTCCACCAATTTCTGTATTGCGGTCCGACATGGTACTTCACGACGAGCCAAAAATGCTTTAGTTTTGCGAACTGTGACTGCAAGATTTTCACAATTTTTGTAGTGAATTTTAATAATTTCAGTGCATTGTTGAAGCGTGTATCGTTCCATTTTTAGTAATGGCGTAGTTTCTACTTGTCAAATGTCAAAGAAGAAAAGTTTCAAAAGTGACAGCTACCGAAATACCGGGTGATTCAAAATAACACCTCTTGTTGGAAAACCCTATGTTAAAAAAATTAAAAAAATTAAAATTTATAAAAAATAAATATATTTATATTATGTATAATTATTTATAATTATATTTCAGACAAACAAATAAATTTATATTTTATTTATATAACAATAAAAATTAGCCAAAGAACAATTTGCCCTTCCTTATTCTCTTAATGCCTTTGGTATACAATGAATCCAGCATTGTTGTTATTTAAACAACTGGATTATAGTTTATTTGTTGTTTGAACAACACCCAAACATAACTCAGTGGCTAACGTTTCAAACCACAAGTTGGCAAAATTAAGTCTCGAGTCACTTAACGCCTTCAGGAATCTTGATCCCAGAGTACTGAGTCAACGTCAGAGTCAGAGACACAGAAATTGTTGTATCGTTTCTACCTTTTCGTCATCTCTGCAGCTTCTATAGACATCAATGGACAAAAAGCACAAATCCATTAGCGAACTGTTCAGTAATGATTTCAACAAGGTGTCGAACGGAGATTCGACCCAGGGACAGTACAAATCGCACAAGGAGTACAGTACAAATCCTCAAGGAAAGGGAGGACCAAGGTGTCCGGCAGTTACCATGAGGACTTAATATATTTTTTTATCAAATAAAACTACTCTATTTGATAAGAATTTCTTTAGCTATTGAATTGCTTATTTTCCCACGTTGTGTTCTTAACATCAGATATTTTTTTAATTCATTACATTTTATATTTTTCTTGATTGAATTCCACATTCTTAACTTCAACTGAGCTCAACTCATTTCTACCGACTCGATGGCATTGCATTCTCTTAGCATAAAAATGCCAAAGAATGTGAGAAACGTATCTGCCATAATTAATGATTTCCGGTGGCGTGCACAATCAACTACAAATGTCTGCTGGCATTTTAGTGTACGCTGTCAATTTCGAAATATGAAACGTAAATTTCCAGGCACTGAACGCGTGGCTGTCGCGGCGACATCAAATTGCAACAGTTGCACATTTTTGCATTAGTTGCCTTTTTTTGTTGTCTGGCGGCCACATGTGTAAATATGTAGTTTTCGCCGTATGTGACGTGTATGTATGTGTCTATGTGTGTGTGTGTGTATGTGTGTGTGTGTGTGACCACAGGTGCAGCAAATGCAGCGTAAATAAAATCGATTCAAGTAAAACGGCAACAAGTGTTGCTGCCACAGTTTCGACGTTTTCACAATTGACACTTTTCCGCCAAAGGTGTTGGCTGCACTGTCGAATGCTGCCAGACATCGACCACAGTGGGTTGAGTGGAAAATAGTTGCACGCAACTTGGCAATTGGGTCAAACAACCAAACAAACCGGCAACTGGACAAATGGTTAAATGGGAGAAGAGAGAAGGCGAGATCTGGTGAGAAGAAACCAATTTGAAATTGAAACCGAAATTAGTGTAAATAAAATTGAAAAAAAAAACAAACGCTCATAAAATTGCAGCTGACAAGGCGCGAAAGTGAAAACGTTGGTGCGACTTTGGAGCGTTCAAGCAGCTAAATGGAGCTGCGGTAACTTTCAAATTATAATTCAATTTTTTGTTGTATAAGTATTATGTATTATGTTGTTGTTGTTACTCTTGTTTATTGGTTGTTTTTATTGTTCGAGTGGCAAAGAATTCTGGCAGCGTTTTTTTCAGTTTTGTTTTGTTGTTGCTTTTTGGCTGAAAAAAAACTACTAGTGGGTTAGATAAGCGCACGATTTCTCGTTTCTCAGACACATAAAATAACAACAATAACAACTATAAAATAACAACAATGAGTGCATTTAAGAAAATTGCTGTTAGTTGAGCAAATAAACTGGCCGGCACGCACACAGACGAGTGCAATTTGTTGTTGGCTAACGGAAAGGGAATGTAGCTACAAAAACGAGTGGACAGACGGAAAGCACTGGCCAACTAGTCGGGCGAATAACTTGTTGAATAAACAGACAAATGGACTGATGCGCCACTTAACACTTTCTTCAAGCCGCACTTGACGCCGCACCGCCCGTCATTCAGTCAGTTAAACAGTCACTTAGGCAGTTTGTGGGCTCCCACGAAAACCAAAGGAAAAGACAACAACAAAAACCCATTTATTTATTTTCTTCAGCGCATCAAATCACATAATAATTTAAATTTTCTGGTAAAATTATGAAAACTGATGAAAAAGGAAAACTTTTCCAAAGTGCCAAAATGTCGTTTGGAAAGTTGACTTTGACGTTGCGCTCATTTTTGCCGCATTTCAACTGCAGATCAACGCGCATTTGCCTTCGGTTCGAGCGCAGTTTTGCAACTTGAACTTTCAGCTTAACGTCACCGTCTCCATTTGCGTCATTGTTGTTGCCGTTGTTGACAGTCTGACATTAATTCCAAATTGCATATTTTTACGCAGACATTGACATTTTCAGCTGTACTGACAACAGTTGTCGCAAACGCAAATGACGTGTTGCCCATTGTTGTTGACCACAAATCACTTTTACCCATAAAATCCATAAACTCTTTTCTTCTCTTCTCAGCTTCAGTTCAAGCTGCTTTGCCCGGTTTGTCGCCAACCGTTTGATGTTTTATTGGAAAATACTTTCTTGCCGGCCATAAAATGTGTAAATGAAAATCCAACATGGCAGCTCTATGCGCCACACACACACTTACACAGACGTAGAGTAGACGTGCGCATGCGTAGAAAAGGAAATTGTTTTGTTGGTTGATTGCAAAACAACATTTTTGTACAAAAAAGGAAAGTGCATTTTGCTGCAATTCGATTTGGATTGTTTTGGGCTGTGGTAGCCGTTGAGTTTGTTTGTTGTTTCTTAAAAACACCTTGGCGTCATGCACGATTGTTAAACGGTGCGCATAGAAACAAATCACATTGTGTATGAACATAAAATGTACACAGATTTGCTGTATTTTTGTTGTACTTGCTCCATTAAATGTCTTGAGTGTAGTTCAGTCGGAGCCAGAGTTGTTTAAACTGACACCAAAGAGCACAAAAATTAGCTGGTTTTCCAGCCTTTTTCTAGATTTTGTATGACTTTATGATGTTAAAAAGCTCTTTTCGCTTTCTTAACCCATTCACCTTAACCGGGTTAGCACGAAACATAAGGTCCAAGCTTTGTGAGTTTTAACTATGACATTTGTTCCATTACTTGTTTGAGAACCCATGTAGATTTGCTGTTAGCTTTCAAACTCCTTTTACAAAAGATTCTTCAAGTAAATAGTGAGATAACCAGTGATGAAAAGCATTGATAGATACTTTTAAATATCACATTCATATTTTCCTAAAGAAATAATATTTTGTTCGAAAGATTCCACCCGCACTTGCGAAAAAAGGGAGAGAGAAAGCAGTGCCACTGAACTTTGAACCATGAAAGATGAGAAAAGATCTTAGCTAATGATGGGCCGTACTTTACATAAAATATACTAAAGCAATTTCTTTTTTCCATTAAATTTTCTCAGAAACCCTAAGAACAACTTCAAATCCAACTGATCCTATTAGACTTTTAATGGACTGTGGGAACCAGAAGTTCTATGCTTTAATTTCTGATAGTAAAGAGTCAGATGGGAAAGATAGGATACTTTACTAGCAAACTCTGTCTAATATTCTCCGAAAGTTTCAAACTAGAAGAGGCTGTTGTTGTTTCTGGAATTCCTATGCATTAATTTCTGATGGTAAAGAGTAGAAAGATGGATATCAAACTTTCTTATGTAACGTTTGTCCAATATTTTCTGAAGCTTTCAAACTAGAGAAGGTTGTGGTAATTTCTGGAAGTCCTCTGCATTAATTTCTAAAACACAAACCGCAGTACTGGTCTTGCATCTGATAGTATTCGACTTGTACTAAATAAGTCCCAAACCATTCTTAGGACTATACAGAGGACATATATCAATGGCTAAGGAAATGGGTAGACCAAGATTTTGCTAACCAATACAAACGGCAAAACAGTTCATAACCTCAGAGTACGATCTTTGCATCCAGTGTGGATCACTTTATCATTTGTCAATTCCTTCTCGAATATTTGCAGGAAATACAATCAAGAACCAGAAACAACCTTACACGTTCTTTGCTGTTGCTTAACACTCAGCAGAACTACTGAAAGGTCCTTCATCCAGATAACTCCGCACTGGATACTGAAACTGGTTACTGTCCACTGGGATATCATCCCAGTAAAATGGAAATTTCCTCTTCTGTCTGCCGAAAATCTATTCAAGAACTAGAAACATCCATACACACTCTCTGTGATTGTTTTGTACTCAGCAGAACAACGCCAGACAAAATGGTCCTTTACCCTAGAGAGAGAAGTGTCCAGTAAACTCCTCATGTGAAGAAAGTAGGACCTTCACAACCTCACTGGATACTGAGATTGGTTACTGTTCACTAGACTATCATCTCAGTAAACGTAGACTATCATCTCATCCTCAAGAGCTAGAAACAACCCTTTACGTTCTCTGTGATTGCTTTGTACTCAACTACGTCAGACAAAGTGGTCCTTCACCTCAGATAGAGAAGAGCCCAGAAAAATTCTCACTGGATCTCAGTATCCACTGTCCACTTGGCAATTATCTCAATGAAGTAAGAATTTCCTTCTCGAATGTTTGCAGGAAATGGAATCAAGAACCAGAAACATCCCTACATGTTCTTTATAATTGACTTGAACCCAACAAAAAAAGATTTTTCTGGTTACGGACAGTAACTTTAGCCACACAGAGAATTTGAAACGTAGAACCCCAAAGAGTGCTTAAAATAATAAAATGTCTCAACCTAGAAAGTTAAACCAAGGCTTGAACAAAAGATCACCTTGGTTGCGGTGCTGAGGTTAGGTTAGGTAAGTCGTGCAAGCATAGACCCTGCTAAATCCCTACCGGTACCAGTTAGAGCTCCTTAGTGTTGCAGATCGAAATTGATAAGTGAGAATGTCGGAGTTCCAGTGAAAGTTCTGCAGCGGCTTGATGTCATGCTTTGGGATCCTATCTAACATAGAGAAGTACGGGGCCCCAAACTGAAGAAGGCGCAGACAAAAGCAAAAAAATGCTCCAAGGTTTCCCTGAAACCATTTTCTTTGCATTTCCTGTCTTTATCCGATTTTGTGATGCCCATCTTTGTTGCATGAGCCACTGTGGTTGCGGTGCTTTAGTCTTTAAAAAATTGAATCCTAACTTCGGTTGATATATTTTTACTTTTTTTAATTGGGATGTTGAAGCTTTTATTTGTCGTTATATGGTGAACACCAAGCTTTTTGAGTCCAAACAAATCAAGAAGAATCAAAAAAAATTATATAGTCAATGGAAGACAATGCTAAGAGCCAAACATTTTCCAACAAGGCACATTCTTTCGAAAAAAGATTCCATACTTAAAAGCACCGATGCTGTAAGATTGGATTCTGATTACTTTTACGTACGAAAAATCGATATTTTCAAGAAAAAATACTGCCAATTCTTTAAAGAATGCAGTACTTTAAGTACTACCAATTTGCCCAAAACTGCCTAGAAAATACCCATAATCTTTTCTATACAACTAATTTTTAAGTACTTTTTCATATAAAGAATCGATACTTTCAAAAAACGAATACTACCAACTCTTTAAAGAATCGAATACTTTACTAAAAACACTGTTTTCCTTAAAAATACTCAGCATCTTTTCTATAAAACTTGTTTTTGAGTACTTTTTCGTATACAGAATCAATCCTTTTAAGAATCGAGTACTGCCAATTCTTTAAAGAATCGAGGACTTAACTACTTTTTCTATCGAATTATTCCTAAAAGAACATTTAACCTTGAAAATGCCTTGAATCTTTTTATCATAATTTCTTCGACCTCCATTTAATTAACACAACGCTTGTATCGTGAATACCGCCATGTTTTTTGTTAGCTAATCGCTAAAAATGCTTCATACCGAACTAATCGTTGGCAACTCTCAGCATAAAGAAATTTGTGTCTTAATCCAATTACACGCAATTTCCAAACAAGTAAGTAAGCAAAAAATAAAACCGTGAAATAATTTAAAATTTGTTTTATTAGTTCACTTATCGTTTATGGTATTTCCGTCATTTATTGTGTCGCGTTCTAATTCCGAAAACTTAAGCCCAAATTTGTGTGCATATTTGGTTAATTCCATAAGCACGCAAAATGTGCCAAATTATCGCTCGCTTTGTTAAGTTTTCGTTCTCAAATTATTTGCTACAATTTTTTCGTTTATAAAAATGATGTCATTGCTATGGTTCTTACATTTTTTGCAAATTATTAAAATGCGTTTTTTTGTTGTGATTTCTCGTTTCAGCAAACTTTTGCGCTCACAACTTTGCGCGTATTCAAGGTGAGTTCCGGAGAGATGTGTTTTCCGCTACGAAATAAGAAATGACGTTCAACTCCAAGTCAGAGTTAGATGTCAGTTGATGTTATTTATAGCTTGGTTACGGTTGGAGAACTTGATTTACGTTTTTGATAAATGAGCGCGCATCATTCGATGAGAAATTACGTAGGTGGGCAATGCGTATGGCAATTTACAAATCTTAATAAGTAATATTAGGGTTTTTTTTTTTAAGGAATGAATATTTTAGTTGAGGTTCTTAATGCAAAATATATTGGAGGGTACAATAAGTTTTGTGAGATTTACAAAAGATGGGGTAACCAGTATTGAATCGCATGGGACCATCTTGCTACTGCAGTCATGTGAAACTCTCATCATTTCGCTCTAAAAATTTTTAATGTCATTTCGCTAATGTGTCAACAACATAATTTCTAACCAAAGACAACTATAGTTGAATGGTCTTTGTGCTAACCATGTCCACCTTCGTACGAACAAAACACAATTTGCGCTAAGAGCTGATTGTTCTACACGTGAACGCTCGGTCACAGGTTACAATTGTCGTCAAGGAAACTTTGGAGCCTCTTGAAAGTGATAATCTACCTCACCCGTCGTATTTATCAGACATTGTTCGTTCCGTCTACCACTTGTTCCGGTCGATGGCTAATGGACTGGTCGAGCAGCACTTAACTTACTACGAAGAAACTAAAAATTGGGTCTATTCTTGGATCGCCTCAAAAGAAGAAGTTGTTTTAACGCGGCATTCGTACCTACTTATATTGCCTGAAAAATGGGGAAAATCGCAGCTAATCATGAACCATTCTGAATAAAATTTGTTGTACTAATTTATATTTTTTATACATCATGTTCACTTATGGTACAATCTTCTCAGAAGCCCCTCAGGCTAACATTAACCCCAGCACTTATCTTTAATTTGATCCTAATTAATTTTTTGCCTTATCGTGTAGATATATGTTTCAAAAATGTGCTCCAGAAATTTCAGATCAAAATCTGAAAAATTACAAAAGTTACAGGCCGTTACATATATCAGTGTAGAGCACCGGATGTGTGTTCATATCCAGAAACAATTTTCAGCGTTGTATCTTTAACCGTAGGTAGGTAGGTAGCAGCGACTGCGTGCTCTCAGAGCACACTCAAGTAGCACTATGTGCCGTTTTGTTGTCGCCTCCTCGTCTGGGTCTTCCCTGCGTGGGAGAAAATACTGGGCTCTAAAGCCAACCAGCATCGTCCAAATAGGACTTGATGCATTTTAGTCTTATTTCAGACAGATCAGCTAGAGAGCTAATCAGACTGTTCCCCAAGGAATTTAGTCTTTTAAATGCTAAGGCAGGGCAGCCGCAGAGGAAGTGCTCGAGTGTCTCACTCTCGTTGGTTTCTCTGCAGCTTCTGCAAAAGGGGTTGTGGGGGATTCCCAATCTCGCTGCGTGTAGGCCAATCGGCCAGTGACCCGTGATCACGGCCGTCAGCCTAGAAACATTCCTACGAGAATTTAGCAGCAGGTCGTTGGTTCTGTGGGAGTCGTAGCGTGGCCAGATCTGTCGAGCCACTCTGCAGCTGTCAAGATTGCTCCACCTACTGTCCGCCTTCCTAAGGAAACTTTCCTTTATCTGTTGTAGCCTTGCACTTAAAGGCGGTGCCACCCTTTCGGGCTGTGAGTCCATGGCGGATCCCACCTTGGCCAACTCGTCGGCTGACTCGTTTCCGCTGATACCCGCGTGACCGGGTATCCAGCAGATGGTAAGATCCACCCGGCCACCCACCAACCCTAGCAATTCTTTACAGTCCCTGACCAGTTTAGATTTCACTATGGGCTTGGTGAGTGCCTTGATGGCTGCTTGGCTGTCTGAAAAGATGAAAACATCCCTACTCTGGATTTCTTGCTGTAGGAGAATCCTGCAGGCTTCTCTTATTGCAAAGACTTCCGCTTGAAAAACACTGCAGAAATCCGGTAGGTGAAAAGCTTTTTCCACAACCAGATCCCTGGAGTAAACACCTGCCCCAACACCACAGTCCATCTTTGAACCGTCTGTGTATAGGGAGGTTTCTACGTTTGTAAAAACAGTTGCGTAACGCTCCCATTCCCTTCTGGAGGGAAAGAGCGTGGAAAACCTAACACCAAAGTCGGCACATTCTTTGGTGTAGTCCGTATCTCCCCTTAGGTCCGTCGGAACCTTCGTGAGGATGCTACTGTGTCCGTAAGGTCTTTCCGTCCATTGAGATGATTCTCTCAGTCTCAATGCGCTAGAGGCGGCGGTCCGTCTAATAAAAGATTCAATCGGCAGCAGATGAAGAAGCGTATTTAAAGCATCAGAAATCTTTAACCGTTTTCTCAAAAAAAATTCCTAAAAAAAGTGCACTTTTTCGGATCCACAAGGTGAGAACCTGCCTTAAACTTGAACTGGATTCCACTTCTTACTTCGGATTAAAGCGAAAGTTCTATGCCTTCATTTCCTATAAAAAGTGTAAAGACTGGAAGTCTTGCCTTAATTTCTGGTAGTAAAGAGTGGAAAGATGAGATACTTTTCTAGATAAACTCTGTCCAATAGTCTCCGATGGTATCAAAGTAGAAAAGGAAATTATTTTAAGTTTTGAAAGTCTTTCGCCTTATTTTTGATAGCAAAGAGTTTAAAGATGGATCATCAACCTTCCTAAGTAATCTCAATTCAATATTTTTTCATGGTTTCAAACTTGAAAAGGCTGTTTTAATTTTTGGAAGTTTTGCCTTAATTTGTGATAGTAAAGAGTGGAAAGATGGATCATCAAACTTCCTAAGTAATCTCTGACCTATTGGTATTTTTCTGAAGTTCTATGCTTTAATTTCTGATAGTAAAGAATGACAAATTGAGTCTTCAACCTCCCTAAGTAATTTCTGTCCAATATTCTCCAAAGAAGTCATATTCTCGGAAGTCACTAATTATCCTAACTAATCTCTGCCCAATATTTCCTGTCTGTCTTAAGCTTGGAAAGGCTTTCTTAGTTTCTGAAGGTCTTTTGTTTTAATTTCTGATAGTAAACCGTGGACAGATAGATCACCAACTTTCCTAAGTAATCAGTTCAATATTCTCCGATGATATCAAACTAGAAAATAAAGTTTTAATTCCTGGAAGTCTTTTACCTTAATTTGTGATAGTAAAGAGTCGAAGGTTGAGTCATCAACCTTCTTAAGTAATTTCTGCTCAAATATTCTCCAATGATTTTAAATTATAAAAGCGAAAGGTATTTTTCAGAAATCACTAACTTTCCTAAATAATCTTTGTCCAATATTCTCCAATGCTATCAAACTAGAAAATGCTCTGGTATTTTCCTGAAGTTCTATGCTTTAATTTCTGATAGTAAAGAGTGGAAAGAGTGGAAGTGGTTATAATTATTTATTATTATTATTATTTAAGAGTGGAACAATGGGCCACAAACTTTTTTAATTAATTTCTGTCCAATCTTCACCGACGATTTCAAACTAGAATAAGAAGACATAGTGTTTTCTGAAGTACTTAAGTAGTGAAGGTTCTTTTAGACTTCTGAGTGTTTTTCAAGTTGAGTTATCATAAAAAAACCCTAGACAATGATATCTTAAAACGAAATTCCAAGCAAATTCTAAGCAGCTTTCAATTCAAAGACTGTGTAAAGCTTTCATAAATCTCTTAAAGAGTTGGCTGAACAGAAGAATAGGTGAGATTAGGTAGGGAAGAATGTTTGCGGCACAGAGATTACACTTCCACTCGAAGGCCAAATTGGCCCATTATAAATCACTTCTTAAATGGTTCTAGAGCTAACCAATCAGTCTAAATTCGGGGCATACCAGTTCGATCTTTGATAAGCAGATCTAAAATTTCAACTTTTTCCGCGGAAGCCAGGTCCGCTAAGAATCTTGAATCTTGTGTCGTTCCTACTTCTTCCTCATCTCCGCAGCTTCTGCAGACATCTCTGGACGAGAGGCGCCATTTGATAAACATAGATCCAATGGCCCAGTGTCCAGTGATGATTCCAACGAGCTGTCTAATAGAGGTTCGGCCCAAAGTCAGTACAAATAGGGTTTTCCTCAAGGAAAGCGAAGGCCATAGTGTCCGGTAGGTGCTACAGTCCGCCCTGCTGCGCCATGAGGACTCGATGTTCTTTTTGCTCAACCTGTAAATTTACATATGCAGGCAGATATCGGGGGAAGCACAGAGTTATTTACTTCGGTGGTAGGCAAGGCTACAGAAGAATAGAAAGAATAGATTTCAATGGAATTTATTGCACTGAGACCGGAAGTGATCTATTGTGCCCTCTACAAGTTTTTAGAGAAAATCCCCTAGACCCATCGACCTAATGAATGCTGAATACTGTTCAGCGTGCTCCAGAGAAGTCTCAGGTAACTGATCCCACTGAGGGCAAACGAGTCAGATCAGTGATTGCCATTCCTGATGCTACTTTATGTTCGTAAATGAATGTCGCGAGTAGCCAAATGGTCTCCACTGAATTGGATTGAGTCGTCATTCACAATAAAGAAATTCGACTGAAAATTCTCAGAGGTTTTTGTGTTAAACTTTTGTCACATGATTGAAAATGCAATACTCATTCAGTCACAGAAACTTTTAGTAGAAAATCCAGCTAAATGATTCTCCTCCCCTCACTCGAAAGCGCTAATTTTCTGCACTTGCAAACAATTGCAATTTTATCAACGACCATAAAAGAGTCGCAAATTATATGTAATCGTGTGAGTGAGTAATCGTAGAACACCTTTCTACCAGCTTTGCCCATTTTCCCTACGGCTTAATCAATTCTTATCGTCATCGTGTAATTCTGTGCAAAAAATTTATTTTTAGTTTTATTATTGGTGATTTTTTTGTTGGTGCAACATTTGGCAAACGAGAAGGGCAACGTTACTGAGTAATTGGCAGCACAACAAATAAAACTGATGTCAGTTGTGTCAATAAAATAAAGTATTCGTAGATATGAGAGCAAATGTGTGCATGTGTGTGTGTGTGCTTGTGTGAATTGAGTTGCAAAATTGAGTCATCATTACCGAAAAGTGTGGGCTTATCTGTTCCATCATTTCATTCATTGGTGGGGTTTTTCATAGGGAATGTGCTTATGCGCCGAGAACTGGTTTGGTTGAATGAAAGGCGCTGAATGACGAGCAGACTGGCTGAATGACGTTAGGAACCCTTTTGCAGCATTTGACGAAAATGTGACATTTGATGGCAGACGATAAAAACAGGGTTCGGTTTCAATGTTGCGCTCAAAAGTGGCCCAAAAAGTATTAGAGTGTATGGACGTACAGCTTTTGATGTTGTTGCAGTCGTCTTATGGGCGAACGTGCGCCCATTTTGACGAGTGCGAGCACCAAAGCCAATGCCAAGGAATTGCAATTTTCTGTCAAATTTGCATAAAATTTGATTTTTTTATGGCATGAAATTTCGATTTGAAACCGCTACGTGACAACACGTGATTTTCTTACACTGTTTTGTTGTTGTTGTTGTTATTACAAATTATATATTTTTTGTTGTTGTTGTGGTAGCTATTTCACTTTGATTTAACGAGCTGCTGTCACGAAATGCCGCAACACTTTCGTTGGTGAATTGGTTCGTCCGTTCGTTCGACAGAATGTCTCTGGCATTTGCCTTGCCAACACATACGAATTTGTTGTTGTTTGTGTTATATGCTTAAGTACACACATATTTACAACTGACCACTGGCCAGTTTAAATGACTTTCAATCAATTTACAAGCTCGGCAACTTTCGTTTGATTTTCAAAATGCTACAAAGTTGAGCGAGATTGCCTCAGCAAGATACACTTTTAGTGTCAGTTGCCCAAGGCGAAAGAGATGGCAAATAAAATACCAAGAAACTTCAAATTGAATCCAAAATAAACTTCAACCCAAAATCTAAAAATAAAAAATAAAAACGAAAAAATTTGTATGGAAATGGCAGTAAAAATGGCATTTCTCCAAAGCGCTAAAAGAAGAAAGAAGTAGAAATAAGTCAATTTTTTTCAATAAAATTGAAAAAACCATACACACACAAACAAAGATTCACATTGTAGTTTCACCCAAAAGGCCAAATCGGTTTGGTTATTTCACCGATTTTCTTTCGTCGTTGTTGTAAGTACATATTTGTTATTTGCTTTTCTGGTGTTGTTGTTGTGATGTGATTTTGTTGGCGGCTTGATTTTGTTAAGCACTCAACTGGTTTGCGACGCGGCTTGTTGTTGTTGTTCTTTTTGCTGTATTTGTTGTTGTTCCTATTGTTGTTGTTCTTGTTGTTAATATTGTTGTTGTTGTTGTTCTTTTTGCTGTATTTGTTGTTGTTTTTGTTGCTGTAATTATTGTTGTTCTTGTTGTTGATATTGTTGTTGTTGTTGTGTTTGTTACTATCGGCCGCAGTCGCTTTGTGGCTGCCACAGCAACTGTGACTGTCAAAGCGTCTTTTGATGCCAAAAATCTTTTTCCTCGCTTCTGGCGTTGCACTGCCAACTTGTGTTTGGCTTTTGCATTACTTTGAAAAATGAAAAAAATATATAAAAACTGACTTTTTTGCGGAATGTCTTCTTGGCCATTGGTTGGCAACTCTTCTGCAATTGGCTGCACTGGTCTGGCTGCATTTTTCTCTCCCAGCACGCAACCAGCTGCAGTAGGAAGCATTTTGGTTGGTCTTGCTTTTGCTAATTTTGTTGTTGTTGCATTGTGGTTGTTTTTAATAATTTTTGGGCAGGTGAATTTTGCAGAACTTGTTCTGTCAGCTGGTAATTGGAAAGTTTAATGAAACGTAAAGCGTTGATTTGCCGCCGCTAAGCAATTCAAGTGAAATCTTCAACAAGGAAATTGATTTAGTCGTTTATCTGCAAATAAAATTTGGCACCCATGTCTAAAATATTTGTAGCATGAAATGCAATTTAACACATTTGATTGTTGCCTTAATGAAATTGTTTTTATCTCTATTTTTAATTTTTATAAAATTTTTTTTTTTAACTTTTTTTTTACGTTGTGACATAAGAAATTGCATGACAAATTGCCATTTCACAGATGTCAATGATTTTTTTTCTTTTCTTTTGATTTGATGATTTTGTTTCCAAGTTGTTTTTGCATTTTTTTTATTAATTTTTAATGTAGACTTTCTCTCCGGTATTTTGACTAATTAGGCTGTCATGTTGACATGACTTGGACGCTTAATCGTGTATGGTCTGTCACACTGTCACGCATATCTTGTTGCATGAATCAATATGGACATTAGACATTTGATGTGCCTAAGCTTTACATATGAAATTTGGTTTTTATGGCTTTAGTTTCATGGTGTCGAGTTGTGGTTATTTTAGATTGAAAGAAGAAAGTAAGTTTTATCTTCTCTGTTAGACAAGCCGTAGTTAAAGCTGTGGACTCATGCATAAACAACACTAAATTTCTCACTGTGTGCTCGCAGCACACAGTCCATCTTAACGAGATGGACTGGTCATTGCTCACTGTGGTCTTTATGGGTAATTGATCAATGGAGAAACACGAAGTTCGATGGCAAATACCCTTCAACAATCATCACAGTTGTGGGAGTAAGACCAGGCAGAGACATCGACCCACTTTATGTGTACATGTTCGAGTTTAGCAAGTAGCGGGATCGAAATTCCCTTCCTGAAAGCCCTAAAATAATTTCAGATATTGAGATCAGAAGTCTTCTAAAGGTCTTCTTCCCAGATCGCTCAAAGTGGATTTAACCCTTTCGGTACACACAAATGGTAAGACCCACCAAAATATACGATGCTCTAGTGTGGTGGGGCAAAACCAACCAGAGCACAACAATAAAAAGATTAAACAGAGTTCAAAGGTTTGCATGTCTCAGCATTACGGGAGCAATGAAAACAATCCCAACTGCCGACATGGAGGCCTTACTCGATCTAACACCGCTCCACATAGCCATCCAAGAGGAAGCAATCTCAAGTGGACTCGCGCTATATAGGCATAACCTACTTAAACAGGGTAACCTTATGGGTCACTTGGCAATTTTAAAACAAATAGAAGATACCCTCTACAAATCATCTTACCTTGACTTTATGAAACCCAACAAGTAAATATATAATTGACTTGCCGACTAGGGAACAGTAAGGCAACAACCCGAAATGGTTAAACAGGACTCTCAGAAATGTTACACTGATGGCTCTAAAACACCTTGTGATGTAAGAGCTGGAGTTGTGGGCCCTGGGATCAACTTAGCCCTTCCAATCAGCTACAACACCTCAATATTTCAAGCTGTACTCTATGCAATATATGAGGCAGTTCGAACAATTGCTAAAACGCACCCTCAAAGAACAAAGCTAACTATACTTTCGGATAGCCTGTCAGTTCTAAAAGCCAGCTACTCCCACACATCAAAAATCCTGCTTGAATGCCACAATGAACTCAACGCCCTAGGGACCCAGAACAGGGTTGTACTTTTCTGGATTCTTGGGCATGAGGGCCATGATGGCAACGAAAGGGCAGATACACAAGCAAAAAATGGTGCCGAAGCCCATTCATAGGGCCGTGCCCAAGGTTTGGATTCGGTAAAACCGACCTAAAACAGGACATCCACAAGTGGATCCAGAGACAAAAACAAAAATACTAGAATATTATTGAGACACTCGAAAAGATTCCTAAACTTTAACACAAAACGAGCCAAATCTGCTACACTACTTAGCAGAAGACAACTCAAAATCCTATGTGGCGCCCTAGCCGGTCACTATTCTTTTAACTACCACCTCCACAAGCTAGGTTTGGTCATCGACATTGCAGATACTGCAATAAGGTCGATGAAACAATGGAACACGTCATCATAAACTTCCCAGCCCTGGCACACAGAAGTGCAAAGTTTCTAGGGAAACATATTCTCGGTGATGAGGACCTGATGCAAATATCGCAGAAAGGTCTGATTCAATACCTGAGCACATAAAACACCACATGATAGGTTAGATAGGGATGGGTGTGTGCGTCCCAAGGGCAGCACTTCCACTCGGAGGCCAAAATGGCCCATTGTGAATCCCTTCTTAGAAGATACTGGAGCTAGCCAGTGGCTCTCAGTTCGGGGCAAACCAATTCGACCTCTTGATGAAGGAGAGTAGATCCGAAATTTCAACTATTGCTGCGCAGGCCAAGTCTGCCAGGAACCTTGACCCCAGGGTACGGAGACGGCGTTCCTGCGGAGCCGGGCAGTGGCACAGGTAGTGTTGGATCGTTTCCACTTCTTTCTCATCTCCACAGCTTTTGCAGACATCACTGGACGAGAGGCACCATTTGACAAGCATGGATCCAATGGCGCAGTGTCCAATAATGACTCCAACAAGCTGCCTAATAAAGGGTCGACTCAGGGACAGTACATATCGTGTTTTCCTCACGAAAAGGGAAGGCCATATTGCCCGGCAGGTACTGCAATCAGTTCTGCTCCGCCATAAGGACTCGATGTAAGTTTTGCTTAACCTGTCAATACGCAGATACAGGGCAGATATCGGAGGGAGCACAGAGTTATCCACTTAGGTGAGAGGCAGGGCGACCCCCTTTCTTACCATCTCATCCGCTGCCTCGTTTCCTGCCACTCCAGAGTGGCCCGGAACCCAGCAGAGAGTGACTCGGTGATGCCCGATGCCTCGAAGTGCAGTGCGACAACTCTGCACTACCCTCGATTTCACTGACCTGCCTGACTATTCACACAGGTTGTGAAATCCGTAGGTGGTAATCCGCTGTCACGGATAATTCAAGGGGCACAATAAATCTACTAGGTTGCAGTGCGCAAGGGCATTGTCCCTACCCATTACATTACATTCGGGACGGAGTTTAATTTGGAAATCCAAAATACTCTCAGTAGAAATAATCTCATGCTATGAATGTTGGATGCTCAAAAATTCTGAAATCTTCCCATTATGCGGTAACACCGAAATCGAAAAAATATTTTGCGTGGGTCGTAAGATATGAATAATTGTTTTGAGAGGCATTAAAAACTTGCTGTGACGTATTATCCGAGTAGTCCCGAAAGGGTTAAAGTATTCACAATGGAAATAAAAATGTAAAATATTCACAGTGGATATAAAATGTTTCAAAATTCACACAAATTAGAATGTGGCACCCTATGTGGTAATTGTGCTACCTAGCTGTGACAGCAACCATTCAGCCAAGCAACCAACCAGCAGTATTCATCTCGTTTGGGAGCCTCAATGAAATCTTATGTGCGCCACTGGACCATCATTCAGTCCATTGTAATGTCCAATAGTTATTTTATGAAAAGTAATTTCCTTCCTTTTCTTCCGTGTTTTCGTTCAAAGCGTGAAAGGCTACCAAATTTGTTGCTGAAGGTTCAAACGTTCTCAGTTCACAACTTACAATCGTAGCTTACAATTTCCGACTGTAAACTCGTAAATGAGAATTTTAGTAACTTTACCTTGACAGCAAATTTGTCTGAAAATTTGTTAAAATTTGCCTCTCGCCGCTTAAGTTCTGCGACCACTCAGCGTTGGCCATTAACCCTTGACGCTCTCACGTTTGAACCTTTCTCACTTACGGCGCCTGCGACCCGTTTCACAGTTTGGCTTTAATGTTTATTTTGAGGTCTTTTGTCTCAAATGTAGTTAAAAAAAATAAAAAAAAATTATACATTCAAGTTGTTTTGCCGGTTTCAGGTATCAAACACGCCAGCAACAAATTACTCCACCCAGCATTGAACTGAGCGACGACGAAAAACAACAAAAGTTCACAAAAAACATAAAACAATTTGCTTGTTTTTCTTGATTGTTGGTTTTATTGTTTGTGGGCCTTAAATGCTTCCGTTGCGTTTTGATCGATAGAGAAACCTGTCATGTCATTGCTGACAGACAGACTTGACACGCAAATGACAGTCATTATGGCAACTGTGAGCGTAAAATTCTAGCAACAACTGTTTTGGCACCTCTTTGTTTTATTTAGTTTTTATGTGTTTTTTTTTTGTTTAATGTGGAAGTGTTTAATTCTCTGCCTGCGGCTACCAATTTGGACATTTTGTTGTTGTTTTAAACATTGGCTGAGATTAGTTTTATTTAGGACACAACTTTTCCGGTACGAAAGAATTAGTAAAATATTTGAAATGTTTTTACAAATTTCTTAGCTTAAAAAAATTTTCTTTTGCAATCTTTACTTAATTTGTAGATAAATTAATTACTTTATTTTTGTCTAATTTTAGCTTTTTAAGTTTTTATTTGAGTTGAAATTTTTGGATAAATTTTTTCAATTTTTTTTAAATTTGATTTTTATTCTTATTTTTCATGTGGTTCAAAACTTTTCATTCATTCGGGCCACAAATTCTCTCGAGAAGTGAACATTTTCAAAATATTTCAGTTTTAATTTTGTTTTAAATTTTTGGTTGAATTTTTTTCTCACAATCTTTACTCAACTTTGCTTTAATGTTTTTTTAAATAGCCATAAAATTCTTTTACGCCAAAAAATTTATGGTTTGTCATTAATTTAATGGCAACACACCAGTGAACTGAAATCAATCTCAGACTTGGTGTCTCTGTTGTTGCCGCAAAACAACAATAACAACCACAAAGCACACGCATTCCAAAGCGAACAAAGAAAAATCAAAGAAACGCAACAACAACAAAAACAACAACAGCAACATTAATAAAATTTTAAACATTTTAACCAAAACAATTTTGTCTCGCTTGCGGCCAAACTCCCAACCAGTTTTGTTGTTATTTATTTTTGGTTAAAAAAAAAACAAAATAATATATGTACAACAAAAACAAACAAGTTGCTTACAAAAATAGTGAAAGTAATTTTTAATTCATAAAACAGCCGAAACCAACCAAAATTCAGACAAAACAAACATTCGCCGGCCGCATTGAGTGTCGGCTCATTTGGACTTTGACGTTCGTTTACAACTTGTTGCTGCAATTTTGGTTGCCATATGGGCGAAAGATTTCTATGCCTAATTTGTCGTGTTTATTTACAATATTTTATTTTTTTATTGGCATGTGTGTGACTATTAAAAATAGCAGCACCGCCCCACACTATGCAACACCAGCGTGGGAGACAAAGTCGAGTGGTGCAAATTTTGCAAACTCATTGCATGCCCGTATCGACCTTTGGGCATAGAAAACACAATTCGTTTCTATGCTTTAATGAGTTTATAAAAGCGCAAATACCCAACAGAAAAAAGGTTGGAAATAAACCGACAGCGGAAATGTAAAGGATTGTAAAGATATTTATATACAATAGTTGCATAGAAGATTAGATGAGTCGGTAGGTAGTTTATATTCCAAGCAACAAAAGAAAGGCATTTACTTTGCTGCATAACTTTGCTTTTGCCTTCAGTTGATGAAAGAAAAGTTTTCATTATTCGATGTAAGTTGAGATGAAATTTGAACTATGACCCGCTAATTTGTGATCTAATACAGACATCTCCAATCATTAAGAGATTAAATTGTACTTTATTATAAAACAATGCACAATATTTTGAAGTTCAATACTTTATGTATCTATGGATGGCATATAAATTCCGGATAGTCTGCAGCTAAATTTATAGGTTTCATGTTATCTCTGCAAGTAGGGGGCACAATAGATCAACTTTGGTCTCAATGCACATTTCCACTTTCAAATCTATCTCTGCAAGTTAGTCTGTAGGTAGGTTTATAGATTCCATTTTATGTCCATTCTAAGCAACGAAAAGAAAGATTTGACACAAGAGATTTCTCATTTCTTGCAAAGGTTTACCATAGCTTTCAGTTACTGAAAGAAAAGTCTTCGTTATTTGATGTAAGTTGAGATGGAATTTGAACCATGGACACTCTAATTTCTGATCTAATGACCTCATCATTAAGAAATTAAAATTTACTTTACATTTTGAAATCGGATACATTGCTAGACAATAAGGCCTTCCACATTTACTTTTCGATTGGAAAATAGTGAATTGAATTTCATATATTTTTTGGCTATGGATGAAAGACAAATGCAGGTTAGTATCTCAGTAGGTTTGCAGGTTCTGTGTTATGTCTATTCTTACCGGCGGGATGTAAGCCTCTCTGCAAGAGATTCACTTTCTTGCAAAGGTTTGTCATGAGGTTTGTTTTCAGTTGCTCAAGAAAGGTTGTTTGATGGTAGTTGAGACGAGACTCTAATCTACAACCCTCTTACTTGTTAGTTAATGTACCAGTCATTAGGACACTCACTCTTACTTTATTGTAAAACACTTTGCAACATTTTGAAGTTGGATACATTGCTAGAGGGTTGAACGTTCCATCTTTGTACTCGATTGGGATAAAATCTCAGAATTTTCTAATAATAAGTTCAAAATGACCCTAAATTTTATTCCCCTTTTCATTGTCAAGATCCGAGCTAAATCGAGTAGTACACACGACGGCTTCTCACACCAAAGGCTCTAGGTTCGAATCCTATTTCGAACTTATTAAAAACTGGTCTACTTCTATCGCTATCCATAAGAAGTAGATAGATGAGGTAAAGGCAAAACCTCCAGAAAAAAGAAAACTGCTATCAGTGGCCGTTTGGAGTCAGCATTAACCCTTTCAGTCACAATGTCCAATAAATTAGACTACAGCCCATAATATTCATACAGCGGGCTGTTATTTTCATGTCGGAAAGAGTTAAACTGTAGGCCTACCCCCTACCCTCTTCATTTATTCGTTTGAAATGTGTGTTGAGAGAACAGTGTTTCAAACGGTTGGAATTTGTGGCATTACAACGAGTCATATGGTCCTAAGTGTGCCTCATACAAAGACAGCCATCCAAACCCCTAACCTAACCTTCATTGTCGAGTCGAGAAGTCACAATGTTCAACTCGGAACAGTTAACTCAAGTTAGCATTTAGCTTGTGGGTTGAAAAAGATCACTCGATGACCAAGTGGGACCAATTCCGAGGCCTGAAAATATGAAAAGCTGCTCTTTTCACAGTTGATCAGGGCTTGATTGATTCATAGCCTTTTAACAAATTTCACAAATGTGAACAAATGTTCTGTCACCAAGAAAACTGTACTGTTTTAAAATTTAGAGTATTTATATCAAAGATAAAATGAAGGACCCAATGGGGTCTCCGGGTGGAAGTGCCTGCCGGATCTTCAACCTAACCTAACTTATATCAAAGACGCTGAACAAACTTTTTTCTACAATTCTATCGAGATGGAATAAGCCAAGTTTTTCATTTAGTTGGCGGTTGGGACTCTTTAAGAATGGTCTAAAAAGAGATCGTTCTAAAGAATACAAATAGTTTGAACTTGAAGCAAACAAAAATTAATTTCTAAAGACCCAGTTTTTAAGGAGAAGTCTCAGAGAAGTCTAAAATATTGCATTGTAACACTTCGTTCAATAATGTGTTTTTGCCAAAATTCGTTTTTATTCACCAACATAGTCCCCTTTTAGGGAGATACAATCATTCCAACGCTTTTCCAATCTTTCGATACCGCCTTTGTAGAACGATTTTTCTTTGCCTTCAAAATAGGCGTTAGTTTCGGCGATTACTTCATCATTTGAGCCAAATCTCTTACCACGGAGCATCTTTTTGAGGTCTGCGAAGAGCCAGTAGTCGCTGGGGGCCAGATCTGGAGAATACGGGGGATGAGGAAGCAATTCGAAGCCCAATTCATGCATTTTTGCCATCGTTTTCATCGACTTGTGACACGGTGCATTGTCTTGGTGAAACAACACTTTTTTCTTCTTCATATGGGGCCGCTTAATCGCGATTTCTTCTTTCAAACGTTCCAACAACGCTATATAATAGTCGCTATTGATTGTTTTCCCTTTCTCAAGATAGTCGATGAATATTATTCCGTGCACTTCCCAAAATACTGACGCCATAACCTTGCCAGCCGATGTTTGTGCCTTTGGACGCTTTGGGCGGCTTTCACCGGTTGCATGCCACTCAGCAGACTGCCGATTTGACTCTGGAGTGAAATGGTGGATCCATGTTTCATCCATTGTGATGTACCGACGCAAAAACTCCGACTTGTTGCGCGTAAACATGTCCAAACAGCTCTTTGAATCATCGATTCGTTGTTGTTTTTGCTCCGGTGTGAGCAAACGCGGCACCCATTTCGAAAACACCTTTTTCATAACCAAATGTTCGTGTATTATGGTGTGTACACTGCCTGCTGATATCTTTAGAATGTCAGCAATCTCCCCCACTTTCACTTTACGGTCGGACATAATGATTTTCAGTGTTTTTTCAACGTTTTCCGGAATAACAGCGTCATTTGGCCGTCCAGTAGATGGAATGTCATCGGTGTCTGTACGACCACGTTTGAATTCGGCATACCAATAACAAATGGTTCTTTTTGATGGAGCAGAGTCCGAATAATGTTTTTCAAGCCATTCCTGGCATTGAACAGTATTTTTTTCATTAAAAAACAATGATAAATCAGCACACGGAATTGCTTTGAATTCATTTTTTTTGAAAACTCAAAAGTAGTGTCACTTAAAGCACTGTAACTTGTAAACTAATGGTCGGATTGACATATAATTTTGACAGTAAGCCTAAAAAGGTTCACAATTTCGAAAAAAAATATTGATTTAGTATTAGTGCCGCCATCTATGTGTCAGTCACACACATTATTGAACGAAGTGTTATTGTAAAACCTTGTTGTTTTTATTTGAAAATTGGTTTCAAAGGCTTTATTTCTTTGATTCAAGTTCAGCTAAAGCGATTTAGAGACGATCCAGCAATGATCCGATTTATGTAATCACTCTCTTGTTTCTTTAACTCTTCTGTAATGACTTTCAAATTCTCATAACTCATAACCACCAACATGGTTCATCACTCTTATCTTATCTTCATCACTCACAGTTAATACCAACATTTTTGCTAATGCGTACTTTTCTAAACTTGGCTGCATATCGATACGCCTTAAGTGCGGTTCATTTCCTTTTTATTGAATACCAAATAACAACAACAACAACAACAAAAATCATAAAAATAATGACACGAACACTCGACTTCGTGGCGTTTACAGTCAACAGCACCAAATTCGCTGCGACTGGCGCTGGTATTGTTGCCATTTTTGTGGCAGCGCGTGCAAAGTTGCGTGGGCGCATTTTGGCTTAGATTTCGATTTGGATTTGACTATGGGGATATGCCTAGTTTATGTCTGCACTTTTATGCTTTATTACACAACAATGCGTTTTGACTAAAGCTGACACAACAATTACCAATTTGCCGTTGAAAATTTCTATTGCTTACACTTGACATTTCAAGGGCTCAGATAGTGTTTGTGTTGGTACTCGTAGCCTTTGGCAGTCGCTGGGCATTTAATCACAGCTGGATGCTTAATTAAACTTTGAAATATTGAAAGTTTTGTTCACTTTAGTGTTGGAGGTTACACGAAGCATAACAAAGGAAACATTGAGAAAAAACATAACAATAATGAGAGCTTGAAAAAGTGGCCGAAAGAAGGTCTTGAGTGGAGGCAAAGTTTGATGAATGGGCAGAAGTTTGAATGAAAATTTTAATCAACAATGGTTGTAGTAATTTTCGAATATTGTTTATTATTAAAAGAGCTAATTTGTAATTATTTAATGTATTGTTTAATTAAAATCTGACAGCCAGAGTCGTTAATTTGAAAGTATTTGAAAAACGTTAAACAATGCTAAATAAATTTGTAAATGTTAACTATTTGAAGAGGCAGTACATAAGTCTGGTGCGATGATTGAATAATGTTGCTGAAACAATAACTTGAAATCTGACATAATGCCTGGTTTTCATTCTAGTGTGTTTATTGTCAGCCATTGATGACTTGGACGATGTCCGATTGAGCTAATCGGCTTTGAAACGACATTTCTGGGTAACATATACGTTCGTTGTTATACAGGGTGACCAGATATGAACGACAAGAAAATAAATTTAGGCTAAGCTTGAAGTGGTCGATCCAATTTTTGATGACTCGAGAGATGTCCAATTGAACTTATCGGTGCTAGAACAACATTTCTGGGTCTTTCTTGATACTGACCTATGTTTTTCTTAACTTCGCACCAATCTCGGTCTGGTTGGTGGCTTAAGATCCAAAAGATTCTTTCTAGCACTGCTTTCTGGTCCTTTATTTTATTCGATGTTGCTGTATTTGATTTGGTTTGATATTTCAAATATTTGATTTATTTGGAAACCATTAATTGCTGAGGTTTCGGGTTACACTTAAGTTAAAGGTTTGAGACTGAGCTAAGGTTGGATGTTAAACTGAATGAATATTTAAAAGTAGGTAAATTTAATTGCTACAAGTTAATACATTTCTTTATTGCCACACGAGTCGTTCATTGTTTTCAAAATGATCCTAAAATTCCATTTAAGCTCATTTATAAGTCGATAAAACATACAGAACATAAAATATTTTTCAGTACGAAAGAGTTAGACACCGATGGATCTAAGACTGGCTAGCTCTCAGCTGACAGTCTTGGAGATAAAGTCACAATCTTCCATAATAATCTTTTTCTTCTCTTTTGCCATAAATGAGTGCGCCAGGGAAAAATTACTCCCAATCTTAGGAGGAGAAAGTATATTCAGATTGTCCTACAATCAGTCTGCAATAAAGTCTCTAAACTCTACCACAGACCATACTATGTAGTCTGGGAGATATTAAATGAAACCCTGGTTATAATATATTGGGTTCCTGCGAACTGTGGGTACAATGGTAATGAGAAAGCAGACAGATTGGCAAAGGTGGCAGTCGCAAGACGTCTCTATGGACCTGAATCGATCATAGATGTTAGCAAGATCCATTACAAACATTGTGTTAAACAGAAATTCACAAATCGGGCTAATCATAAATGATTCAACACCATGAGACAGCACTGTTCAAAGCTATACTTTCCAGCTTATTCTGTAAGAAAATCTATGTACTTTCTGGATCTGAGTAGAATAGAATGACGGGTATCCTGAGCGGACAATGTCTGCGAAATAAAGCGTAAAGCGCGTCTGGGAATCACAGATAGAAAACTTTGCGGACTCTGTATCGAAGATGAAGAAACATCCATCCTCTTATATGCAATGAAGCGAATACTAGAAAGGGTGTGGATACAGACCAAAGAGCTGTCTGAAATCGATTTGAGAAAAATGAAGGGGTTCCTGGATAATATTGGAGAATACGAACTCTTCCAGTTAAGAAAAACGGATTAGAAACAATAGTTCGGCATAGGACGAGGGGTCTTGAGCTGTACCTAATCTGATCTAATGTAAGCCAGGTTAGCGGGTCGCATGTCACTTCAACAATATCAGTCGGAAATCAGGAAAGCTGATTTTGATGTCTAAAACCACGGAAAGCCACTCTTTTCAAATCTTGAGGGTTTTGGGTTCAAAGAAATCTGGCAAACCCGTCCACAGTTATACTTTAAACTATTGTATAGAACAAACACAGTTCGACTCGTGGAACCATAGAGACCTCAGGAGGTCGCAAATACAACAAATAGCAAAATCAGAGAAAGACGTGCTTTTCAAATTAAATCTTGGGGGTTTAGGGTTCATCAACCTATTGGCCTCGAAGGAATCTGACAAGCCCCGCTTAAGTTGTACTCTTATTACTTTTAAATTATTATAAAAACCAACAACAGTTTGAGTCTTGGACCAACAAGACCTCAGGCAGATAGCAAAATAGCAAAAATATGGAAGTCGCTCTTTTAAAAGTAAATCCAAAAGGATTCTTGGGTTCATCACTCGATTGTCTCCGAAAGAATCTGAAAAGACCGGCTTAGGTTGTACTCTTAGAACTTTTAACTATTCTAAAGACCAAAAACAGTTTGAATCTTGGATCAGTCGAGAGATCAGGTGTCTGTTAAAGCAACCAAATAGCAGAAACATGGAAAGTTTTCAAAGTAAATCTTGGGGATTTAGGTTTCATCAACCCATTGGCCTCGAAGGAATCTGACAAGCCCCGCTGAAGTTGTACTCTTAGAACTTTCAAATTATTGTAAAGACCAAAAGCAGTTTGATTCTTGGAACTATCGAGAATTTAGGCTTCTGTAAAGGTAAACGATAGAAAAAACATGAAAAGGATCTCTTTTCAAAGTAAATCCTATAGAAATCTTGGGTTCATCGATCATTTGGCCCCAAAGGAATCAGACAAGCCGAACTTAAGTTATACTCTTATAACTTTTAACTCTTCTAAAGACCGAGAACTGTTTAATTCCTGGATCCTGTTTGATTCCTGGAACCCTCAGGCAGATAACAGAATACCAAAAAACATGGAAAGCCGCTCTTTTCAAAAAAACTTTTGGGAGTCTTCGATTCATCAATCGTTTGGCCTCAAAGGAATCTGACAAGCCCCGCTAAGGTTGTGCTCCTAGAACTTTAAACAGTTCTAAAGACCAAAAATAGTTTGATTCCTAGGACCATGGGGAGCTCAGGCATCCCCAAATGCAACAAAATAATAATCAAGTTGACCTATTTTGTTCAATATTTAAGTTTTAACATCGCACAAGTGCATTTAACTTCTAGAAGACAAAAACGCAGTCAATCGATTTGTCTTGTAAATGGCTCATACGATTTGTTTTTAATTACTTTACTTCCTTACTTCAAAACACAAAAAAACGTTTACCAAACTTCTCACCAAAATCACGCAAATCTTTAATTTTATTTGCCATGAAAAGTTTGGCGAAAACTTTTGTTGCATATTGCAACAATTTGCAACTTTACAAAAGTGGCGCGCGTGCAATGCGGCTTTTTAATGCTGCAAATGTCGTTGCTAATGCGGCTTTGCTGTTCCTATTGTTGTTGTCGCTGTTGTTGTTACTTTGTGTTGGCCGCATGCCGCAATCGACAACGAAATGGCAACACGAGCGCAGTTCAACGTGGGCTTTTCTGCATACAAAAAATCTGGCAACTACGCGTCGCGACGAGCCGAAAAGGGTTGCGGCGGCGGCCATGTTGCGCGACATTTGGCGCACGTTGGGGTGATTTATGCGGCAACATCTTGCAAACGAAGACGATCTTGCTTTGATTTTTGCCACTTTGTTGTTGCTATTGCTTCTTCTTCTTTTTCACGCGAAAAGCGCATTCAACGTGTCAGCGTCATTGTTGCTGCAAACGACAGGCGATTTATTTGCATTTCACGGTGCAGAATTTGTGTGGGAGTGCAGCAAATGATTTTGACTTTTCTGCTTTGTTACAGTAAGTTTTTTTTTATTTTTTGGTTTTGTTATTTTGAAGCAAATCTTATGTAATGCGGAAATTTAAATTTATCTGCTTTGAAAATTGTAGTAAATTTACAATGAGCAAAGTAAAAGAAGTGATTAGTTGGCAGTGGAGCATTATGTGACTTTAATCAATTGTGGCGATGCGCTTGTTTAGTTAACAAAAACAACAACCAAAACATTTACAACTCTAACGATAAAATAAAATAATAGGGTCGCTATTTGGGTCATTCGTGCTTGTTGCTGGTGTGTTTACCTATGCGACGTGATAAGCCAGCAATGGCAACAACAATAACAATAACAACATAGACAACAACAATAAAAGCAAGAAAAATGAGCAAAGAATGAGAAATGACATAAAGCTGCAGTTGTGCCAGTAAGTAGCAAGAAAGTGAGTGCGTATATAATATTGTTGCTGGTTGTTGTTGTTGTTGGCAGAGTTAATGACAATAAAACCGAAACGGCTAGTTCAACCGTAACGCAAACCCCTGA
Source organism: Melieria omissa (assembly GCA_963971225.1). NCBI lineage: Eukaryota > Metazoa > Arthropoda > Insecta > Diptera > Ulidiidae > Melieria > Melieria omissa. The sequence continues at coordinate 130,245,706 of OZ020267.1, read as the reverse complement.
CGATAGTAACAAAGTTTTGCTGCTAATGAAGAAGTACCATGGCGCAAAAAACAACAAAAAATGGGGGCCAATTAGGTGAAGATGAGCGAAGCCCACAACCATTTAATTGGCGAGTAGCGGAGACAAGAGTGGTTGGTGGTTGATTGTGTTGCTGGACACTGAGAGACAATTTTGATGCTGAATTTTGAAAATGTTTATAGATTACATTTTAGTTAGTAACTAAACAAAAATATCGCGTGGCTTGTTATTGTTAAGTCAAGTATTGAAAAACTGCGTATTTGGAATTCAAAATGTGCCCTCTGATTCTAAACTTAAGAAACAGAACAGTTTTTTTTTTAGATCTCATAATGTTTGTGCCTATGATTACCACATTTTGGAAACTTCTTTTTATTTCTATAATGTCCTTAGAAAGAGAATATAAAGACGCTAACGTCAAGGGGGTATTCCGCAGTGACGGCTTCAAAAATTCGAAATTTTTTTTATTACATTTTCATAATCTCAACGTATTTACAATTCAAACTGTGAAAGTATTTTTCCAATATCTCGAAAATTCCGAAAGTTATGGGATGTCAAAGTCGGCGCGCCGACCGCGTTAATCTCTGTGCGCCCGGAACCTTTTCTTCTTTTTCTCGAAACCATGTTTTTCGGGACGGTAGACACGATTCACAAAAAACTACTGGTCCAATTGACTTGAAATTTTACAAGGATACTAAGCAAATGTGTGGGTATCGTCTTATCTAGGATTATGGCAAAAGCATTTGTTTAACTAATGTTTTTAATGCAAAATATCAAAAAATCGTCTTTTTTTTTTAAACACCTGATTTTAATTGAAGAAATTTTTTGTTTGCTTATATCCTAGATAAGGCGATAGCAGGAAGTCTTGCGATTACAAAATGGGTCACATTTTGTGTTTCAGAATATTTGAACTGAAGATATCATGTCCACCATGGAACAACTATTTTCGGCATGCTCAAGTTCGAGGCATCGAATGAACCGTTATTAAAGAAGATATTCTTAACATCATTAATGAAAATTATTGTTCAAAACCTGTAGAAAAACTTGCGAAAAACCTTGAATAAAAATATTGAAAAGCTTTTCATCCACAACGATTTGAAAACATCGATATTTCGGACCGCCTCGACCAGAATACCCCCTTAACGATATATGAAGTGTAGCAGTGGCGTACACAGAATTTAATAGAGAACTCCGTACACTCCTTTTGAATCCCATACCAATGAAAATCATAATTGCCACCCACAATTTTTTTACAAACATATATTTTAAAGGTTTTGAAGCCCTAAAACCACTTCTTGCTTTCAACTTTGAGATGTTATAAAAGAAATCAATAAAATTTGCTTGAAATTGGAGGCTCTATGTAGCAAAGAATTACCCGATTTAGATCGAATAGGTACTATGTTGTTCTATAACTTGTTGCCATTTTCAAGGTCATTCCATTGTCTCAGAGAAAATTGCGTCTTTATTGGCAAAAACTGGGACAGACGATTTTCATAAGCTGCTTTTGAGGCACATTTTTCACTAACAAAATCATTCGCCATAGACAGAAACAGCTGGTAATGACTGGGTGTCAGGTCCTGACTATAAGTTGGATGCATAAGAGCCTTCCTTTCAAGCTCCCGGAGCTTCTGACGAGTCAAGATCGCTGTTTGTGGCCTGACGTTGTATTGATGGAATACAATTCCTCTCCTATTGGCCAAACCAGGCCGTTTCTGGAAGATTGCTTCCTTCAGACGGTTCAATTTTTAAAAGTACAGGTACGAATTAAGAGTTTAGGCGGAGGGAAGAATCTCCATCCAAGCTCCCGGAGCTCCTTGTGAATCACTATTGATTTGCATGGCCTGGCTTTGCCCTGATGGAATACAATTCTTTTTCTATTGGCCAAAGATGAAAAAATATAAACGCCTAGGTAGCTCAAACTTCTTCAGTTTTCTTCTTCTTTCAATTTTGAACATCTTTTCCGATAGTCCAAGGAATCTAGAAGCTCAAACTAGTTCAATGATTGAGCGGTCTTATACTTGACTGCAAGTGGTATCACAATGGGCCTTAATGGTTTAAGTGAGTCTCGCCTTGGGACAGCCACTCCTCCCTCCTACACAGCAACTTCAGTACAGGTCCGAACTAAGAGTTTGGTCGTAGGGAACAATCTCCCAACCAAGCTCCCGGAGCTTTTAGTGAGTCACTATTGATATCTGTGGCCTGATCGAACACAACTGTTCTCCTATTGACTAAAGCTGCCCGCTTCTAGGTGAATGCTTCCTTTAGGCGGTACAATTGATGACAGTAAAGATCTAATGCTCATGTCCGTACAGGTACTGGCCTGTAAATGTTTGACCGTACAGTGGAAACTCACAAAAAATACTTCTGTGTCGATACCACCAAACACACAGCAAAACCTTCCTTCCTTCCTTCTTGGCTTGGCCAGAATTCGCTTAACATTGTCGTAAATGATTCACTTTCCAATACCAGTCTCCATCTGATTCGATTTTGTTGCGATTCTTTAGTGATTTGCAAATGGATTTTAGGTCCCTGAAGTGTTTTTGCGTTAGCTCATCTGACACCCATAGAATTGAACAGAATAGATACAGGAGTCGAGCACCAACTGTCCGAGACATTGCGTCCAAAGATAATTATTGTGTCGTATCCCTTATTCTTTTCATCTCTCCCAATACTGTTCAGGAACTCCTTGATTTTCCCCAGATTAGTTCCAGACAGCTCTTTTGTCTGAATTAGTTCCCTGGCACCCATAGATCGGGGTTGTTTTTGAATCGATCTCTATTCAAGTAGTTCCAAACGGTGTTTTGGTTTTGGTGTTTGGCACCTGGGAAATCGAAACAGTGCTTTAATGCTGGTCGGACTCAGCAAGTTCTATAAGTTTATTGACATTTTTGACTATTGGCTTTACAGAGCTTGGTGTATCTTGGACATAAAAATTACTAGAATGGAATCGATAAGACATCAACAAAATGGCTCATGATTGGCTATTTAAGTATCAGAACTAAATACTATTCACACTTTCAGTCGCCTGATTCAATATTTTGTTTTTGTTTAAAGAAAATCTGTAATTTCTGGCAAATTTGGCCTTCGTTGGTGTCCACTTTTGATGCACGCTCAAACAAAATCGAGTCAGGCAATCACAGAACTGTCTGAGAAGTTCTTCTGACAGAACCCGATAGCACTTTTGCAATGCGAGATATATATAACTAAAGTCAACTATTGGTAAAATAATTCTTTTAACATTTCTGGCCGTTAAATTTTTTCTGAGTGTATAAACATGAAAAGGAAGTCAACAAACCAGTGAAAATGAGTTCAAAGTGCCTTCTAATAAATAAGTATATAACAACAGAATGAAAGGTGTGAGAATGTGCAACTTGGACTATGTCGAAGTGTGCAATTAGGGTGAGTCTGTAGTTGGAAAATGTGCCATTTGACTCTGGTATAGGAATGGAATATAGGAATATATACGGGAGTATATAAAAATATAATCAAAGTTAATGAATTTCTCGAAAAGATGCCAAAACCACTCACCCAACCCAAACTCTGAACCATGTGAACACACCCTTAGACGGCTGAGACAGTAGTAGTGTAGGGTCATCAATGCTCCAGGCACCCTGTATACGCGCTTAAAAATAGAAAAGCTTGAACTAACTGCTTTAACCCCAACTCCAGCGTCACTCGAGCAAGTAAATTGTAGCCGCCAGCGCACCGCACATTTCTCCAATTGAGGTTAGGTGCGGTGTGCAGTGCAATTTCTGTCTCATAGTTAGAAGCAACCATTGTTGGTATGTCTGCGTTTCGTCTGTTAGGGTTGAATCTCTTTCTGCTTGTGCAACTTTCTTTGCCGTTGTCGTAGCAAATTCTGTGCTATTTTTGTACGCGCAAGTTGAACAACTCGAGGGCAAGCAACGCTTTTACTTCAGCAACAACAACAAGAACTCCAACTCTGTACACGCATAATGACAACAAAAACGTTAGTTTTTGTTACCAGAACCAACCGTTGGCTGTTGTTGTTGTTTTTCGTTTCGGTCGACTTTAGCTGTTCGTCAACGTTGGCTTCACTGTTCTGTTCTGGCGTTTGCCTCGTTCTTCACTTTGTGCCCATTGCGCTTGTGGTGCATCCATGACACCATTAAACATGCAACATATCGTGACACTCACCACTTGCTGCTGCTGTGCTTGTTCTTATTATTGTTGTTATCGTTGTTGTTGTTGTTGGCGCTGTTCTCATAAAATGTTTTCATTGTGTGTTTGTTGAAATTTTTAATGCAGCGACAGCGTTTTTAACAATTTTCTTTTGCGTTTACTTTTCTCATTGACGTTACATTTTTTTCCGGTTGTGCTGTCATGCAGCAACAACAACAACAACAGCAAAACGAAAACAGTGACAGCAATTAAACAATTAAACGGCATCAACAGCTTGATGACATTACAAACGCGAAGCTAACAAAAGCAATTAAGCAAAAAGCAGAAGAAGCTAAAAAACACACACAACTAAAGTGTGAAAAAGAATTGAAAATAAAATGCGCTCAATGGCGTCAAAGTGACACGACAGCAATACCGTGCAGCCGTCAATTGTTGACGCTTTAAGCTGTCATTGCTGCATGCTCGTACTTGTTGATTATGCTTAAGCCGTGTCGGGTCAAAGGTCGACGCATTACTTATTTGGGTTAGCTGTGACGTAAAACACGAGGAATTCAGCCTCGTATCGAACGTGTTTTTACTTGAAGTTATAGCGCTTTAATCTTAGATTAGTAGTTATCTGTGTTGTGATTTGTGATTAGTTAACTAGTAGTTACTTGTTAAGTAATCACTGATTAGTAACTAGTAGTAGTAAGTAACTACTAGTTACTTGTGTAGTAATCTTTAATATTTCGACAAGGGGTTACTTTTGTAGTAATCACTGATGAGTTAACTAGTTGTAATTGCTGATTAGTTAACTAGTAGTAACATGTTAAGTATTCATTGATAAGTTAAGTAGTACTTACTTCTGTAGTAATCACTGATGAGTTAACTAGTGGTTACGTGTGAAGTAATTGCTGATTAGTTAACTAGTAGTTATTTGTGTAGTTATTGCTAATGAGTTAACTAGCAGTTGTTTATACAGTAATCACTTATTAGTTAACTAGTAATTACTTGTGTAGTAAATGCTGATTAGTTAATAAGTAGTTACTTGTTCAGGAATCACTTATAAGTTAACTAGTAGTTACTTGTGTAGTAGATGCTGATTAGTTAATTAGTAGGTACTTGTGCAGTAATCACTGATAAGTTAACTAGTAGTTACGTGTGTGGTAATAGCTGATAAGTTAACTAGCGTTTACTTATACAGTAATTACTTATTAGTTAACTAGTAGTTACTTGTGTAGTAAATGCTGATTAGTTAATTAGTAGTTACTTGTGCAGTAATCACTTATAAGTTAACTAGTAGTTACTTGTGCAGTAATTGCTAATTAGTTAAATAGTAGTTACTTGTGTAGTAATCACTGATAAGTTAAGTAGTAGGTACTTGTGTAGTTATTGTTAATGAGTTAACTAGTAGTTACTTATACAGTAATCACTTATTAGTTAACTAGTAGTTACTTGTGTAGTAAATGCTAATTAGTTAATTAGTAGTTACTTGTGCAGTAATCACTGATTAGTTAACTAGTAGTTACTTGTGTTGTAATTGCTAGTTAGTTAACTAGTAGTTACTTGTGTAGCAATCGCATCATAAGTTACCTAGTAGTTAAATGTGTAGTAATTGCTCCGGTTTCCGGTCTTCTGTAAGTCTTGGGGACAAAGCCTCGATTTTTCAGGCTGAGGTCTTTGCCATAAAGGTGTGTGCCAGGAAATTACTAACATTCAATGTTAGAAGGAAAAGGATAATCATAATGTCAGACAGCCAGGCGGCAATCAAGGCCCTAGGCTCGATGACATTTGACTCCAAACTGGTCTGGGAGACAGCAAATGTTCTCCAGGATCTCTCAAGGGAAAACCAAGTGATAATACACTGGATCCCAGCGCACTGTGGGCACGATGGTAATGAGGAAGCGGACAGATTGGCAAAGGAAGGGGCTGCTAGCCGGCCCTACGGACCTGAACCAATCATAGGTGTTAGCAAGTCTCATTACAGACATTGTGTTAAACAGGAATTCATTAATCGAGCAAACCACAAATGGTCGAACACAATGGGGCAACGATGCTCCAAGCTTTTCTTTCCAGCCTACTCGGAAAGGAAATCCAGGTACCTAATTGACCTAAGCAGAAAGGAGCTCAAGGTCCTGACGGGGATGCTAAGTGGACACTGTCTGCTAAATATGCATAAGGCGCGTCTGGGACTAACGGACAGCGAACTTTGCAGATTTTGTATGGAAGAAGAAGAGACTTCTATACATATTATAACTGAATGCCCTGCCCTAATACACGCAAGAAAGCGAATATTAGGGAAGGAGGTAATACAGACGAGAGATTTGTCTGAAATGAATCTAAGGAAACTAAAGGAGTTCCTAGATAACATTGGAGGACACGAACTCCTCCAATAACGTAGAGGGACATGACACAATAGTTCACTACTTGGACGCAGTGTCTCGGGCAGGTGTTGTTCGAATCCCAAATCTAATCTAATCTAATCTAACTGTGTAGTAGTTACATGTGTAGTAATCACTGATAAGTTAAGTAGTAGTTACTTGTGTTGTAGTAATTGTTCTATTAATGAACTTAAATGATACAAGAGGTACGGAGATCTATGTGATAGATGTGTTTTTGAGAAGAGATGGAAGGGTTGAGATTGAAGGCTGCTACGTTCTCTGTGCCTCTCGTTAAGATAAAAAATGCCAAAAATGCGAAACCAGTGAAGTGAATTCAATAGATTTCTTCTCTTTTGTGTTTGGGGTCACTCAAAACAAAATGTTTCCTTAAATGATTAAAGACATTTTTAATTTTTTTTTTAATTTTTTGCGGTTTTCGGTTTTTTTTTTAATATTGGGATTGTTAGTTTCGTGTTCAGCGGCCCAAAATAACTATATACATTTTTTAGAGCGCATTTTTCGTATCGAATTTTCATATCATTAACATTACTTATGTCTCTTCTAGAAATATCAACTCTGAAATTTCGGAAAAATGTTTAACTTATCAATCTTTAACTTATATTATGATCCGAGGTTTAGGAAATTTCTTTTTATTACATTTTTTGTTATGACATAAATTCAACCGGTCTTTTTCTACCCATCTCTGTTCGCCTAAACATTGTTCAAGTACTAATCTGTTTTAATCTCTCTACATACCCGACAAAATTGCCTAAACTCAACATGAATTACATAAACGAACCAGTTAAACTTGAACTATTTTTGCAGCGGTTTGACATTTTTGCCACATTTGCGTTTGCTGTGTTTGTTTTTAAGGTTATCTCTCACATGCTGTCATGGCTGTTTATTGTTTTTTTTTTTATGTTTTTATTTTGCATGGCGTTTCATGTTATCAGCTGTGAGTGGTAATGAATTCTTTTTAAAAATTATGACAACACTTTTTATTGCTGCAATTGTGCTGTCATTACCAAACAATGAGAGACAATTTTGTTAACAAGTCGACACATGTTTAAAGCCGGTTGGCTATGTGTAGCTGAGAGAGTGTAAAGTTGATTTAAAGACCGAGTGGTAGTTGCAGATAATGAATATTTCATAATTAGTATGGGGATTCACTCTTTGTTGCTTTGATGTTGTTTTATGTTTTATTTATAAGAAATGTTGAAATTTGTTGTTGTTTAGTGCGAACTTTTGGACAGAGGCAACAAAAATTAAAAAAAAAACTTTCTCAAAATATTGGCACTAAATGGGTTAATTAATTAAAAAAACAGACCAAAAAAAAGTAAACAATTTCTAAATTCAGAAACAGTCAAATTGACCTCTTAAACTTCTTTTGAAATTTTCTAACACTTTAATACGTCTTTCTCTGTCTTGTCTCTCACTTCTCTTCCCTCAACATTTCGACACCCTCAAAACGCTTCTCATAGGACCAAACAACCAAACAAAGTGTTTGGGTTACCTTGAGTGAAAATTCATGAAATTCCAGCAAATGAAAGCCTCATTTGGCCATGCAACACATTTTCCAAATTGCCAACTTTTATGGCGCCTAATTGCGGTGATTCATCAAAATTTGCTTTTGTTGTTTTCACTTTTTTTTGTTTTGTTGTTTTTTTTGCTTACTCACTAAAAACACGCAAAAAAGCTGTGAATTGTGTTTAGGGAGGGAAAAGAAAATTACATAAATAATTTACACCTGTTAATATACGAAATCAAAGACCATAAAAGGTGGCAAAGGGAACAAAAATAACACAACAACAACAACAATAAAACCGAACAACAGTTCATATGAATTTCAATCTATGAACAAAAACACATTTTCCGATGCCGAAACATTAACAGAAATAAAGCAATAATTCACTTGTGAGGAACGAGGGAGGAGAATGTGAGGAGAGAATACGTGAAGAGGCTGTGAGGTGAGAGAGGGGCCTGTGCTATGCTGTGTAAAAAGGTTCAGGCAACAATGAATGGTAATTTGGCTTTAAAGCGACGTTGTTGGGTATCAAGATTTCAGGATTCCGGGTTGGCTTTGAACATTTTTCATTCGTGCTTTTGTTTTGTTGTTTTTTGCATCAAATTTTTTAATTCTTGAAGTGTTAAAAATAAAGTTAAGTTAGATTTTTGCCAAGTTAGGAGCGGACAGTAATTTTTTTTGTTATAATATTAAAAAAAACACATTTGGGGTGTTCACAGTGTTGTTGGGTTTTTAATAATTCTGAAAAAAATTAAAAAAAAATATATTAAAAACGACTAAATATTTAAATTTTAAAATTAATTTATTTTGGTATATGGAGAATCAGCCAAATTTGTTTAAGAATGTTTTTTTGTAAAAAGCAGTTTGATTTGATTGATTTATTTGTAATACATAATACAAAATTAAAAACAACAAATACAAATTACTTAATATTTAAAAATTAAAATTAATTAATTTCTTTGTGTGGAGAATCAGCTGGTTTTGTTTAGTGATAGTTTGTTTTTTATAAAAAAAAACACTTAGGGTATTCACTGTTTGATGTATTTGTAAACAATATGAAAAAAACATAAAAAAATATTACATATTATTTAATGTTAAAATATTAAAATTATTTTATTCCTGTATATGGAGAATCAGCTGATTTTGTTTACATTACACACTTAGGCCTTTATATGGGCCCGTTATGTTATCACGGACTTGTGCGATTCTTAAAATTCTCAACTGCTCCATGTGAAGTAGCGATAGAAGAAGACGAGTGTTTCACCAGCCCGAGCTAAGAATCGAACCTAGGCCCTCTGGTATGAGAAGCCAGCGCACTACCCGCTGAACTATCGAGACCGGCCTTGGTTAGGTACATGGGTAACTCGAGATATCGATATTTTGTGTTCGAAATGTCGATTTGGTGTTAACAAGGCAACATTTTAAAAAATTTTAAATATTAAAATATTAATTATTTTAATTTAAAATATTAAAAATTATTCATAAAAAATATTTAAAAATTCGAAAAAGGTTTGAATGATCAAACTCAACGCTTTTGAATAACAGCTGATTCAGATAATTGAAATCATCTCTAAAACAATCGGCACTTTTCCATTGCTACAAAAGTAATATATTTATAAATACAATAGAAAATTAAATCCCATTGTAATTTTTGTAAAATTGTCAAATTTTCTACAAATAGCACTTTTATCAAAAAATACACATTACAAGACCAAACCCAATCGTGAATACCTTAACTGAGTTATTCTAAACAGACGTCTTTTCAGGCACTCATGGGTTAAGAGCAACTTTACCTCGTTAATGTTTTGAATTATGTTGTTACTTATTGTCCAACTACCGTTTTCATCAAATCGTTTATACTCACACATGTTAACTCCTAAGTTATTGTATGCCCCAGTCGCTAGTCAAATAGACTGAAAAACTGACATTATCGACTTTCGCTTTGATTCTAAACATAAATACTTGTATATAGTCATTAAAAATCGAAAGAAGTCAAACTCCTGTCATCATCCAGACTCAGTCGCAACATGTCTACTTCACAAAGTAATAAAAATATCACCACTCAGCGCTCAACGCTCAACGCTCAGTAAATATGCGATTTTATCTTTAAATTTAATCGTGATTTACACTTTTACTGAGACATTTTTTTCTACTATCTATGCTATCCACCTATCTGTACTGAAGCATTTTAAGGCCCATATGTATGTAGTATGTGTACCCTCACATTCCAATGTAGGGTGTTGTGAATAGGTGGAAAGAAGAATAATGCAAAATTGATTTGAATGTTTGTGGCGTTGAACGCACTTGAGCAACGGAATGCACAACTTCCGCTTGGTTGGTGCTTCAGCAAAAAAAATTCACATCTCAACAAAAGCTTGAGACACACACACACACAAAGTTACATACTAATGCGCGTCAATATTGGCCGTAACGCCGAATACGTTTTCCATATCATTTAATACATTTTAAACATTTCACTGCTTTAAAATTGGCGGCATTCACGAAGAATAGTGAACTCTTCAAGAAGATCGAGAAAGGCTCTGTTTTACGGTGTGGTATCATAGCCAGAGAGAGAACTTTTGAACTGCCAAGCTTCAGAAAAAGCACAAACTTCAGATGGTATGGAGGTGATACGGGTTTTTGGTAGCGAAGCAAAGGGCTTTTAAGGCCTCAACATTCTTTCCAAAGTATCTGTTCGTGCTAAATATTGTGGGTGATAAATATGGTTTCAAAGGGTATGGGAGTCAAAAGTTTTGTACTAAACCACCTGAAATGAAATCCTGTGTTCGCAAGTAAAGTGTACTTCATCGCATATGTACTTATTTTGGACTCTCTTTGAGAAGAAAGATTAATCTGGGTGAATTCTTCTTTGAGTTGACTTTCTTTAACTTGTCACTGTTAAATAGACATTCACTCTTAAATGTTGAGACTATTTCCCAATGATTTCTGAACACCTGGTGCAGACTGCAAAGCTCCTCATGTTTCCCTCCAGGACGTTTACCAACCATTGCTGCCCACTGCTGCCTTCTCTCATGGACGTATTCTTCCTTTTTTGGACTTCACGACAGTAAACATACAAATTATCGAAATTATCGAGACGTTGCCTGAAAAGAAGAGAAAAGTGTACTTCATCTTTTATGTACTTGTTCTGCGCTGTCTATGAGAAGACGGATTCACCGGGTTGAGTTTTTTTTGGTCACTGTTCAATAGGCACCAACACTAGAAAAGTTGGGTCCATTTTCCAATGATTGATAAATGATTGGACATTGGATTGATGATTGATTGATTCTCATATGAAGTTGTTTTGGACTCTGTTTAAGAGGAAAGATTTACCTGGAAGAGTTCTTCTTTGAGTTCGTTTTGACTGGTCACTGATAAATAGGTACCAAAGCTTAAAGGTGGGGACTATATTTCTATGATTTCTGCAGGAGCTGCATTGATAAGCAAATAAAGTGTACTTCATCTCGTTTGTACTATTTTGGACTCTTTTTGAGAAGGAAGAATTACCTGGGAAAATGTTTATTTGAGTTCTTTTTGACTCGAGACCTTTTAATGGGCACCAAAGCTAGAAGGTTGGGAATATATTCCTATGGGACTGCACTGATAAGCAAGTTAAGTCTGCTTCATCTCGTTTGTGCTTGTTCTGGACTCTTTGAGAAGAAAGATTTACCTGGGACTTGACTGGTTAATGTTCAATAATGTTAATGTTCACCAACGATGAAAGGTTATGACTATATTTCTTTGATTTCTGAAGGAGCTGCATTGATAAACAAGTAAAGAGTACTTCATCTCCTATTTAAGTCTTTCTATGAAAAGAAAGATTTTCCTGGGTAAGGTCTTCTTGACGGGTCACTGATAAATAGGTACCAAAGCTTAAAGGTTGCGACTATATTTCTGCAGGAGCTGCATTCATAAGCCAATAAAATGTACTTCATTTCCTAGGTACTTGTTATGGACTCTCTTTAAGACGGAAGAATTACCTGGGAGAGTTTTTCTTTGTGTTCTTCTTGACTAGTTATTGCTTACGCTGAAAAGTTTGAACTATATTTATATGATTTCTGCAGGATCTGCATTGATAAGCAAGTAAAGTGTACTTTTTCTCCATTGTATGTACTTGTTTTGGAATCTTTTTGAGAAGAAAGATTTACCTGGGTGAGTTCGTTTTTGAGTTTTTCTTGAATGAGAAAGAAGAGAAAAGCGTATTTCATCTTCTATGTATTTGTTCGACACTCTCTTTAGGAACAACGATTTATCTTGGTGAGTTCTTACTTGACAACTTATTACCTTGTCAGAAGCTCCAATTCGATCTGTTAGCGGGACATATTATTCATATTATTATATACAATGAGCCTTCTTCTTCCTACATGGGTCCCCTTCGGTAGAACCACAACTACGTACCTGCCTTAGAGAAGAAACATTTTTTATCTGGGATATGAGTCATCATGTTGTGATATCACAATAGCCCTTCTTGCCCTCCTTCGAGCAACCATACGATTTCCTACCTAAACTGAGAAAACAATTATAATCTGATAATTCTACCTTCTTCGTATCCAATGCTTAGTTTTAAGTATTAAATTCTCACATTTGCTTTGGCCATGTTCACAGTTCACAGTTTGTGAAAGCCCCAATTCTTTAGCTATAAACGACTCTTTTGCCCTCAGTAGCAGCATTCTCCCCATTCTTGATGTACTCGCTGTACTTTTAATATACTTCAAACCAAGTACACAGCATATTTTTGGCACTTCCTGCACTCGCCCACCGATTCCAGCAATAAAGCAACTCAGGAGCTCGCTGGTTGCTGAGGGATGTGGAATTTTATGTGCTGATAATTTTACGCTCCAGCATTTCTTTCTTGCTACATACGAATACATTCATCTGAATTTTCTACATCTGATTATGGCTGCTGTCAACAGTGTTCTTCTTCTTCTTCTACTTATTGCTGGCGCTATTTTTGTTATTGTAGCAGCACATTTTTCACGCATTGCTAGGCCACAAGTTCATGCAGTGTTGGTGCACAGGTTTTTTGTGTGTGTGTGTGTGTGCATTGTTGCTTTATTTTCAGTGTCAAGGGGAATGTTTTGATTAATTTTGTCTGTCGCTTTGCTGCAATTTTATGTTATCTGTTTAAATGTTGTTGTTGCTGCTGTTTGCTGCCGCTTAATTGCCGTCTCGAGAGTCAAACATTCGCCAATCTTTGTTCGGCTGGAAGTCATAAATTCATTTATGTTCCGCTACCAAATATCAGTTGTTGTTGTTGTTCTCCTTCTTCGTTTTTCTTCTTCTTATACAACTTATAGTTTTTGTTGTTTTTGTGTGTGTTTTTTGAAGGAAAATATTTATGCATACCAACTACGAATGTTGTTGTTATTATTGTCACTGCCACCGCCACCGCTTCTTGTTGTTTTGTTTTGCCATTGTTGCTCGAAAAGATTCCCAAAGATTTTCGGTCGCTCATTCTTGCTCCTGTCGTCTGCTGTATTTGTCGGCCTGTTTGTTCGTTTGTCGGCTTTTGTCGCTTAAGTATTCGCATTCAATTTCACAGTGGAGCTCAACTCTTAATTAAGTTGTTGTTGACATGGGAATGTGTGTTGTTTTTTCTGTACATGCACACAATGCACATACATAATCTGTCCTACACACTCACACATACACACATACACATACATTGATGCTTATAACTATTTATTTTGTGCCCCGTGTGGTTTTTGTGTAAAAGAAGGCGTCAAATTAGTGTCGCCCCCCTATTTAGTGGCCGCTCGGTAGGCAGCATTCCGGCCCCGTCCTGTGTAGAGCAACAAAGGCCACTTGAGTATAATTGTGCTGTCGCTTAGCAATAACATTGTCAAAGTGGCCAAAAGGACTTGTTCTATGTAATTGAAATTAATGTCTGCACGCAACCCAATTTAAAAGTGTTGCCAACTTTGAAACATTTGAAGAATAAACTTTTAAATCTGCATTATACAAAGTTACAAAATATGAGTGGTTTTAGTAGTTTTTTAATTCTGCTTATAATTCCTTAAATGTCCTAGTTGCGTCCTTTTGTAAATAAAAGAATTTTACTGGTAACAAATCTTCAGCTCGTCAGACTCAAGTTGTCTAGTTGGATCCAAGTTTTAGTGCCAAGTTCATATTCTTGGACTATTCTTCAACCGAATTTGAGATCATTTCAACTATGGTATTTGAATTTCAAAACATATTTTGTTTGTATTGAATTTGTTTGTTCTGCATATTCTTGTCATTGTGAATTTAAAGTTGATGTGTCTTATCAGAACCAAGAATTAACAATTATTTAATCAATCTATATACATATAGAATGTCCTGGCTAACTAACTGAACATGAAATTTTAACTGTAGAAAGAACCAACTTGGGGGTCTAAAGGGGCAAACCATGGGTTAAGGCGTTGCTTCAAGAAACGTGATTTATCGGGTATATTGATTTCGAACTCCAAAACAAAAAAAAAAATGCCACACGTTTCCACACGTTTAACGGAGTCAACAATGGGTTAAGGTTCGCATACGGGAAGAGTACACAAAAAACAGGAACCGATGAGCCTATTGACTTCAAAACTGGTGAAAACACTTGAAATCAAAAATAAATCGACACGTGTTTTTAATTATTTTGAAAAATTAAAATCTTACTGGTTAGCCGAGGGTTAAAAGTTTGTTTGGAAAAATGCGTAGAATCATGCGTAAAATCATTTCAAAACAGAAATAATTCGACGCATGCTTTTCTTTTTTTTTTAAATAAATTTTTTTCGCTATGAACCATAGGTTAAAAGTTGGAAAAATTGTGAACAATTGCAGAATATAACATAATATAATTTAATAGGTTTATTTTTACTTCAAACTTACTAAAAGCACTTAAAGTCAGAAATTATTCTACGCGTGTTTTTCTTTTTTTGGGGTTTTTGACTTCGAATATGGAATGAGAAATAATTAATTTATATATAATTAATTTTTTTTCCAAAATCAAAATTTTACTGGGTAAATCGAGGGTTAAAAGTGTGTATGAAAAAAAAACGATTTAAGGGTTTTTTGACATCAAATATGGAGAAAGCATTTCAAATGAGAAGTAATTAAAGAGTGGTTTTTTTCAAAAATCACTTTGTGACGGTGATTACATGGGTCCAAAGTTTTTATGGAAAGACTGTGAAAATATATGAATCAAAAGGCCACAAAATCAGAAATAATTCATTGCAAGTCTTTCAGTGTTCGAAAAGCAACATCAAACGAAGTAAAGGTATGTTAGAAGTTTATAAGAATAAACTTTACATTAGAAGAAGTGCCAATGAAATCATACAATTTTTGGTTTACACATAAGTAGTCATCGTTTTACATATAAGTATTCGATTTATCTCCGTAACCTTTATGTCTGATTGAGTCGTGTAAACTTTTCATACTAATTTCTGAATTTTTTTCTTATTTTGCAGCAACCAACAAAGAATTATAAATCAGTTTAAATATGGTAAGTTGTGAAATATTTTCCTTTAAATGAAATTAAAATCTAGATTATGCAGTTTTTTGTTACTGAGTTCAACGAAAGACCATATAACTGGTTGTTCTATTTATAACTGTTATAGTTATATGGTTTTTGGTTCAACATATTAGTGTCTGCAGTGATGTATTTTAAAACTTTTTTAAGACTACGCCAAGTAAACTAACAAACATTTTTTCCCCATTACATATTACATGGGTTTATCATTTTTTTGAAAATAAAAAGCGGACGGAATCTGACCGCAATGGATTAACAGTTTGCATGGAGAAACTATGAAAAAACATGATTTAATGGGACTATTAACTTTAAACTTAGTGAAAGTACTCTTGGATGGATGGATGGATGGATGTGAGGAGAGCAGAAATAACCTAAGGGGGTCATAAGCACTCAGGCTTTATAGTTGATAGAGGAGATGGAAATGAGAAAAGAAAAGAGAAAGTGGGTGTAAAGGGAGAAAGGGTTAAAGTACTCTTAGTAAGAAATATTTCGATACGTGTTTTTCATTTTTTTGAGAATCAAAATCTGACGAGTCAATGATAGGTTAACAGTTTGTGTGGAAAACAATTAATTAATAAGCCAACTGACGGACTGACTTCAAACATGGTGAAAATTACTTTTTTTGTTAGAGGAAACAGACAGTGACGCACGAAAGGGGTATTTTGCGGGTTCAAAATAAAGAACTCTTTGGTACAAAATTTGTGATTGCCATAAATGGTTTCAAATGGTTCAGAAATCCGGAATGCGCCACTATATACACACACACACACACACACACGCACAGACTCATACATATAAAAACTTCTTAGTCTGCATTTCCCCTCAATCGTTTGCCCTACACTTCGGTGATGCCTGAAATGCCATCGAAATAAACTTCAATCGCTTAGCTGCACGTGTTTTCCATTACCCATTCAGCATTGTGCATTCAGCATTTTCCAACTTGAAGCTCATCCGGCCATTAAACGCGTTACTGCCGCGCGAGCGACCACCGGCGCTGATTGCATTCGCTTCAACTCGCACACACACTCGTGCTGCGGCTGAGCAAGAGCAGAGCTTGTCGCCTCGACGGCATTGTTGCATGTTGCACATTTAATTGGGTCAAAAGGTTTCGCGGCCATTTCTCATACGAATACACAATACAACTGAGTACACGTCGAAAATTCAATTAAACACAATTGAAATGTTTACAACAAAATAATAATGCAACGAGCGGGTGTCAGCCACAACAGTGTTGCCACATTTTCAATGCAAACAATTGCAATTGTCAGCATTGATTCGAGTTCGGCCACAACACTCGACTGGGCCAACTGTCAACGGAGGCTGCGTATTTATTTACTTTGCATTGTTTGTGCAATTTTATTGTTTATGTGTCTGTGTGTGGGTGTGTGTGTATGTGTGAGTGCATTTTTCACCTGCCAAAACAATTTTGTGCGTGTGTTGGTGGTTAATTTTTGACACTTCCAATGCACATTGCACTCAGACAAATGATCGATGCATTTGTTGTTGTTGTTTTTATTGTTTTTGTTGTTGTCATCAGGTGTTGGTGTTACATGCTTTTCTGAAGAGTTGCTGCTCTGTTGCTGGCGTTGACTGCTGCACAATTTTACTTTTGTTTTTTTTTAGTGAAGCTTAATTGCCTTCCTTCCTTCGTTCCTTCGTCCTTCCACCTTCCACCTTCCCTCTGCTTTCAACAGCCGTGGCCAGTATTTATGTTTGCTGCACACTTACATACTTTGAGCTTGTAATGAGGTTTCTTGTTTCGGATTCCGGTTTCGTTGTTGCATTCATTTGCAATTTGATTGGCCTGCAGCCGCAACCTGTGTGTGATTGCAGATAAAAGTTGCTCATCGCCACTGAAAATTGACTTGAGTTGTATTATCAACACACACATATACATACAAATGTTGATTGAAAGCATAACGAGTGCTGCTCGTCAAACGATTTGATGCAATTTTTCCTCTTAACTGAAGATGCTTCGATTATTCAAAGCGATTTCATGTATTCTGCTTTCTACTTGAATGATTCTTCAAGTATAACAATTAAATTTTCTATTATGATTCTTAATGACTTTTTTATATTTATTTCATTATATTCATTAAATCTAAGATTTAATGGGAATTCATTATCACATCATTGATTATGTCTTTCTCGAGTCAAATCGTTTAATCATTTCTCATTTCAACTGACTTTTATGATTTTCCTCATTAACCATGGTGCGCTTCTCTCACCTCAAGTCATCAGTAAACCATATAAATTAACAGTCATTGCGTTAATGTGACAATATAGCTGATCGTTTTGCGTTATTACGGTGATTATAAAATGTCGTAATTAATGTAGAAATGTTGCCAATGTTGGCCATAAATAATGAAATAATTATCTATCGCCGCTCTGTGAGAGGCGTAAACATTTATTTAATGAATTAAAGTTTATGTAATTAATGCTCATTGCTTTAAAGAAACATTTAATTGCCGTACAAATGGAAGCTGATTGAAATGCTGATCTCGTTTGAGACTTTTGTTGCTTTTTATAAAGAATAGAGTTGCGTTTTAAAAGCCTTTTTACAGGTGAAAACAATTTTGATTGATAATGAAATAAAATTTTTTAAATAAAAATATTTTATAAATATCCTTAAATGCTTTTCACTCTGCATCATTCGATTTTTCTTTAATTATTGGGAGTAGAAATTAATTTTGTCCAGTTTTTTATGGCCAAAAATGCATTTATTTCAAAGCAAAATTAATGTACATATTAATCCAAGTATATTCCATCGCTTCGCCAGCCTCGATAGTCCAGCAAGTAGAGCGCTGGATTCTCAAACCAGAGGCTCTGGGTTCGATTCCCACATCGAGCTCTTAAAATGCTCATTTACTTCTATCGCTATCCACATGAAGCAAATGAGAATTACAACAATCGCACAACCAAACCTTCAAATGTGAAAAAGAATATTGCCAAAGTCACTTTTCGGATTCGGCGTTAAACCTACCTTCCTCCTTTCTCGCATCCGCTTGAAATGTGTGTTGTAACAAAGAGGGGAAAAAAGAGTGTTGCATTCACATTTAAAAAAGAAACGAGTGAAATATGTGGTATAACAATGGGCCTCCAAGGCCTCAAAGTCTCTTACAGAGGCAGCCACTAAAACCTATCCTAACCATAGTTCATCGCTGGTGACTACGTTTTCCCATCTCTCAGGCAATTTTCGAGTAGCAAAGAGAGTAATTCCATTAAAATTAACCGTACACATTCCAGTAAAAAAATTTCTACAGCAACAAAACTGTATTTTGAGCAATAAACTATGCTCTCACATTCTGCGTTTGGAGTTTTGTCAAATTGTTACAAACAAAGAGTTTCTGGATAAAAAGAAAAAAATCTGCATGGTGTCGTATAGTTTTGATACGCACCTTTATTTAGGAGCCAATTTTCGAATTCGTGCTGCATCCATCGGAACAAGCAGTCATCAAAAGGTGCAATGTCCGGAGATGTTCCAATCGCTCGTAATAGAATCACCAGGTTGCAACAGTTCATAGTCTACAACTCACCTTTGGTTCCACCAGATACACAAACACAAATAACCTTATTATCATGAAAATTCGGCTTTGGCGTTGATGTTGAGGTCGATGGCTACAGTTGACCGATCATATTGTAGTATTTTGCTTTCTCAAGATTGTCGAGGAATATCAATTTTTCATCCCAGTCACCCTAAGAAGTTAGACCTCTTTCTTTTTTTGACTTTGAATCAACTGCTCGCAAGTGAAAAATTGCCTCTTGGTTTCTTGCTTGAATCATTTCCATGGATTTCAATCATACGGAGGTTGTTTGTTGTGTCACTTCCAATGATTCTGCAAGCTCCTCTTGCGTTTAAATCGAATCTTTATCGTTTAATGCCTGTAATTCTTTGTCTTGGAATTTATTTGCATGTCCAGAGCGAGTCTTGTCTTCAATGCTGAAATCAGTATTCTGGAAACGTCGAAACCATTCTCTACATAATTTGTCAGATGGAGCATTTTCATCATAAACTTCCTCAGCCTTAGCTACACTTTTCTTCCAGTTAAAGTAGACAACTAAAACCTTTCGCAAATACTGCATAGTTCACACAAAGGTGGACATATTTCTGTGTGCGGCACAGAGACCACACTTCCACTCAGAGGCCAAATTGGTCCATTGTGAATCCCTTCTTAAATGTTTCTAAAACTAACCAATCAGTCTCAATCCGGAGCAAACTAGTTCGTGCTTCTTAATAAAGGAGAACAGATCGGCAATTTCAGATAGGTCCGCTAGGAATCTTGAACCCAGTGTACGAAGTCGGAACTATTGAAAGTTTGACATATTAACCCATTCGGGACCGATTGCACACCGCGTGTGCAATGGATTTCCGAGGCTATAAGACAGTAATGTGCAGTTATCAGTTATTCTGAGTAAACTAGTCGTCGAAATAAGATTTTTCTGGAACTATGAAATCTGTAAAGTACAGGAAAAATAAATTTGGCATTGGTTTAACTGTGTACAATACAAAGAAAAATAAAATTTCGCTCCTGTCGACCGTGTTCGAAAAAAGTCGTCGTCTCGAATGTTGTAAACACAGTAAAAAAAATATTTTTTAACTAACTCAAAGCAATATTAAATTAATATTTTTGACGGATGACTAACCTCTCTGGAACCACCGTAATCAGCTGTCGCTATGAACCATTACAATACCCAAAGGCATCTTTTGTAAGCAAACCAAACTAATTTGTACTCCCAAATAGAAACATTTTAAAACAAATTTTTCACTTGTTACACTGAAAAACTAAATCTTTTCCTTTTTTTCAAAATAACAAGTTTGTGACAACAGATTAAGAAGGCAGAATTCACACAGAAGAGGCCAACAAAAATATGCGTGTATCAGCGTTTTGAAAGTTGACGTCTACATTTTTTTAAAGTGGGACCAAAGTTTCTCATTTTTTCTACATTCTTATGGTGAATCGGCATACGAAATCCATATTTGATCATATTTTAGGTGTAGGATGTGTTTAGCAATTTAATGTAAAATACTAAGGAGAAAATTTTTGTGAAACATTTTAACCCCCTATCTCCTCTTTTTATGGGTCATTTAGACCCATTTTTCCTAATATGCATAAAATAACTTTTGAAAAAGGACTTTTAAGGAAGAAATGTTTCATGAAAATATTCGCCATAAAATTCTACTATAGGTCTCTGAATACACCAAAGTTCAAAATTTAACTTGAACGCCAGAAATAAGTCAAAACTGAAGAAGAATTTGTTATTATTGTATTATTTTGTATTTTTGTATAGTAGAAATAAAGAAAACAGATCAAAAGAATTTTCAAATATTTACCATTAGATATTAAAAAAATCTTTTTTTTTATGATAACTTTTCATTTGATTTAAATTAAATCGCTCGAAAATAGCAAAATTTTGATGCATCTTTAGTTATGTTCTCCTTTTTTAACCCTTTCCGACATGAAAATAAACTCGCTCTGTATGAATTGTATGGGCTGTAGTTCAATATATTGGACATTGTGACTGAAAGGGTTAAACACAAGTGTGTTTAAGTGATTTGTTGCCAATGTCTGACAAAATCCTTTGTTTTCTCCTTTGGCTGTCGACTTGCAAAGTTCTTCTAAATTTTGCCATTATTTATGCATTTTTATTGCAAAATGTCAACAATGAACTCGCACAACTTCAACGCTGCTGCAACTTACCTCACGAACACACACATACATGTGTAACAACAACAGCAACACGAAATGCATGGAAAGTATATTTTCCAAGTCGATGCCAACTTGCATTTTCTTTCTCCCATGTCTGTCTGTGTGTGTGTTTGTGCCAGCCACCGTTTCCCCGCAAAGCTCATTGAGCGTTTGCGCCAATCTGCCGCTGATGCCACTCGCACCGATTGTCTATTGTAGTTGTTGTCATTGTTGCAAGACTTACTTTCATTGTACATGGCGAAATTGTCACAGCATTTTGCATTTACAACGCTTCAATGCGCCGCTCCAAACCAGTTCACAGACCCAGAAAACCCCATGAAAGCGCACACAGCAACACTCTGCACGTGCGCGCTGGCCCCGAGTGTCCAACGTTCGCCTGTTGTCTGCACAACAACAAGTGAAACGGCGCTCCCACCACCACTCGCCGACAGCAACAACTGCCATTTGTATGCTTAAATTATTTCAGCGAAATGGCTTTGTTTGTGCGCGTCGCTCGGTTGTGCCATAATTTTGTGATTTTTATTTATAGCGCCGCCGCCATTGCCACCCACCGACAAAGGGTGGCAGCACCCAGCGGCATTTGGGGTCTTTTGAGTGGCCGCACACGCTGCCAACTCTGGTCACAGCGGGTGGATAATTGTTGCAAATTAATTAATGTGCCGGAACGTGGCGGAATCGGGCGCATTTAATTGTGTCTAAAATTAAAGCACACTTTTGGGCGTTCACAATGGCATTTATTATGTGTAAATAACGTGGCAACTACGATACTTAATGCGCACTACAAATGAATATTGGACTTGGAATCGAGTTTGGTCAGCTTCACTTTGAAGCCCTGCTTGGCATTGATGATGGGCGTGGGCCGATGCACAATGGGCAGATCCTTGTGGTCGCGCAGTTCGATTTGGAAGTTCTGCAGCAACTTAACTAAGGCCATCTTGACAATCATGTTGGAGAAGTTTTGCGCTGAAAAGTAAGCAAAAACAAAGTCAAAGTCAGTTTCATAGAGAAAGTAGACAACCGTTTAGAGAGAAGACATACCAACGCACAGACTGGAACCCAGACCGTAGCCAATGAAACAGCCATCGCTCTTCTCTTTGCACTTGTCGAGAAAACGCTCCGGTCTGTACTCAAGCGGCGATTCAAAGTTTTTCTCGTCGCGCTGCAGCGCCATTAGCGGCACCATTATTGTTTTTCCTTCGCTGATAACGATGCGCGTCTTCGGTATGACGAGACTCTTCTGGCAGACGCGCTCTACAAACGGCACGCTCGGATATTTGCGCAGTGTCTCTGAAAAGTCAAAAACAAAACAAAAACATATACTATGTGTTGTTATTGTACTTAGTATTGTTGTTACCTTGTATGCAGGCATTTAGGTATTTGAGGCTATCAACATCAGCATAGGTCAGACGATCCTCGGCCTCGTGAATAGTGGTGCGTTTGTCCTTCATAATGCGTATCTCACCCTGCACCTTTCTCAATATAATCGGATCTTGTATTATCTCGTAGAGTGTTAATACTATGGTGGAAGCTGTTGTCTCGAAGCCCATATTCAAAAATCGCTCAGCTATTTTCGATACTTTCTTGATAGACAGCACCTTCTCGCGTTCTGTCAGCAAAGAGTGAGTGAGAAGAGAGCGAGTGTGTAAAGATTAGTGATTATTATTCCGTGATGTGTTGTTGTCTTGACATACCAAACACATTTTCAACGTGCCAACTTAGCTTGGAATTGATGCAGATGTTGTTGCCGTTTCTGAACTTAACCAGCAACTGTAGAATGTCCTTGCGTATGAGTCCGCCATCCTCGCGTTGTTCTACGCTGTCCTTAATAATGTCGCGCAGTCGATAGGTGAGTGATGACTTCTTCGGCAGATGATTCAAGGTGCTGATTTTAAAAATTTAGAATTCATTTTAATTAGATTAGTACTGATTCGAGATTGGCAGCGACTTTAATCTAACCTCAACTAACCTAATCAACTCTTTAGAAAGAACAAATTTTATGAGTATAATGAGTTATTAACCCTTTCAAACTGTAAAAAATACCAATTTATACTCTATAAAGTATAATATGGTTCCTTATTATAGTTTTTTGACACTTGAAAGACCATTTTTTCCGAAAGACCGTTTTTCATTTTTAAATATCTGTTTCTTCTTAAGTATTTCTATCAACTTTTGCCTTGATGACTTTTATTTTTTTGATCGGGTTCTATAATAAGTTCTACAATTAGGGTTCTTCAATTACAATTAGCCAGATCCGATGTGTACTTCTCGAGATTTCAGCGCATATAATATGCAGTGTTTGTAGGTATGAAAAATTTGCGGTGTTAACCCTTTCAAACTTAAAAAATCTGATAATATGTAACGTTGGTACCAGATAATTTTTATTAAAAAAAAATCAAAAACATTGTAGGACCTATTCTATGTGACCATAGAACCGTCTACAGAAGAAGCTGAAAGATAGTTTTCTTTTTTTCAAAACTTCCAACTGCAACAAACTTCGAACCAGATATTTGATACTCAAAAACGGAATCCAAAACATTGTAGGACCCATTCTAGGTGACCATAGAATCGGCTACAGAAGAAGCGCCAAAATTCTCAGGGTTCTTTTTTTCAAAACTTCAAACTGTAAAAAGCACCGAATACATAATATTTGTACCAGATTTTACTTAAAAACTGAATCTAGGCAACCATAGAATCGTCTACCAAAGATTCTCAAAAACACTCAGATGTCCTTTCTTCGAAGATTTCAATGAACAGTGGACATAAGAAACCTGCTGAACATTGTGCCTTGGTATCACACTGACGATGTTCATTGTCTAAAAGTGGCTTTACAGCAATTCAAGACCTCAGAAATTCAGCATAAACTAGCGGATTTGTAATTTATGTAATCAGAGGCGACTACAGAAAAAACTTAACTACACTTCAAAAATAGGGAAAAAACCTTCTGGTATTCAAGCGCCCTCCATGATATCACAATAATGATTTTCTCCGCCTAAATGGGGTCTTACTGTACCGGTACAGTTGCTTTACAGATCGGAGAACGGTCTGCAGAAGAAGCTGAAGTACATTCAGGTATCCAGAAACATCTCAAGAGCACAGGAAAGCAATCTGCTGAAAATCGAGCGGCCTCAATGATATCACAATGATCATTTTCATTGCCCAAGTGTTGCTTTACAGTACGAGTTCAGTACTTCCCAACTTCAGTACTATCCCAATGGCAATTTGTATTGCCTAAATGTGGGCTTACAGCCATTCAGCACCTCAGAAATTGAACGTGAATTAGCGGAGTTGTAATTTTTATTATCAGAGGCACTGATTCTCTTGAATGTAATGTATGTAATCCCAATGGCCGTTTTGACCTATAAAATTAGGATCTAGTGTTCCAGAGTCTAATTTGAACAATTTTTTTGTCAGAGGGCATAATATGTCCTGGTTCTCTCAGCAGAAAGCAAGAGATTCCTCTAATCTGAAATCGGGTATGACTAGTCGGTAGTACTGACAAAAGTCAAGCTGGATTTTGCAAAGAAAATTTCCTTTTAAAAGTCACAGCCGTCTAAGTTTTTTTAAGTGTTTTCATAATCAGTTTTTCCCTTTACAAGTCCTAAGACAATCAACATTTTTTTTACTTTCTTCAGCAAACTTGTAGCTAATGTTTGGATTAACAAATTCTGTGAACATTCTACGAGTATAACCAAATCTTGGCAGACAAAATGAGTGATCAGATGAGTTATGTACGTTTTTGTTAGAATAATCAGGTGGAAATCAATCCTAACCGCACTGATTGAACCAAGGTCATCACACGTAATGAGGCGCTTAGTGAGTTTCTTCAACACTGGAATACTAATTCGCTGGTTGATTCGACCAACATTGCAAAGATTTTATGAGACATTTACAAACTAGGAAGAGTTTTTCAGGTTAAAGTGTCATCCTAAATTGATCTGAAGTAGCCAAAGGATTCTTTCAACTTTACTGCCACTGAGCTTTTGAAAATATAATTTGTGAATGAGGAATAACTGACTTTATGTTGCAATCTCTTAATACTTGAATAACTGGAAATGTTCGGCCTGTCAGTTTTGGACGCCATAGTTGCTACCCAAACTCTTGGAGCGCTTTAAGTTCTTTGCCATATTAAAGTCCCTCTTTTTATGCCCAATTTCCTCCATCTCTCTCTCTCTATCTCGATTTCTGTCCCTGTCCCTATCTCGGTTTCTATCCCTGTCTCCATCTCGATCTCTATCCTTCTCTTTATCTCGATCTCTATCGGTCTCTCTATCTCTCCCCCACTCTCTCTCCCTCTTCAATTGATTACTCACAACGAATTAAAGCCTCGATTGGCCAAAGAATTCCTTATATAAGCTTTGAAGACGCTGTCGCTCTGCTCGAACAGGTTACTATCCAAACCGTAGACCAAATTTCCAATGGCATTGATGGCGTAGCTGCAAATATAAAAATCCATCAGTGAACATTTGCCAACATATATCTTCACTTGACAGCACAAAGACTTACGTTCTCAGCATGCGCTGCATTTCCACATCGATATTGTCGCGTTCCAGCATGGACGCATTCAGATGGCGCAGCATATGCTCGGCCACTTTCTCGACGTTGCGAAACATGCCCTCGACGCGGTTGACGCTGAATATGGGCGCCAGCTTTTCGAGCAGGTTGATCTTGCGAAAGCCCTGCATGTAGTCCCATTTCTTGTCGTTGAAGTGGCCGTAGGGACTCTCGAGGAGAGCGCGCGCCAGCGCCACGTCGCGCACGAGCAGCGTCGGCCTGAAGAAGAAGTAGATGCCGTGCAGTGGCTCGCTGCCGGCATGGTACGCCTCGTTGATGGCCTGCACGTGGTGGAATTCGCGCCGGTAAACCTGTTTGAGGAAACGCCACGTCAAACCGGTGCGCTCGGTCGGGAAGCCCTTGCGCTCCCAGTGGCTGTAGACGTGTCGCACATACAGAAAGAGGAGCGAATAAAATAAAATCGGTAACAGCAACCACATGGCTGCGATGCAGGATCGATGATCGGTTGATGACTGAAGACTGATGGCGCGCTGCACTGGATCGCTCGCACTGTGTGCCGGGGAAGGTGTCGCGTAAGACTGCGGCTCGCTGTGCGAATGACGAGTGCAACTGCAGCTTCTCAGGAATACACGAAAGCCGACCTCAAATCGAAAACAACAGATTGGAAAAGATCGAAAGTAGCAGCTGCAGTGTTGTTGGCTGCCGCGTCAAGATTACGACTGACTCGAACGAACAAACACACACAAACATATGTGCGGACATGTGTATTTTTAGAGATGCTGATAATTTGGGCAGCTTTCGCGGTGCGAGAGAACGACAGCTCGAAGCCTCAACCAGCGGACAGCCGAATCATTATCACAAAATTACTGTTTACGTTCGAAATTACGTACCGATGGCGTAGACTCTGGTTTGGCAATGAGATTACCGTAACAGTGCCGTCGTCGTGGCTGCTGCACAGTGGAAATTGTGGACTTTGAATATATAAGTAAAATATATAAGCAAAATATGTTTGCCTTAAGAAATTGAATTGATTTCCTTATCTCAGTCGGAAGCACTCAGGTATGTCTTTCTTCGAGATAAGAACCTCGGATCCGTGGACATAACATATGCAATCTACCAGGGGCGAATTCAGAAAAATATATCGGGGAGTTTCAAAAAGTGCCTAAATGCCAAAAACTCCTTTTAATTTGTATGTTGTTTTAAAGTCTATCCTAATATTTCGAGAGGTTTCAACCCCCAAACCCCCCTTAATTCGCCACTGCAATCTACTGAAAAACCTCTTATGTCCCTAATGGACATAACTAGCCTAGTGAAATTCGTACAGCCTCCGTTTTTTCGCGGTATCACTATTTTATTTCTATATAAAACAAATTAGCGGAGTTCACTCTTTATAGCGTTTTAGGTGTAAATTTGCTATCGTAGCAATCATCGCAGCGAAAATTCAAAAATTTCTACAAGAAATTTCTGCACCTAAAAGTTATGAAGAATGAATTCCACTAATATGTTTGCCTAAAGAAATTTAAATGATGTCCTAATCTCAGTCGAGAAAACTCAAGTATGTTTGTTTTCAAAATTTGAATGGCATCGGATCAGTGGGCATATGTAACCTGCCGATATTGGTCCAACCCCTAGTGAACATAAGTGACCTGCTGAATTCGTCGAGGCCCCGTTCTCATAGTATCAACAATTTTATTTTATATAAAACAAAATATGTTTGCCTGAAGATGTCTTTTACAAAAATTTAAATGACCTCGGATTCCAAGCAATGAAATGGTCCCTAGTGGACCTAAGTAACTTGTAGAATTCGTCGAGGCTTTGTTTTCTGGTTGTATCACAATTTTCATATTTTCATTGATTAATAGTGTGAGGTAAATTTCTGCCACCTAAGGCATTGTCTTGCAATCTATAGTCCAAATGGCCACTTCAACCTGTTTTGTAGCTAACAGATTTGGGACTTAATATCTTGAAAACTAATTAAAACAACGCACCAATGTCAGTTGTGCTCATAAAACATAAACCCAGACATGTCATCATCTGCACCGCTGCGTCAATTAGCCACTTTTTTGGTTTTAGGCCACGTTTTGTCAAAACCTGTCTCCACCTGCTGCTGTGCTCTGTGCAACACTGAGCTGCTTATGATCAACTTGCAGTTGATGCAAGCTGCCTTTGTCTTGGTGGTCCCAAACGATGGCAATGTTCAAGAGAAACACCTGTGCAACCAGTCGTTGATGACCATTGATTTGAGTTACTTTGCACGTGAAAACAGTTAACATTTTGTATGTATGTGTGTGTATCTGTGTATGAGATTCAAGTACTTAGTTGCTGTGAGAGCGTCTGAATGTTTGTTGTAGCCGTCATCTGTTGCTGTCTCAGTGGCCCAGTTTCTGTCATTCTCGTCAATCTCGCACGTGTCGAGATGCACAAAGTAATCAATGGTGCGTCCATTAGTAATGACGGTAAGGTCTCTGATGCAAAGATGCTTGAAATATTCAGTGGTTTGAAATGCATTTTTTTTTTATATAAAGTATGTTTGATCCATCTAGCCAGCGAACATCTACATTCAGATACCGCAAAAAATCCAAAGAGCGACTTGATTATGTCATACAACTCATAACTCGCATGAGAGTAGCTATTAATGTTCAATGTCCAAGTCAGCATTAAATTGGAGTGGCAGCCTGCTTCTAAAAATCGTCACTCAAACTCAAAGGACCCAGGCTTGACTCAGATCAACACAAGGGCATCCTATCTCTGTACCTACGCGCGCAATAACCTTCCAAATAAGTTTTGAAAGTTTTACATACGATGACTTAACTGATATGGAACAATCTTGCAATTGTAGTCTAGTGTCACTATTTCGGTCTAAAAATCAGTATGTGCATTTTCTTTATGTGTATTGTTTATGTTCTTTGTATCAACAAAATACAATCGGCGGTAAAAGCTGATCTTTCTGCACCTCAACACTCAGTCACATGTTGCAAAAGTTGTCAAAGAGGCTTTGGAAAAGATTCAATGGGATGTCCTATTCCATGCGCTGTATTTATCAGACAAAGCGCTATCCGACCATCACTTTTTCCGATCCTTTGTTCGTGATCCTACAACCTTTTCATGGACGGATCTAAGATGTCAGAGGGTGTGGGATCTGCAGTTTTCTGTTCGGAGCTTGATCTGAGTGATGCATGCACAAGATGTAGTGAAGACAATGCCAAAGGCACCCTGGAGCACTTGCTATGCCACTTTCCCGCTCTCTACAGATCACGGGTTAGCTGCCTCGGATCCGCGTCGTTCCCTTCATTGGAAAGAATTGCAGAGCAAAAAAGCGGCGACTTACTTAGATTTGCCAAAACGTTCTTAAAAAACTATTTATAGGCCTGGGACTCCAGTATATTTGTTACCACTATGGACCATTACTTGGTCTATTTGAGACCCCTTCGTGGGTCGGCCAGCCTAACCTAAACAAACCTTGTTCATGATATGGCTCAGCAACCTTTCACTTTTTACGATGAAGTCAAAAATTTGTTCGGTTCATTGATTGGACCATCTGTATGCTGTCTGAAATATGACGAAAAATTTTAGCTTACGACAATACATAGGTAAGCTGGCTAGCTGGCTGGCCAGGTTAGTCACGCATAGAATCTGTTGAGACCCTAGCAGTACTAGTTGGAGCTCCTTAGTGTTGCGGATTGACGTTAAAATGATCAATGAGAATGTCCTAGCGAAATTCATCAGCGACTTTGTGTTATGTTTGGGGATTCCATACAACTTACAGAAGAACAGTGAGTAAGGCGCAGTCTTGTGATAGCTGGAAAGAAGCAAAATATGTGATCCAAGGTTTTGCAGGCGAAAAGTCGTAGCTAACGACAATAGGTTAAGTTAGGTTGGGTAAGGTAAGCTGACTGGCCAGTTCAGTTGCACATAGTCCCTGTTGGATCCAGTTAAAGCTTTTTAGTGTTTTGGATCGACGTAAAAGTGATCGATGAGAATGTAGGGGTTCCTAGCAGAGTTCAGCAACGACTTGATGTCGCGTTTGGGGACCCAATCTAATCCAGAGAAGAACAGAGCCCCTAAGTCAGTAAATCAGCAAAGCAGTCTTGTGATAGACAGACGGGAGCATCGTGCTTCAAGTTTTCCATGTCACCATTTTTTTATTTATTTATTTTGTGCCGTTAAATAAAATACCACTTTTGATAAAATACATTATTCTAATTTATATGAGTAAAGCTAACAAGTTATAGAAAAAACTCTCAAAACATACGTTCTCGCGTTTTTATCGTAAGAACCAAAAATCAAATTTTACAACAGATTTTCTCAGTCATCACTGCATTACATAACAAGTAGTTCTAGATTATTCAGACTTCATAGACAGAGGTCAAATCCTTATTCACTACTTCACTAACCTATCCACTAAATCACTACTCTTCCCACTACTAAGTGAAGGGAATACATAGAAGTGAAAAACAAATGAAAAAATAACAAGTGTCAAAGAAGAACTGTCAACTGCCGTTCGGATTCCATCCTCAAAACATATTTGTACCCCAGTAGTTCTAGAAACTAGGCAGAAACTACATCCAAACATTTTTTAATTCCACTTATTCCCCACCATTCCCACTAATACACTACTCTTTCTACTACTAGACAAACGAAATAGATTGAGGTTAAAAACAAATGAAAATGAATGACAAGGAAATGAAATGAATGACAAGTGTCAAAGAAAAACTGTCAGTTAAACTGTAGCTCCCCTCCCTCCGTGAACCCTTTACCTTGTATGTCCTGACATATGTGAAAAAAAACAATTCACATTTCAAACGTGTAGAATTATGATATCACAACGGCCTAGATGTGTCTCAAACACAGACAGCCACCATAACCTAACCTAACCTAATCCAACCAGTGATGAGTAAATCGAGCGCCAGTGAACAGCTGACAATCCTTCACATCTTGACACTTTCACTCAAATGCGTCCAATGCAATGTGCACTGAAAAAATGCACTTGATTTTGTTAAGAGGACTTTTGATGCCGTTTTTACAGCTCGTCAATTTTATTTTTTATATCTGCTTCCATGGTTTCACTGCGTACAACTTTCAGCTGAATTCTCTGCAGTGCGTTTCAGCTGCACTCACTTTTTCATTGAACCAAAGTGTACAACCAGAGCATTTTAAATGAAATGGCAGTGGGGCAGGAAGTTGTTAATCGCTGGGCGGCACACACACACACGCACCTTTTGGATACTTTTCGAGCACGACACATTGCACGTGTAGTTTCAGTTTACATGTGTGTGTGTGTGTGTGGTGTGAGTACGTGTGCAAAAATTTATGCATTTTTTTATGCCTCTGCGAGCAATGAATTAAAAAAATGCCAGCACACTGCCGTTGCCGGGCGACCGGAGGCAATTTTCCATGGCAGCAGAGACCCGCTGACTTGGTGGCATTGCCACCAACAAGCTTTGGCTGGTTGCTTTTTGTTTTTGCAAGCGCATTGCCGCTGGGAAGTGCAGCCCGTACAGGTGGGTTACCTGTGTCAACATGGCCGCAACTATCGTTGCCACTTGTTGCTGCTGGCGTTCATATCTCTACACGAATGTGAAAAAATGCTTCCTAAGGTTCGCTGGCCATAAACATGCCGAGTAGTTAGTGTGTAGCGAAGCGCACCGCTGGGAATGTCAATGATTCACAGCCAATTGTGTGGCATGTTCAGAATTTGCGGCAGAAGTGCGCGTTGCATTCACTCACGTTGCTTGTTCGTGGCCACAGTGAACGCTCGATAAGGCAGGCAAATGTGGGATGCAACCATAGTTGTGATCATTTGGTGGCCTTTGTGCATAGCTTTTGAGTCCCCTAACATTTGGAACTTAAATATTTGCCATCCAAAATGTTTGTACGAAACATCTATTTAAGGGGTTGAAAGCGCAAAACGCCAACCAAAAAACGTCCATCCCATCTCGAATTTGTTTTGTTGGCTTTTGTGGAGTTTTTAGGTTTGAAAAGTCTCTGGTTTTATCAACTTTTTAATATGGATTGCACGCATATATGTAATACTTTTATATTGGCAGCAACCTAACACTTCGTTCAATAATGTGTGTGACTAACTAATTAAAACACATTTTTTTTGCCAAAATTCGTTTTTATTCATCAACATAGTCCCCTTTTAGGGAGATACAATCATTCCAACGCTTTTCCAATCTTTCGATACCGCCTTTCAAAATAGGCGTTAGTTTCGGCGATTACTTCATCATTTGAGCCAAATCTCTTACCACGGAGCATCTTTTTGAGGTCTGCGAAGAGCCAGTAGTCGCTGGGGGCCAGATCTGGAGAATACGGGGGATGAGGAAGCAATTCGAAGCCCAATTCATGCATTTTTGCCATCGTTTTCATCGACTTGTGACACGGTGCATTGTCTTGGTGAAACAACACCTTTTTCTTCTTCATATGGGGCCGCTTAATCGCGATTTCTTCTTTCAAACGTTCCAACAACGCTATATAATAGTCGCTATTGATTGTTTTCCCTTTCTCAAGATAGTCGATGAATAGCCGATGTTTGTGCCTTTGGACGCTTTGGGCGGCTTTCACCGGTTGCATGCCACTCAGCAGACTGCCGATTTGACTCTGGAGTGAAATGGTGGATCCATGTTTCATCCATTGTGATGTACCGACGCAAAAACTCCGACTTGTTGCGCGTAAACATGTCCAAACAGCTCTTTGAATCATCGATTTGTTGTTGTTTTTGCTCCGGTGTGAGCAAACGCGGCACCCATTTCGAAAACACCTTTTTCATAACCAAATGTTCGTGTATTATGGTGTGTACACTGCCTGCTGATATCTTTAGAATGTCAGCAATCTCCCCCACTTTCACTTTACGGTCGGACATAATGATTTTCAGTGTTTTTTCAACGTTTTCCGGAATAACAGCGTCATTTGGCCGTCCAGTAGATGGAATGTCATCGGTGTCTGTACGACCACGTTTGAATTCGGCATACCAATAACAAATGGTTCTTTTTGATGGAGCAGAGTCCGAATAATGTTTTTCAAGCCATTCCTGGCATTGAACAGTATTTTTTTTTCATTAAAAAACAATGATAAATCAGCACACGGAATTGCTTTGAATTCATTTTTTTTGAAAACTCAAAAGTAGTGTCACTTAAAGCACTGTAACTTGTAAACTAATGGTCGGATTGACATATAATTTTGACAGTAAGCCTAAAAAGGTTCACAATTTCGAAAAAAAATATTGATTTAGTATTAGTGCCGCCATCTATGTGTCAGTCACACACATTATTGAACGAAGTGTTATCTTCACAATAAGTTTTCATTCGGAAATCAAAGCGATGAGACAGAAAACACGAAATTTTGTGAATGTATTTCTATACGTGTATACATGAGCACTTCTACACATGAACCACTGTCAAACTGCTTCGACTAATTTTTATTTTTTTCCAGTCAATTTTTTTCCCGCCTGCACCTGACTTTTTGACACTTTTGACATATGTCAAGGTACATTCGTTTATACGCTTTCTCGCTCATATTTCACTATTGCTGTACTGTGATGTTGACGAATGTACCCTGAGCTTACTGCCAATATAGAAGTATGAAGAAGAAGAAGAAGTATGATTGCACGGTACAACAAACTTCAAATATTTAATTAACATATGAATTAATTCTTTACTAATAAACTTAGAAGGACGAAGTTTGAAGATGTGGTTACATACATATTAGTCCTTAAATTATTTTTCGGACAGAAACATTTTTGAAATTTTCAAAATAATCAATAATAAAATTTTAAAAGGACTTTTTGCCTATTCGTAAGTACTAGGGAGTTACCTGTATCATATTGATCCTTGAATTTTATCATATTTTCAAAATTTTTTGAAATTTTCAATCATTTTCAAGAATAAAGTTTCAAAAGGACTTTCTCAATCCGTTATTCGGCCTAGGGCTTCAAGAAATTCATATATTTTTTAAATGCTAGGGAGTTGTCCCTTCCATAATTGGTTCGTAAATGTATTTTTTCGAACAAAAAATTTGTTAAGATTTTTAAAATGAAAAATAAAAACATTCAAGGGTAAAGTTTTAAAAAGTCATTTTCAAGACCTATTCGTCCTTGGGTACTAATTTTTTAATTCTAGGAAATTTTCTCTTTCATTTGATTAAATTTTTGGAAATATTTAGGTCCTTGAAATTTTAATTGTCCTTTGTATAAATAAAACGCATTTTTACTGTACTTGACCCCTAGATTTGCGAGTAGACATATCGATGTTTTCGTGTATAAAATTGGCTAAAACAGAGGATATGATATCAACTATTCTGGATGACAGATATGAGCCCTTGAGCCCTTTTTAAGAAATTTTATCCTGTTTGACTTAATTTTTAATAAACTAACTAACTAAGTAAACTTAACCCCTTATACTGCAAAGTATTGCGTTGGTTCTAAAGGGATACTTAGGTTTTGAAGAACAAGAATTTATGGACTCTTCGCTTGAACCCCCAATGGCGTAGGTGCTGGGAAAATTTCCACAAGGAGACCATTTTACCATAAATCAGTTTTGACCATGTTTGAACAACCAATTTTGACCAGAAACGAACCCTTTCTGCAATGCGCAGAATGTTGAAATATGGAGTCAACGGGAAGTCGATGAACTGCAGTGCTTAAGCAAGTTGCTGGAGGGAATACCTGGCTTGATGTTACCAGAATTTTTTTGGCCACCAAACAGATCTCATGGAAGTATACGTAGAGTCACGAGAGCCTCGATTCGACTATGCCCTATGGAGTCAATAGAGCTGAATGCCCTACAAGTCTCAATAAGCTGCACACATTTTGACGATACCCCAAGGAGTCAATAGTAAATGTCCTACGATTGATCCAAAAAGTCGACAGAGGTGGAAGCCCTGCAGTCCGCAATAAGTTGTATTGCACGGTTCAACGCGGTTGCTGGAGGGAATACTTGGCTTGATTACACCGGGTTACTCACCGCGATTGAATAGTTTTCAAAGAAATATATGTAGAGCCACGAAAGCCTCGTTTTGACGATACCCCAAGGAGTCAATAGACCTTGATACCCTGCAGTCCTCAATAAGTTGCATTGCATGGTTCGACACAAAACCGTTTTGACGATGCTCGAAAGACTGAATAAGGCTGGATGCCCCCTGATGAATTATGTATATTGTACGGTTCGATACGAGCATATTTCGACGTTGTCCCAAAGAGTCAATGAAGCTGGATGCCCTACAATCGTCAATTAGTTGTTTTACATGGCTCGATAAGAGCATGTTTCGACGATGCTCCAAAGACTCAATAGAGCTGGATGCCTTACAGTCCTAAATAACCGGCGTCATATCCAAAAAAGCATTTGTTAAGCGAAATCAATTCAGTAAATCGATCAATTTGCAGAACCCAACACACAGTGATTGACTGACAAGCTCCCTACAGATGGGAGCAAACAGATATTTGAGTACCAGATGACAGATGTAACAACCGAGAAGAAAAGATGTTGACAATATCCCAAGTGCGGTTTTTTTTTTAATGTGAAGTTGCATGTATTTTTTATAAGAAAGTATATGACCGACTCAGATTGGATTTGATTAAGTAGGTTAACTATAGGTTAGGTAAGTAGGTAGGGAAGAGTAAGTGCGGTACAGAGACCGCACTTCCACTCTGAGGCCAAATTGGCCGATTGTGAATGCTTCTGGAGCTAATTAATCAATTTCAATCCGGGGCAAACCAATTCGACTTCATCATAAAAGAGAGCAGGTACGGAAAGTTTTTGCCGCGCAAGCCAGGTCCGTTAGGATCCTTGATCCCAGGGAACTATAAGTTAACTCTGAGTTTGGCGTTTTTTAGATTTCTCTAAAATGTGCGAAAGAAACTTGACCACTTCTTCTGCATTAGAAATGTCGAGTGCTGACATTCCTTATGAAACTTCTACCAGCTCGTCACTTTGCTTTTTCCATTATAAAAATCCTGCATTATACAAATCCTCAGCTTCAATTCTTTTAAGATGTGATTTCTATTTACATGAAGATGCTTCAATTTGCATTAAATTGAAGTCGTCTGTGTGGCATCATCTGACGTTCCTGATGATGATTGCCGTTGACGATGACGACGACAGCGTCTGGTACACCAACTTTTTTTTACTCATAATTTTTCCAAGTTCTTCGTCCATGTGGTCCGTCTTGTTCGATGCGATTTAACATCGTTCAGGGGTCAACAACGTGTTGCCAACGCAACGAGCAGACAAATGAACCCAACAGCCGGCACACAATGAACGCAAGAAATTCGCTGATGCAGCCATTGTGCAGACGAAATGTATTCAACTTGAATTCTATTATTCGCCTTTATGGACTATTGAAGCTCAAGAAAGCAAAAAGCGTATTCGCCTGACTCATCGCTAAATTATGTTGAACGCTTGAAGCACTTTACGCCTTACGACTGCTCTGGCTGCTGTTCTTCATTGCTTTGCATGGATGGTTTTTGCATTTGAATTTCAGTATCCCGCACAAATTTCGAATAATAAATTGCAAACGGCGAATACCAACAACAAAACTGCATAAACACCTTTTTGCTGCAACGTGCAAATCGACTGCTCACTTTTTCTTCCTCGACCACTGCGCCTTGACGGCGAGTGAAGTCAGTCAAGTTGGCGGCAACTAAAGGCTTTGTGCGCGCACGTCCGCTGTCGCTTCAGTTAACGGATTTTTGTCGCGTTATCACGTCGAATCAGCCACCTTTGGTCGGTGAATATTAATTTATGGAAAATTAGAAATCAAATCAATTGCAAAGTAACCTTTGCTCAATAATTTCGCCTCATGACTAATGGCAGACGGCAAATTGGCCTCGGACCGAACACATTGTGACGCCTATTTGTTGTTTTCTATCTGTCTCGAGTTGCCTGACCAACCATCATTTAAGCAATTCGATAGGCATCTGCCGCCGCCACCGCCGCTCCTTCGTCTCGTCACTTTCTGTCGACAACAGACTCAAAGTTTATTATGATTGCTTCAAGTTTTCAATTGGCAAAGTGTTGTGAACGAAATGATGCGACGAATTGTAATCAAAATCCGTCATTAGTCATGCAACAACAACATAGACTACAACAACAGTTGCATTATTTATTTAATTGAATAGATAAACAAAAGTCAAAGTGTTGCCTTCAGTTTCGACACAACAACCGCTTTGATGGCAATTGTTGCTCATTGTCGGCTAGAGAACGCTGCCAAATAACAAAGACAACAACAACAAATGGCAACAAACATCATATTTACATAAGCATGAAATTGAGTGCCAGTAGTCACAGCGAAGCTATGGTTTTGTTTACAACTGGCAAATCGTTGAAATCGGATCGCTTTGGACTGCAAATGACTGACAGTCATCTCTAATCTGTCGCACATGGGAGGTGTGAATTGAGTAAATGGCGGCTGTTTGTTTTGAAGAAACACATGGAAATAACGGGTTTTTCAAAAGGAGCGCTACAAAAGTAGACCGATAGGGACAGCAAACGACGCCATATTTTTTTCCACTCTTTTGACATTTCTCTTCAGTAAGGTTTGCCATTTCATCATGGAAAGATATACGGTCCAACAACGAGTCGAAATTATTAAAATTTACTACCGAAATTCGGAGTCAGTGGCCTCAACTTTAAGAGCGCTACGTCCAATTTATGGTCGTCATAATTGTCCTGCCAGATCAACAATTGAGCGTCTAGTGGAAAAATTTCAATCCACAGGCACAGTACAAAATGTTCCATGAGTCACCATTGCATCCCGAAAAAATTACGGTTTGGTGCGGTTTATGGGCCGGGGGCGTCATTGGGCCGTACTTCTTTCGTGATGATCAAGACCGGCACGTTACTGTGACTGGGAATCGCTACCGTTCAATGATAACCGAATATTTTTGGCCCGAATTGGATGATATGGACTTGGACAATATGTGGTTTCAACAGGACGGCGCCACAAGCCACACAGCGCATCGCACAATCGATTTATTGAAAACCAAGTTTGGTGAACGTGTTATCTCACGACATGGTCCAGTCAATTGGCCGCCTCGGTCGTGCGATTTGACGCCGTTGGACTATTTCCTGTGGGGCTACGTCAAGTCTAAGGTCTATGCCAACAAGCCAGCGACGATTGATGAACTTCGTACGAATATCGAACGTGAAATTGCGGCAGTATCGGCCGATTTATGCTTAAAAACCGTCGAAAATTGGGTTCAGCGTCTGGACTTCTGCAAGCGTGCCCGTGGTGGCCATGCAAGAGAAATCGAGTTCCATACATAATGGCATCGAATGTACTTTCACAGGAATAAAGAATTTCATTGATATCCAAAACCGTTTTTGTTTTATTTAAAAAAACTTTTGTAGCGCTCTTATTGAAAAACCCTTTATTTATAATTGGCCCATTACTGTCAATCGGCTACCATTATCGCACAAACTTAGATCTGACAAATCAAACAGAAAGCAAAGGGAGAAATTATTCTTCCAAATGCCTTGTCTGACCTATAAAGTGAGCTTTAAATGCATATTTCAATTCATTAGGCGCCAATAATTAGAAATCAAATTCATTATAAGTAAAACAAAAATCATTACAAAGCTTCGAGTCTCTATGGTGGTTTTTGTTCTTTAATGAATCACATTAATTGGCGCCTAATTATTTGAATTGCATTGAAAGCTATGATTTTATAAATAGACAATTAAAAAAAAAAATGGGAAATACAAGTCGAACGTTTCCTTAATACTTCAGATTAGGAAACCATCTCCGAAACTCTTAATTCAGTTAAGTTTTTGGATAAAGTGTACTATGGGATTAATGAAAACCGAAAAAGACCTCCAAATGCAAGTGAAGATTGCACTGTGCCCACCATTAGTCTTAGCCTAATCTATCAATTTTTACCTGATCGCTTTTCTAAGTCTAGAGATAGGAAACAAACCTAACCTATTCTAAGCATTGGAGTATCCTAGGGCAGTTGAGAGCATAGGAAACTCACTGTTATTGGTAAGTTTTCTCTATTCACCTTCAGATCCATCCATCCATCCACTCATGCAAGGATGAAATCCCATCTCGCTTACTGTAGCTGCTTTCAAACAAAACCTTAAAACGCTTCACAGATTCGAAAGGAATAGTAATGAAGACGAAAATGCTTCCTACTGTCACAGTTTCATTTTTTGATTCACCTTCAGATCCATCTATTCATCCATCCGAGGGTTAAATCCTATATCCTCTACTATGGCTGCTTTTCACAGAATCTTCAAATGCTTCAAAGCTCCAAAGTAATAGAAATAGAGACGAATTTAATCGGCTATGTAAAACATTCATCAATCTGAAAGCGGAATCCTGGAAGTTTAAACGATTCAAAGCTCCGCAGAGAATAGTAATGTAGGCGAGAATGCTTCCTGCTATCACAGTTTCATTTCTTAATTCACCTTCAGATCCACCAATCCATCCACGCGAGGATGAAATCCCATCTCCTCCACTTTGGCTGCTTTTCACATGATCGTAAAATGTTTCAAAGCTTCAAAGTAATAGGCAGAGGGACGACAACGTTTCCTCTTATCATAGGTTAGTTTCTCTATTCACCTTAAAATTTCTCCGACTATCATCAATCCGGAATCCGACATATTCATCAATTCGAAAGCGGAACCCTGGAAGCTTAAAACGATTCAAGTGGAGACGAGAATGCTTGCTCTTATCACAGGTTAACTTCTCGATTCACTGAGAGGATGAGATCCCATCTCCTTTATTGTGGCTTAAAACAGTTCAAAACTCCAAAGTAATAGGAATAGAAACGACAACGATTACTCTATTTATTAGTAAATTTCTCGGTGCACCTTCTGATTCATTCTGCTATCTATGCATCCATGGGTGCTATTCTATCTTCAATACTATTGCCTCCTACAGACTTTTTGATTGCTTCAAAGCTTTGAAATAGATAAATAGACGACGCTACAGATCTTTTCAGAAAAAGGCTCAACACTCTACGTAACCTTGACTGCTACTTCAAGAATGAAATACTTAGTATAAAGCGTGAGAAGTCTCAACGAAACAAAAGGTCTCACTCAATCTGAATGTGCAATTTTCAGACCGCTATTTCAAGAATCAAATTGCGGCGTCAAGGTTACGCCTGACCCGTCTTAGTTCCATATCACAAATAACAACAACATGACGACTGATGTCAAACTTTTTCTGACTGAACTGGTGAGTGTGTCGAAGTTCGAAATTCAACTTTTCACAGAAAAGTTCTTGAAATGGTGTCCGTGTACCACGCAGCCCCACGAACCCAGACATTTGGTCTCGAATGAAATTTGTCAAATACAGTGGTGTCTGGATATAGTGAACTAATTATTGCAAGGCCTTTTCACTGTATTGACGTTGTTCACTATATCAAGGTTAACATTTTTGTTCAAAAACTCGTTTTATTTGCTCAAAATACAATTTTTGTTTTTTGCTTGAAAAATTGTTTCTATATTTAGAGGCTCGATGCCAAAATTTTGGTGTTCACTATATCGAGGTGTTCACTATACCCAGACACGACTGTATTATAATTTAGTCGATTACACTGAACAAAATACAATGTTTTCCAAAAATAACAAGATTCTGATTCTGCCCCCTTTTTGCACATTCTTATAGTGAACCGGCATACGAAAGCCATGGTACCTTACATTGTGATTATATAATGTTCTCAGCAACGAGAAACAGTTTTGTAGAAGATTTTAACCCTCTAGCTCCTATTTTAATGGGTCGTTCTGACCCTTTATCCTAAAATGCCAAAAAATCCTTTGAAGTTAGACTTTGAAGGAAGAAATGTACCCTGAAAATATTCGCCATAAAATTCTACAAGAGGTCTCTGAATACGCCAAAACTCAAAATGTAACTTCAACCCCAGAAATAAGTCAAGTCAGTTAAACGATTTATTTCGTGCACTATCCGATATCGCTAACCTTACCTAACCTTACCTGCAGAAACGTATTGAGAATTGATGAGATCGGTTCAATAACATACATAGCTCATAGCACATCGCTCTACAAAACATACAAATTAATTCTCAAATACATTTGTGGGTCTGACTCAAGGCCTTCTTACATAATGTATGGACATTTCTTAAAATTGAACTATATCTGGGTTTTAGTAGAAAAGTAAATCGAAAATCTTGTTGTTAGCATAAATTTGAAACGGTTTTTACAGTGGTTGAAAGTTTCAATATTTTTGTCGATATTGTTTTCAGTGTTTTTTTTTGTGACAAAAAAATTTAACAAATTAAAAAAAATTACAAAAAGATAAAAAATAAAAATTAAATCAAAAATTCAAAGGAAATAAAAAAGTAAATTATCTATTAAAACAATAATAATATTTCATGCATTTGAGGGTTAAAAATGAAGTTTTAATAAGTGGAGATGTTTGTTTTCTCTCAACTGTGAATTAAATAATTTGTCATTATTATTTGTTGTTATTTGTATTATAATTTTTTTGTTTTTGTGATTTTCCGTTTGCACTTGACATTGAATCACCGACACTGCACCTTCGACTTTGCAGTTTTTTGTTAGTTAGCAATTTTTTTTAATTGACTTCAATCAACAAAGCGCAGCCGACATTTACATTTTCGTGTATTAGCATTTTATTAGGTTCCAACAAATATAACAACGCTATTCGCCAGTTCAGTCAAGCGACACAAACAGTCAGACTGGCAGTTAGTCAGTCAATCAGTCAGTCGGCGGCTCGTTTACTCGGCGCACAAGCGACAAGCCAAGTTTGTGTTTGGCGAATTTTGCATTTATTGTTGTCAATTTTGTTGTTGTTGTCATTGTTGTTGCCTTTGGCATGGTTATGCTAATTTGCAGCACAAAAACAACAAACTCAACTCGACTAATAATAAAATATATTTGCCAAATATCACACACCGGCTGCTACTGTTGTTGACTTCTGTTGACTGTTACTGTCGTCATTGGCTTTAGTTGTAGTTGTTGTTGTTATTGTTGTCTCTGCTGTCATTGTATTTGCTTCAACGAACTGCGACACAGGTACAACTGTGAACTCACTGGTACGTGGAAATTTCTCATAGCTTTGTGCTAATTTGTATGTAAATTGCAGATATATACATATATAATTATTGTTGTTGTTGTTGCTGTTATTGAAGTTTATTTTGTTTTTGTCGCTATTGTTGTTACTCTGCCTTTTTCACACACACGCACAAACAATAAACTAAAAGTCTCATACACACATGGGGCAAGTGTGAGAAATTCAAAATGACAACAACAAAACAACAATAAAAACAACAACAACAACAATTAGCATTAACTGCGCACATGTGACTAATTGTTCATTCATGCATTGATTGCATTGTTATTGTTGCATGTTGCTGCCAACTTCTTTTGACGCGCTGCGCTTTCTGTTTATTCTTCAGCGCTTTTGCCTTCCACTTGCAACAACAACAATGCGCATTGGACCAACATACAGTTGAATGCATTTCAGCGTCCACCTTTTTACTTTTTAAGCCCCATGGTTCCTTCTGCTTTGCGTACTTAAATTTTTTTGTTGTTGTTGCTAGCTTACGTCGTAGCTGTGATGTTCTTTGGAATTTTGCATCTTATTCACATCTTGTGCGCCAAGTCATTAGTTCAGTTGAACAATTAGGTGCAACAATTGCTGTCGTTGTTCATGTTGTTGTCGTCGTTGTGTGTGTAGCACTCAGCCAGATGCGTTCGTTTGTCTTCCGAGAAATGCCATTCCGGACTCTTGATTTATTTGCATTGCTGAGAATAGTTTTTGCAACGTTGATTGCTTGTTGTTGTTGTTGACTAATGATTTTATGATTGGCACTTAATGGCATTGTCGGAGTATCGGCATGAAGTCATCGCATATCGTGTAATAATATTTAATTTGCATACGAAATGAGACTCAGGCCCGATTTCACAGTGATTGGTTAACCCTTTTGCTATTTTATTGCCATATGGCAACATGCCAATTTTGGGGAACGTCTGAACCATCTACGATTTCAAGAGTAAATTTTTTTGTTGGTTTTTTGAATAGTTTTGAGTTTTAGAAATAATACAAAATTAATAAAAAGTAGGGGAAAGTGGGGTAATGACGGCATAGTTTTCATTTAGCATCAAAACATATCCAAAAATTGATATTTTTGATCAAATCAGAGTTAAGAGCACAACTAGAACACATATGCTAATAAAGTGTATCGGCAGATTTAAAAAATTCTGATTTTAACTATAAAAAATTAGAATCTATAAAAAAAGTTGGGGTTTGTCATTTAGAAAAATGGTGGGGTAATGACGGCCACTCAAAAAAACCGATTAGAAATCGCACAAATATCAACACAAATCGCTGTGAATGCTGAATAAAGGCTCCGTGAAGAAAAACAAATGGAAATTTGACATTTTTGTAATTGTAACTTTATTGATAGCTCACAAAAAGCGGAAGAGAAACGAAATTGAAACATATTGAAAAAAATGCCTCAAACTTACAATACAACGACTGGGACTTGTGAGAATGTATAGTGCAGAATAGCTATACCGTCTAGAACGACTGGACAAGCAGTGGATCTCTTTAAATGGCATAAAAGGCCTCAATGATGAACAAATATCATCATGCGGATTCCAAAAATACTTCTTAATGACATGGCCGTCGTTACCCCACCTCTAGTGGCCGTCATTCCCCCACTGACCTCATTTTGCGCAAGCATGCAGTACAAATAAACTATGCAAGACACATGACAAATTTTACTTGATTTAGAAAGCTAATATCAATAGCAACATTTTAACATATTTACCTTGAATGTGTAGCTGAAAGTTTTGACGAAATAATCGATATTTTGAACACCTTATAAAACTTTCGAGTAGTTACGTATCGGCACTGGTCTGGAACTACAAGTTATAATAAATC
Organism: Melieria omissa; assembly: GCA_963971225.1. Taxonomy (NCBI): domain Eukaryota; kingdom Metazoa; phylum Arthropoda; class Insecta; order Diptera; family Ulidiidae; genus Melieria; species Melieria omissa. Next base: position 130,202,083 of record OZ020267.1, on the reverse strand, counting down.
CACACACTTCAGCTTCTACTTAAAAACAAGCTTACGGAACAAGCTTTCTGTTACAGTAAACGGTTTAGACCTACGTCAACTTTAAGTACCAAAAATGGTGATGGCCGTCATTACCCCATGGCCGTCATTACCCCACTTTCCCCTATTTTTAAGTATAAAAAAGATAAATACAGTCGTGTCTGGATAAAGTGAACTAATTATTGCAAGGCCTGTTCACTGTATCGAGGTTGTTCACTATAACATATCAAGGTTAACATTTTTGTTCCAAAACTCGTTTTATTGGCTCAGAAAACATTTTTTGTTTTTTGATTACAATTTTGTTTCAATATTTAAAGGCTCCATATAAAAAAGTTGGGTGTTCACTATACCCAGACACGACTGTATAGACGTTTTTTGAATGGTTCATCTTTACATAGTAAAGTAAGAAGAAGCAGAAACAACTTAGAAACATATTTAATATGACGTTGACTTCAGTTCACATATATTTTTGAAATAAATTTAGTTGAAATAAATAAAAAAATTTCAATTTTTATTTTGTCAAATCAGGTGATTTATTACTTGGTGAGTCAGAGACTATGAAATCGCGAAAGGGTAATCCATAACAACCCTTTATTGGGTTATTTCAAACCAATATTGGGTTATGCGCGCGACTTCTTGTTCACACCGACAGATGATCATTTTTGCCCTTCTACCGGAAACATGGTCTCACTCTGTGCCGTAGACCTTCGATTTCAGCATAAAACATCTTTTTTCCCAGAGCTGCCAGAGCTTTATTGTCAATTAGGAAAACTTGGCCAAGTCAGCGTGGGGTTTCTCTTCGTTTGCTTAAATATTTAGAATTCTTGACCACAGGATCCGAAAGGTGCCTTGCTAGAGAGCTAATCTGAGTATCATTGCTTTATCGATGACTGAAACTGTCGAGTTTATGTCACAAAACGTTACCTCATGGTACGAACTTAGTTCTGCTGCGGAGATGAGCAAGACGCAAAATATTGCCTTTTCATCTCTGCATCTCCTTTAAATATCTGCTTTGAATATTGGTTTTGAGTCCAGTGATGACTTTAATGAGCTGCTCGAAAGTAGTACATCTTCAAAAATGATCCTTCGTTAAGAAGGTAATTGTTAAAATTCGGGATCTAAAGAGACAAAACATGGGTTGAAGTGTTGTATGAAGAAATGTAATTTAATAGGCCTATTGATTTTAAAGTTTGTGAAAATGTTTCAAATCAAAAATTCCAAATAACTTGACAAGTATTTTTGGGCTTTTCAAAAATCAGATTTTAACGGGGTCAACAATGGGTTAAAGTTCCTCTATTAGAAGACTATGGAAAAAACTTGAACCGATGAACCAATTACCTTTTAAATTAAAAAATTAAACAAAATTCAAATTAGACAGGTATTCTCTTATTTTTTTGAAAATCGAAGCCTAAAGAGGAAAACTAAGGGTTAGATGTGTGTAAGAAAAAAACATGATTTAATAGTATTTTTTACTCTAAAATAAGTTAAATCACTTTAAATGAGAAATAACTAGGCACGTGTTGATAAGTTTTTTGAAAATCAAAATCTAAAGGGTTAAAAGTTTGTATAAAGAAACGTGATTGAATAAGTTTTTTGATCTCAAATAAGTTAAATCACTTTAAACGAGAAATAATTAGACACGTAGTTGTAATATTTTTGAAAATCAAGATCCAACAGGGTAAACTAAGGGTTAAAAGGGGTTAATGGGGTTTTTTACTTCAAACTTCACTTCAAAATGCACTTCGAACGATAATCAATACGACTCGTGCTTCTTATTTTTCTGAAAATCTAAATTTAACGGTGTCAACAATGGGTTAAGGTGCGCATCGTCTTTCTACTATGAAAAAAACATTAACCGATGGGTTTATTGACTTCAAGATTGATGAGAACACTTGGAATAGAAAAAAAATTAGATTGATTTAAATTTTTTGGAAAATCGAAGTGTGACGAGTTAACAATGAGTTAAACATTTATATGGAGAAACATGATTGATTGACTATTGACTTCAAATATGATGAAATCACTTCAAATTAGTAATAATTAGAGAAATATTTTTTCATAAAAATCTGACATGGTCAAAAAAGGATTAAGAAGAACTTGATTTATTGGGCCCAATGACTTCAAACTTGCGTGCAAAGCTGCGAGGCACTGCTAGTGATGAATAAAATCGTTCGCAGTTTTTTTCTTAGCCTCTTTTACGTCCTGTTTTTGTTGCCATCTTATTTGCAAACTCGTATTCGTTCGCATCTCTAATTTCTTTATTTAGAAATATATTTTTTGTTATTCAATCAAACAAAAAGTAAACAACAAAATACACTTAAACGTGTTCGATCATAAACAATTGCGCACAAATTACTCAATGAAATATTCGAAATGAAATTACAATGAAACGGAAAAATTATGCAAGCAATTCGCACCACAGTGCACAACATTAATTAACCATTAATTGAATCAACAATGATAATATCAGACATTGACTTCCCAATAATGGTTTTTAATTGTTTCAATTTGGCGAATTCGTTTTGTGTTTTTTTGTTGTTGTTTTTGCCAGTAACATTGAACTCGTAAAACAAATTTTCCAACAAAACTGCACAAACCAAAAAACGTGTGGGGCGCCCAGCTTTCTAATAAAAGGCAGCCACAAAATTAATAACCAACAACAAAACAAGTCAATAACAAAAAAAACAACAATGCATTGTTCAGTGAGCGTGCAAAAAAGCCAACAATGATGATGCGATGAAATGAGATGAAAACAAAAAGTGTTTTGCTGCACTTTCATTTTCATTAAAATTTTTAATTATTGTTTGTGTGTGCCCAGACGAAAAGTAAAATGGAGAATTGAAGATGGAAAATTTAAAATTGTTTTCCCTTTCTCTCGCTCTCGTTCACACAATTTGTTGGTGTCATGCATGTTTATTTTTTTTTGTATTTAAATATTTTTTGTCAATCAATATAATCAATTTAGGTTAGTGAAAAATTTGAATGTGCACATTTGTCATGTCAACTTTTGCGGCCTTTGTTGCCAATTGTCAACAACACTGGCCGGAAAGTGTCGTCCGCAGTCGCATTTTTCGTTGCACTGTGCAACTGACAACGGCGGCAGCGTTTTGGGCGTTGTGCCCATTTTCCGGCTGCCAGCTGTGCAGTCGACAAACTATCGAAAGCAGCAACAACTGCGATGCAGCTAAATGCCAACTGAAAACAAACTAGCAAAATAACTGTAATCATAATAACGGTAACATGTCGGCGTGTGGGCAGCAAGGTCAGTGAAATGTAACGGCCATTGAACATGCAACAATACAATACAACAACAACTGGAACGAGCTCGTTTGCGATCAGCAGCCCGAATGACAGCAACTGCACCGCCCCCAACTTTTGATGTGCAGTGGGCGATGCGATGCGATTGTCGGTGCGATGGCAAAGCGAATTGAAAGCCAATTTGGATCAACAGTGAGAAAAATATTTAGTAAAACTTTTCATTACATTTGTAAATTGTTAAAAATTTGAGTCATAAGTCATATTTTAGATTAACCCTTCCGCTATTTTGTTGCCATATAGCAACATGCTACTTTGTGGACCCCTGAAAAAAATTTGCATACAAGTTTAAAGTCATTGGAGCAAATAATTCAAATTTTTCTTAACCCTTTGCTAATCTAGCAGATTTTTATGAACACATATTTATCTAATTATTTATCATCTAAAGTGGTTTTGCCATATTTTAAGTCAAAAGGCCTATAAAATCTTGCTTCCCCATACAAACTCTTAACCCTACGTTGATTCGTACAATTTTTATTTTCAAAAAAAATAAAAACAATCGAATTATTTCTCACTAAGACCACTTTCACTAAGTTTGAAGTCAAAATGCGTAAAAAATCATATATCTTCATAGAAACTTTTAACCTTTGGTTCACCCCTTTTAGTTTTACTTTCCAAAAAAATGTGAAACACGTGTTAAATTATTTTTGGTTTCAAGTGTGTTCACCAAATTTAAAGTCAATAGTAGTATTTATTTATTTATTTATATTCGCACCTTAACCCATTGTCGACTTCGTTATATTCGATTTTCGAAAAAATTAAAAACACGTCGCTTTATTTTTTTATTTGAAGTGTTTTTACCAAATTTGAAATCAATGGTCTCATTAAATCCAGTTCCTTCACACAACACCTTAACCCAAGTTTTGCCCTTTTTGACCCCGTATATAAAAAAACCGTCTTAGTGGAGGTTCATTTTTCAAGATGTAACTTCAGCGGTTTGAGCTAGGCGATGATGAATCATTCAGTCAGGACAAACTATTAAGTTTTTGAAACGATAAAAAAATAAATATTTAATATTAAAAACTTTCACCACATCAGAAAACGTGTATGGATTTTTTAATCTTTTTAACCACTTCACTCAAAACTTCTACGACTCCTTGCCTTTGTTTTAAAATATTTGTTAACCCTTTCAGTCACAATGTCCAATATATTCATACAATTCATACAGAACGGGTTTATTTTCATGTCGGAAAGGGTTAAGCTATTATGTCTTAACGCTTTAGACCCGATTTCATAGGAGCTCGTTAACCATTAATCGATGACTAACTTCCCTTTCTCAATTTCAGTCTCTGGTTAACTAACCGTTAACCAGCAAATGTTGAATAGTTAACCATTGGTTTACCAATAAATCAATAAATCAGCAGATTTTACAGCGTCCACAATTTGTGAAATGTGAAACGATTTTAAGTTAAAGTCTTTTCCTTTTCCACCAATTAAACTCCAAATGAAATCCTGTGTGCGCCACTGACCGAAAACAACCCAAAAAAGTCACTGTTTACTGCGGATTTTGATTTGCCATCTCAATCAATCAATGCGCTCTTCTTTGGTATTTCTTCTATGACATTATGAAAATCATTTTAACCCTTTCGAGACTACTGGAATAATACGTCCCAGCAGGTTTTTAAGGCCGTTCAAAACAATTTTTCAGATCTCATGACCCACGCAGTATAATTATTCGAATTATAGGTATGTCCTTGGAAAAAAGGATAATTTTAGAATTTGTGAGTATGCAACATACTTTTGTAGTCCTAATATTGATAGCATGGGAACATTTCTACCAAGAGGATTTTGGTTTTCAAATTTAAACTCCATCCCGAAAGGGTTAAATCTTTCCCAAAATTACCTAAATTGCTTTAAAAAACCTTTAGAAAAAATCTCACCAAATTTCGCTCTGTGTATTGTTTTGTAAATTTCTCTCCCTCTCTCTCTATTTGCTTGTCTGAGACATTACTCACTACCAGTCGTCGCCTTGCTGTCTGTCAATGGTGATGGAATGGAAGAAAAAATGCTGGTTGTCATTTGGACGGCTTGATTGTTTGTCAGCGGCAATTTGTTGTGGTAACCGCATGCAATTTCGGTTGCTGCTTCCCCCTCTCAGCAACAAACGCATGGTTGCATTTATTCGATTTTGCTTGCGCGTGTGTGTGTGTATGTGTTTCTTTTTTAGATGAGTTTTTATGAAGAGCATTCAAGTGCAACGATATGAAAATAGTTGCTGAAATTTAATTCAACATTACACAGGCAAACATAAAATACAGCAAAATGCAAAGTGCTGAAAAAAACATTTAGTTATTACAAAAAATTTTAATGACATTATAAATTGTGCTTCCCTTGATGAATGATTGTTTGTTGACTTTGAATAAAAACACTGAATGCACAAATTGCCAATTATTTATTTACACTCACACAAACACACATAAAATAGCACAGCAAATCAATGCAAAAACTCTGATTTACAATTGGGAAAACCAATATCGATATAAATAAGATTTATTTTTACTAACTGATTGACAGATTTATGGTTGACAAGTTCACACTGTTGAAACTAGAAAAGTGTATTTAAAAAAGTAGTTTTATTTCAGAAGAAGAAGAAGTTTTATTTCGTAATTTAATTTCCATTTAGTTTAAACACTAAAATATTCAAATTTTTGTTCATATGGGCTCATCTGAGGTCAGTTTGCAATCAAGCAAAGACACTTTTCATACTAAAAATAGCACTAAAAAAAATCGTAAATGTCTTTTACACAAACAACTAACCCCAAGAATTTTTATGAAAACTTAAAGCAATGAAAAAATTATTTAACCGCTCTGGACTGCACACCACTAAATTAGTTTCTGCTAAGGATTGCAATCCCGAATCAATTTTACGTTCCTGGTATTTCTTCGAGATTGAATATATTATTAAAGGAACTGAATCAGACAAAACGAACCAAGCAAAGACTCTTTTCATATTGTACTAAAAATAGCGCTAAAATAAAATCTTAAATGTCTAACCTCAAGAATTGTCATGAAAACTTAAAGCAATGAAAAAATTAATAATTTCTCCACACCACTAAATTAGAGGGTTTGCAATCCCGGAACAAGTTTACGTTCCTGGGATTTCTTTGAGATTGAATATATTATTTTAAGGAACACAATCAGACTTTTTTGTAACCAAATCATTTTTTTCGTATTAAATAGAATTCTATGTTCTAACCTTAAAACTAAGAACTCAATATTCACGACTAATAACTTTAACCGCTTTTTTTGTTGTACTAAATAAGGTTTGGTTTTCAGCTGGAAATGGCAAACCTCTGAGAGTAAAAATTGCCTATGAAAAAGCTCCCAACCTGCCGTTCGGAACCGGCATAAAAACTGTAGGTCCCTTCCACCCGCGTACAAAATTCACACGCACAACACGGGTGGTTGCGGGAAGCTAGGCCTTAGTCTCGCGTAAGCGGGCTGTCGTGCCAATCAATTATTATTAAAATTATTAAATAAGGTTTGTTGTTTTTCGAAATTAAAGAGACAAAAGCAAAGGTAAACTTTCTTTACCTTTCAATGCCGGGATGGGTTTTTGTCGGCACTAAAATTGTCTGGGAACCCGGGATTTCTTAATTCGGGATCCCAGGAAGGCAATCTCTAGTCTCTGCATATTTGTGCACTGCACCGCAGTGACTTCAGTCACAGTTCAAGACAGTCTGCAGCTTTCGTGGTTTCGCATTGACGGCATATTTGCGCTCACGCGTTCAATTTGGCCCAACTTGATTGACGCATTCATTGGCTGCGGCAAATTTCGCATTCCGCCGCTAATCAAATTCTGTCGGCCCCCAAAGCACAAACGCACAAATGACAGCGAGCGTCGAAGAGCGTTCGTCAGGGACGAAGTTCGTCAGATTTGAAGTTTTTCTCTGATTTCTTCAGTCATTGAACTTTCTGGATTAAGCTGCAAACACACGAGTACTCAAACATACCAATGATGACACACACCCATACTTGCAAGTCTGGGGTAGGAGTGAGTTTGTCAAAACAAAAATATTGCGCATGCTTTTAAAATTGTCAACAGTACTTAGGATCCATTGGATTTCTGGATTTTCTTTGTATTCCAACAACAGCAATGACATTCGTTGCTTACAGCCAACTTGCTGTCGTTTGCTTTGTGGCAGCCAAATTTTCAAATCGCATTAGCCGCTTTTTGACGCTGCCAATGTTCCTGTAGGATTAATAAGAAGAGGAGCTAAAAACTTCCTTTTTAAAAAACCGCCTGACAATCGGCAACGCCAAATGCGTTTTTGACTTTTTGCCAACTCAACGCATTCGATTCGTCAACCAACTTTTGTGGATTTGTTTTGTTGTGCTGTTGATTTTGTTGGTTTTTGGTTCAAGTTTTGTCGATAAGCTTTATTAGTTCGTATATAAGGCAGTTGCTTTTGTTGTTGCTATTGTTGCTGATATCTAACTGCGTTGTATGGTTTTGGCTTTGACTTGGCGCGTGTTGTGTGTGTGGCGCACACGTGAAATTGCCCGAAAGCATTTTGAACGCGCTCGCACTCAAACTAAAATGGCAGCTCTCCAATTGTGGCGCACGCACTTCATCGATTTGTTGATTTAATTAATTTGGGTTAATTTGCTTTGCCACACCGCACACGCCGAAGGCTGTCGACGGCAGTTGAGGTCAGAGTTGATTTGCAGTCCGGTCGGGCGCAGTGAAATTGCAAATTGAGCGCGTTGTATCGGTGGAGGTATGTGGCGTCGCTCTATGTGGGCTATCACCAACGGAATAATGGATCATAATTAGCAATTAACGCTGCAGCGGGCGGATTGTTAATGAAGTGCGCTCTTGCATAAATACGCAGCGAAACGAATTCCTGTGAATAATGTCCCAGAATGCTGTTAAATCAATGCTTTGTCATGTTTAAGATGAAAATTTAATGGCCACAATGCACACAAATGTGCTTCAAAACAGAGTTTAACTTCTAAGTTCATATTACTGTACGAACAAAACCCACTTTTCATAGTCGAACCCAAACCAAAACCTAGTTTTGACCAAACCAAAGCTAAAACTTTTAAGCCAATAAACAACTTGTCAATCAACTTTCTTGTTATACTTTGTCATTAGTTCAAACCTCAAAACATTGCTCCACCTCTTCAAATACTGCCCGCCCGCCCCTAAAATAATCCATAAATCCCATTAGTTACTCATACGCCACGCATGTCCTTCATATCAATGACTTTCTATTTGCGTCGCCACACATGTTGACCGCAATTGTTGCGCACAATAACTAAGTTGACATTGAACTTGAATAGAACGATTGAACAAATGGACAAACGATGTTGCGCCCACGCATCAGTTGCCTCCTAACACTACATTTATAAATGATTAATTTTAGCCCGTAGTGGATGTGTGTTGAATAAAAATTCATGCTCAAATGATAAAAATAAATATCAAATACATTTATCCCGCTCGATGGTAAATGTCAAAAAGGATACTGTTGCATAAAATATAAGTTATAGTCTGAGTGCTGCCGTTTGTTGTTCAGTAACAAATTGAATTCAAACCTGGCCACAAAGGCAACTGCGAGGCCAATGACTTTGCAGGAATGTCAACATTTTGTTGAGATGATGTGCTCTTCTTTTTATCACTGGTGCTTCTTTTGGGCGAGTCAGACATATCTTTGAGCAACTTTGTGTGGAAGGGAAACCAGGCATCAGCGAAAACAGCGTACCAAACCAATCTTAGCAAAGCCTCCAACCATTCTGTTGTCAACTCCTTTACACAACAGATAGCGCTATGAGCGGTAGCTCACAACATCAGAGGTTCCGTTCCTAAGCGGCAGTAGATGGCAGCCCCATCAGTTTGAACTACCTGCGTCAGGCTAATCACCCACCCTGGCAGAAAAACATAACCGATTAACTTAGTCAACACAAGGCAATGTCTTGTGGAGGCCATATGCTCCCGAGAGGAGTTAACAAGGAAAAAAATGTGAAAAAAACCCTGAGTAGAAAAAAACCCTGCAATATTGTCAGACAAAACTGACCATCACTTGTTCAATGGTCAGTCAGAATTGTCCATCTCTTGTCCAATGATAATCGGGTTTGTCTGACCATCCAGGCAGCAACTCAATTTTGTGCACTGAAACTCCAGTATCATAATTTCCTAATAGTGAAGCTGCAAGCTATGTCTATTTAGGTGGCTTATCCCACCTCTTGTTCAGTGATGGCTAGGTTGGGTTTGTTTATCTCTTGTTAATTGATGATCCGGTTTTTGCATCTCTTTTTCAGTGGTAGTCGGGTTGGTCTGACGATCCAAATAGCACCTCAATTTGGGTTGGAACTTTATCAGTGTCTTAATTTAGCTATAGGAAGCCATAAGAAATCTCTGCCTGGAAAAAAATCCTTTAACATTGCCAGATAAACCTAACCATTTTTTGTTTAGTGATGGTCAGCTTTGTCTGAGAATCCAGGCAGCTACCCAATTTTGTGCACTGGAACTCCATCAGTACCATAATTTCCAAATAGAAAAGACGCAAGCAATCTCTGCTTAGATGAAATCCACTTCAACATTGCCAGAGAAACCTAACCATCTCTTGTTAAGTGATGGTCAGATTTTTCCATCTCTTGCTTTGGGTTTGTTCAATGTTGGTCCAGTTTGTCCATCTCTTCTTCAGTGATAGTCAGATTTATCTGACAATCCAGGTAGTTCCTCAATTTGTGCTGAAAATCCATAAGTACCATAATTTTGTAATCGTGATTGCGCAATCAATCTCTGTTGAAAAAAAAAACCACCTCCAATATTGCCACATAAACCTAATCAACTCTTGTTCAGCAATGATCGGGTCTGTCCATCTCTTGGTCAGGTTTGAGTGACGATCAAGACAGCTACTCGATTCGAACTGAAGCTTTGAATGGAAGAAAGCATCTGGAATATTTCCAGACAAACGGGATCATCTCTTATTGAATGATGGTCTAACGTGACCATCTCTTCAGATCCCTTGCTGTCCATGGTCCGGTATGTCCGTATCTTTTCTAGTGATAGTCAGGTTTGCCTGGCGATTCTGATAGCTCCGCAATTTGGCAGTTGATTTTCGCTAAAAGATTAGTGGCGCCTCACAACGAGTTCTAAGACGGTTGTCGTTGCGAAGAGAAAAAAGAAACAATCCTGCACTTCATATGTAAATCTGTCTGTCCATCGTCAGAAAAAGACAAAAACACATAGCTAAACATAGATTTCAACATTCGATATCAGAGACATAGCAATGTTCATATTGGATACCAAAACGATAACACAACGATTGAGAAGCTTCCACTTCAAGCCAACCATATCTAAAATACTTTATAGCTAAAACAGTGCAGCTTTTTATATGTCAATCTCTCCTTTGCTGGTAGTTTAGGTTAGGTTAGGTAGTACTGCCTGGCCCGCAGGCCATACATAGACTCTTTTGGGCCCTTAGCGATGCTAGCTTCGCTGGTAGGAGAAACACCAATAATTCTAGACTTCTAGTTCAACACCAACTTAACCTTTCAACTGTGGATATCAGGGAGAGGTCAAAATTCAAATTAGAATCACCGTGATTCTTAGAGCCTTATGAGTGAAAATAGCGCTATTTTCATTTGATATCACAAGTAATTTCTGAGATTTTCAAGACAGGACGCCACTTCAACCCAACTTTACCTACCATAAATTCTTTTTGGCTGAAATAGTTCAGCACTTTATATGCCAATCTGTTTGTCCCTGGTCAGGAAAAGACAAGCAATTGACTTCTCCTTCTGCAACAGACTAACTGACCTTTCTAATTTAGATATCAGGGTTTATATAGAAATTATCATGGTTCCCAGCAACATCCCAATTTGATATCACAGCATACCACAGTCGTCCATTTATGCTTAAGTGGGGTTTTTAGCAGAGATGGTAACTCACCTGAAATACTTTTTAGCTGTTCTATTCTTTCAGAACGTTGCTGAAAAGTCTGATGGGTGATGCTGTGAGGGTGGACAGGAAGTCTGCGAGTACTTAATCAATTCTGTGCACTGAAACTGCCTAAACCACTATTAAATACTTTTTAAAACCTCAAAAGTTAACAGTGAGGTTTTGTTTTTAATTTTATAGAAATGGAAAACAACAAAAACCTGAGTGGGAGATTTTAATGACCACTTAAACCCGCTAAAACCCCCTCCCTACTGTCCGTTGTTCCCCATGAAACTTCCGGTAGGCATTTCGTCAGAAGGCTTAAGCTTCTTTTATAGGTCAGTTATTGTCCATGATTATTACTTTCTGTCCTGCCGCGTAATCACTGATAGAGTCCATCATCCGTAGTCAGTTGGTATTAAAACGTTGAGCGCCACGCCGATTTTTAAGGAATTTCCCGTCGGGCCACGCAGCCTAAATTAAAGTTCAGTGTCAGTCACCGATGGCTGACGCGGCCTAAACGGAAGTCATGTGTCAGCCACCGATGGCTGACGTGGCGCTCAACGTGTTAACCGTGGAGGTGCGCTCGTTCCTTCAGACTTCCGTTGTTAACAGTGAGGTGAATTTTGTGAAATTGTTTTAAATGAACTAAAAAAAATGGTTTTTTTTTATTGCTTTCCATAACAACCTTTGCCGTTTTTTTTTTTTCAAAAATTGCACAACTTCGTTGTAGTCTGTCACCCATCCATAAACTGCAAACTGATCCAAGGATCCTGGGCTCGAAACGACTAAGCAAACCAAAAGTTAATGTAAGAGCAAAATCTTTCTCTGCAAAACAGCCCAACCCGCATTTTATAAACCTCAGAAAAATGTTATGTTGCCTTTTGGTTCTTCTTAAAACATTAAAAAAAAATCAAGCCACCTTTTAGAACCACACACAAAAATTTTATGTGCCCCTTTAATTCGCCCTCAAGCATTAATGTTCTCACTTCGAGCAGCCAAAATCAACGGCCATTGTTTTCTTTTAATTTATATTTCAATGCCAGATTTCTGGTGATTTTTTCACGGTCCCATAAATTGAAAAATCTTCATTATTTGCCTATTGTGCGCCTATAAATATGCCAACCATTTTGCATAATTTACGACAATTTTCAACAATGAAAACGGGAAGAAATGCTTTTTTTTTAATTTTCTATTGTGGCACATAATAAATTCGTTCTTTTCGGTTTTTCTATTTTATAAGTTTTAAGCAAAAAAAAAATAAAAATAAAATCGAAATCATATGAGTGGCCTGAAGCGATTTGGCGGCACATTGAAAATGTAGTCAACTTAGAGGCGCACTTAATCATGTGGCGAACAGGCACACAAAACACAATGCACATAAATAAGTGTGTATGTATGTATATGTTTGTGTGTGTAGTTATGCGCAATAAAATCCGAGCGCAAACTGTGAAGAACGTACAATCAGAGTTTTGGTGGGCAGCCGCCTGCAGCGTCCGCCATCAAGGCCACACCCTGAACGAACCCACTGTAACGGACAATAAATACGGTATTAATGGCAAATCTCTATGTCTATGTGTGTATGTGTATGTGTGCTGGTATACGATATGTGTGAATAATAGATAAGAACGTTAATGTTGCGTCCATTCCCCTCCAAAAAAAAGTAACTGCAAAAATAGGCCAACAGGACACAGCGAAAGCAGGACAAACTAACACAGCAGTCAAGTCGCAGTGCGTGGCAAACAAAAACGAAAAGCATAAATAAATATAATAAAATGGAAATCAAAGAAAAAAATCAACGAAAAGCAAGAAAAGTAAAAGTTAGACAACACTTGGGCGATTGCTTGTGGTACAACTTGTGACAATCGTGCAAAGTGCGCCTAGAAGTATGCTTCGTGTGTGCGTGTGTTTGCTATGAGTGTGTGTGTGTGGGTATGCTTGTTATGATATCGCAACGGGATACCGACAACATGCCAAATATAGATTCGCACTGTCACAGACATAACGGTCGCTGTGCGAGTGTCTGCGCGTGAAGATGTGTGTTTACCTAACAGGCGCTGAGAAGAAGCCGCCAGCGTATGGCTGCGCGTGTCATGCAGTGCAGCAGCAGTTTTGGCGCGTACAACTTGTGTGTGTATGAGAATTGTGTTTGTGTGAGTGTAGACATAGATATGTAAGACAATTTAAAGAGAGAGAAAGCTTTAATTTTGATTGCTGTGCTGCTCAACTACAGGCGATGTCCAGTCCAACGAATGCGTCCAGTCGTAACGATTGGCCAATAAAATATTTTACTTTCTTATTCTTTACGAATATCAATCACAATGTAGAACCTACATAATCAATATTTTAGAAATGAAAACATTTCTTGTGATGCCTTCTTGCCTGGTCACAATAGCTCAGAAAGGGTCAGAGCTGACGCAATAATGCTGAATTGTTCTCTGCCAGCCACTCCAGGCATTTTACACCAATCTGGATAAAAATGCAATGGCAACAATGATCCATGGAGCAATCAGTCCGACTGTAATTCGACCTGAATGTACTCTGCTATACTGTAAAGACTCTACTCTAAAGACTCTATACTCGAAAGACTCTACTAACTTGGAGGAAGTTATAACAAACAAATCTTTCTTCCCACATATGCCTAACAAACAAGTCACATTTCTGAACCTCATCTGTGTTATAGAATTTTTGTTATTAATAATTTTCTTATGCAAAGACAACAGTCCAACTCAGTCACCATTGTTGTGTCAGCATGATTATGCTTCAATGCTATTTTTGGTTAGTCTCCAGTTAATAAAGCAGTCAAATGTGTTGCATATTTTCGGGCGCATTATGTCATTACCATCGCGTATCAACGGAGCATAACTGAGCGCAGTGAAAGCGGAAACTGTGTGACACACGTTTGGAAATTATTAATGTCAACACAAAACAACACAAACTGACTGACTCTTTTTTCGGAAATCATGTCATGAGAATTGCTCGTGGCAAAGGAAATTCGCCACATTGCACACTTTCAAAACAAACAACAACAAAAAATAACCACAACTGTGGCGGCTGCTGCAGTGTGAGAATTCGCCGCGCGCTCAATGCAAAAATCATAAATGCCAAGCGAAAAGTTGTTTCGTGTGTTGCACACGCAACAATCGGCAAATGATTACTGCAGTTTTGTGTGTGCTGGCATTTGCAGTTTTTAGAGCGGAAATCGATTGCATAATTTTCACCAGAGCGCCTTTGCTGCTCGGTGTGTGTGAGAATAAATTCGCAGAGGCCGTGCGACACTGTCGCTTCGGGTTTAATTTTTTTTAATTTGGAAATCACAATAAATCGTGAATAAATTTAATTTTATTTATTTAGCGGAAAATAAATGAAAAAATAGCGAAACAAAAAATGTGTGTACACATTTCGTAGAGATTTTTCTATAAAGTTTTCCATTTTTATATTTTTTCAATTTATTTTAATTGATTGATTTATTCAATTTATTTTATGTTTTTTTATTTTATTTCATATTATCTTATTTTTTATTTCAATTTGGTTTATTTTATTGTATTTTTTTTTTATTTATTTAGTTTTATTTCTTTAATTTTGTTTCTTATTTAATTTAATTTTATTTCAATTTTATTTATTTTACTTCGTTTTATTTGATTTAATATTATTTTATTTTAATACTAATTTTTTGTTTTATTTATTCTTCTTTCATGGAATTTTTAGTTTAGTTCTAGTTGAGCTTTAAATGAGTTCTAGTTGAGTTCTAATTGAGTCCTAGTCGAGTTCTAGTTGAGTTCTATTTGAGTTCTAATTCAGTTCTAGTTGAGTTCTATTTCAGTTTTAATTGATTCCTAGTCGAGTTCTATTTGAGTTCTAATTCAGTTCTAGTTGAGTTCTAGTTTAGTTCTAGTTGAGCTTTAACTGAGTTCTAGTTGAATTCTATTTGAGTTCTAATTGATTCCTAGTCGAGTTCTAGTTGAGTTCTGGTTGAGTTCTATTTGAGTTCTAATTGAGCTCTAGTTGAGTTCTAGTTGAGTTCTAGTTGAATTCTAATTGAGTTCTATTTGAGTTCTTATTGAGTCCTAGTCGAGTTCTAGTTGAGTTCTAGTTGAGTTCTATTTGAGTTCTAATTGAGTCCTAGTCCAGTTCTAGTTGAGTTCTAATTGAGTCCTAGTCGAGTTCTAGTTGAGTTCTATTTGAGTACTAATTGAGTCCTAGTCGAGCTCTAGTTGAGTTCTAGTTGAATTCTAATTGAGTTCTAATTCAGTTCCAGTTGAGTTCTATTTGAGTTCTAATTGAGTCCTAGTCGAGCTCTAGTTGAGTTCTAGTTGAATTCTAATTGCGTTCTAATTCAGTTCTAGTTGAGTTCTAATTGAGTCCTAGTCGAGTTCTCGTTGAGTTCTAGTTGAGTTCTAGTCGAGTTCTAGTTGAGTTCTAGTTGAGTTCTAGTCGAGTTCTAGTTGAGTTCTAGTTGAATTCTAATTGAGTTCTAATTCAGTTCTAGCTGAGTTCTAATTCAGTTTTAGTTTAGTTCTAGTTGAGTTCTAGTCGAGTTCTAGTTGAGTTCTAATTGAGTCCTAGTCCAGTTCTAGTTGAGATCTAATTGAGTAGTAGTCGAGTTTTAACGTGGTTCTAATTGAGTTCTATTTGATTTCTAGTCGAGTTCTAGTTGAGTTCTCATTCAGTTCTAGTTGATTTCTAATTCAGTTCTAGTTGAGCTCTAATTGAGTTCTAGTTGAGTACTCGTTGAGCTCTAGTTAAGTCGAGTTGAGTTCTAGTTTAGTTACCAGGTCTGTCAATTCATTCCCAATGAATTTGTATAACATAAATGATGTTTATAATTCAATTTGAAAATTTAATAACATTAAGATTACTTAAATAAGTAATACAATTTTCTCTTAACAACCTAATAATCTCTGTCTCTTTCTCTCTCTTTGCAGTTGCCGCACATGCCGCGTCGTCGTTTGGGTTCCGTGGGCGATTCCGCTCCACCGTCCGAGTCGTCGGAGGGCACCAACTCGTCCGAGCACAATGAGCTGCTCCTCAATCCCGACTGGTCCACGCACTCGCACACCTCCTCGCACTCGCACACACACACGCACACCAACAACGCCAACAATTCGTCGTACTTTGTCAACTCGGACGTGGACGCCGACACGCTGAGCATCGACACGACCAGCAACAGCAACCTGTCCGAGTACGAGCGCGGCCAGGTGGAGAGCTTCTTCGGCGGCCTCGGCACCGAGATCTACGTCTGCTCGTCGCTGGCCAACCTGTACGAGGGCACCGGCAAGGACGGCGACTGGCGTCTGGTCTTCACCGGCGTGCCGGTCGTGCTGCACGACAAGGGCAGCGCACGCGCGCGCACCGTGCCACGCGTCACGCTGGTGCTGGCCGAGCGCGGCTCCTCATTCGCGCTGTGGTCCGATCGCATTGACAACTTGTCCAACTATCGCATCGCGGGCCCCTCATTCCACACCATGTGCCTGTCGTCCAATCATCAGCAGCTGATCGGCTTCAGTTTCGACTCGACCGAGTCGGCGCGCGAGCTCTGGCATCACGTCGAGAAGCTGGTCAGCGATCCCGAGAACATTGCACTGTCGGTGCCCGGCCGCAAGAAGCCCAAACAGAAGCGCGTCAAGCCGGCGCCGCTGCCGCCCAAGTCGCAAATCTCGCAGCCATGTCAGTTCCAGCACGTGACCAGCGTCACCAAGGACGACACCGAGCGCTACTACAGCATGCAGGCGTTCGCGCCCATGAAGCATCGTTGAGTGCGGGCGCCGGCGAGCGGCGTAGACTTTCGATGGCCAATGAGTGAATTTTAGCGGATTCGAAGCGATCGGAATTGAATGCAATGTGTTGAGTGGAGGGGGGCAAGGGGCGGCGCCAACAGAGTGCAACTGCACCTTTGGTTTTAGTCACATTGAGTGAACGCAGAAGCGTTTTTTTAATTATAATTGAATATGTTTAGCGTAAGAAGTATTTATGCGTTGATGGCATATGACGCATATTTATCTGTGATATAAATACAACATCCATTTTGTAGATTTATGTAATAGTAACAGGCCGAGTTGTAAGATCAATTTTGTAGTTGCTAGGACCTTTTGGACAACGTTGAGCGAGCGACAGTTTTTGATGAGACATTTACCCCATCGAGCTACGGTTTTACAACAAGCAATCATTGCAAAAACAAACAAGTTTATGTTAATTGAAAGCGAAGGGAATCACCATGCAATATTTACATCTTTTTTTTTCGCCAAAGCACTCGAATGTCTGCAGGCACCATGACGAACCCCTTCGCCAGCGCCCAAAGTGGCCCATGACTGCGCAATCAGGTCGCACTTGTCAGGCATTGCTTGAGCGCCCATTTCAACTTCTTCACAACAATATTTGCCAGTCTTGTTATATCACACAGATGTGTAGAAATTTCAAGCCAAACACACACACACACAAACTTACACATTTGCATGAAATTGCCTCTTCCACTTCAACTTTAATTTTCTTCTCTAATTTTAATTTGATTGTAAGCGCATTGTTACACACGCAATTGTCACATCATTCCAATTGTGACAAATTGCGTTTATATCACAAAAACACCACAATTTAACGAATACAGTGTTTAGGAAATTTTAAACTTTAAACTATGCTAGAAAAATTTGCATCAGTGCTCCGATCGATTTTCTTTATTCGCAACATGTGCGTGTGAGTGAATTAGTTTATAAATTTAAAACCACAGATTTTTGACGTACATATTTAGTAACATAAGTTTAAGCCTAAGCAAACATTGTTAGTAGTTTTTAATCAAATTGAAAATTAATCAAAAATTGCAAATTCAATTGTAATAGTAAAGTAATATTCAATTACAAATACTACAAGCTAATCATTGTCAAATATTGTAAACCATAGTAAATATTTAATTAAATATATTATAAATAAATATATATATATATATAAATATTATATATGAATTTCTAACCATTGCTGTACAACTTGATTATTAAAATATTGAAATAAAGTGTATTCCCAACAACAAACAAAGACGTTTTAAATTATATGTGTTGAGAGTTAAAGTATATCGAGTCCTATATCGTCACTTGAATATAGAAAGGACGTATTTCAAATTTCAAAAATGTACAGCACGAAGAAAAACCTATATCACTTCATTCTTTCAGTAACACAATCCATTTTAACCCATTGCTGCCAAATTTTTTTTAAATCACAAAAAAGTCAGTGTTTGAGATCTCTCAAAACAATTGATAGGGATAGTTAGGGTCAAGATGGAACTACTTTAACCTACCGAAGGTCGCCCTAAAATTCCGCCATCTAGCTAGAGTTACCAGACTCCACAAATCGTGAATTTTTCGGAGGTGGAAAATGTGGTGAAACGTAGTGGCTTTAGAGCTTAACAAAAATCTGCTTCCTAACTCACCTGTAAAAATACAACTTTCGTTGACGTGTTTAGCTGATCACTTCACAAAGTATGGAAAAAAGCTACCATTGCTGCCTAATGGGTACAAAATATACAAGAAATATCTCAGCAACGTGCAGAGATATAAAGCTAAAATTTTGTTTCTGATCATTTTGGGTCGCTTCCAGGTCATGTATGAAATTTTATCAAAATCGTATGGGTGGAACTGGTACCCGGCAGCAATGGGTTAACACTTAAATAAATGTTATTTTTTTCACACATGATAGAAATGTTTCTCCCAGTAGAAAATATAACCTGGCAGCAACGAAATGGTTACCACGCTATGCGGGAAAACTGAACTACATTTTTTTCATTTCCTTGTAAAACCGTTATTTTTAAACATATAACTGAGAAATATTGAACAGGATGATATTTGAGGGTATTCTAGCAGAAAATGCAAAAAACACGATTTCAAAAAATTACGAGTTACGTCCTTTCTTTATTAATTTGACGATATATAATTCAGTTGATGTGTTTTTTGTTGTTGTTTTTTTAATAGGACTGTCAAAACTGTAGTAAAAAGAAATATAAGGAAATCGAATGGTTTTTTTTACAGCTTATACAAACTTATAGAAATTACTTTTCCAATAAATGACTTTAGTAATCTTTGTCTCGCTGGATGATGTTAGAAAAATAAGATCCTATACTAAAAAAAAAACTTCTCAGACAGTTTGGTGATTGCTTAACTCAGTTTTCTTTGAGGTGCATCAAAGTTGGTCATCCGCAAAAAGAAAAAAGTTCGATACATATCTACAGTCAAAAGTCAACAGCGAAAATGTCAGATCAGATCAGAGTACGTAAGAGTTACTGCCTTAAGATGGAGCTCACTTAGGCCATGAAGGCCCATTGTGACAGCACAAGCAATCGAGCTTAAATCAGCTCACTCATTGAACCAATCTTAGCTTCTTACGAAGCTTAGTAGACAGTGAATAGTCTCATCGGCTAGAACACCGCATCAAGCAGCACAAATGCATAGAAGGTGCAATGCATTTTTTTCCTCTTCCTCATCCATGCAGCTATGAAATATGTCATTTGAAAGCAGCCCCAAACATTTCGGCTGTGTGATGAAATTCGAATTGAAAACAAAATGGGATGTGTTCAATTTCGTTTAGATTTCATTACGTTTTGTCATTCTATGAATGTGAAATCGTTTGAAATATAATTTGCCACAAAACCTTAAATCTTTCTGCAGCACATTCTTATTCCTTCAATACGTTCAATTTTCAATTCCGATTTCTTGCCTGATTAATTATGATCGTCATACAGTACAGCCAATCAGGCGTAATTTTAGTTTCATCGATTCCCTTTTTGTAATTTTGATTTCAAAGATGCATCACTTTCTGTGAAGCCAATACTCGATAATGTCAATAAAATCATAGAAGTTGTCAAATTAAGTACTGTTTCGATTATCCAGGAGCTACAAGTTGTATAAAAAACCCATTTGAAATCACTTGAATAAAATTGATTTCAAAAAGTAGATCGATGTATGGATGCCACATGAGTTAATGCAAAAAATCCTCATTCATCGAATTTTCATCTGCGAAAAGTCAGGCACAATGAGATCACATTGAACTGGCGCAAATGATGGCCAAGCCAGGATTGACGGGCAATCACCTACTTTAAGTTGCTTTCCAACAATTTATAATTCGAACCTGTGCTGTCAGCAATGGGATCGCCTGAAGGAATCAATCACCTAAAAGCGGTGATCTTTGGCCAATTAGAGAGAAATGATGTTCCCTACGTTCAAGGCCAGGTTACACACATCGTAAGTGACTCGCTGAAGAAGCAGAAGCACCAGGAGTTTGGTTGGTAAATTGCTGATGAAAAATTTACCTCACGTAAAACTTGTGAAAATCGATCTCAGATTTTTGCTTATAAGGACGTGGATTTCTATGAAAGAAGCAGAATGGAATTTTAAAATAACGCATTTCTTTTTCTCTTGCTTCAGGTTTACCTAAATTTTACTTGTTTTCAAAATTGTTATACAAAAATGTTCAAAGAAAGAGTTGTTCAATAGAAGAATTGCGTTAGATAAGCTGGCTGGCCAAGTTGCATAGACCCTGTTGGCGATGACAGTAAGAGCTCTTTAGTGTTGCGGATTGAAGTAAAAGTGCTCGGTGACAATGTGGCTGAAGTTCAGCAGTGAGTTAATGTTGTACTGGGGGATCCCATTTAACCCAGAGAGGAAACTGACAACAGCCCGAAGTTGAAGACTCATCAGCAGTCTACTTTACGTACGGCTCGAAGACTGAGGATACGCAGCAAGTCCACTGATCATATAGACTACCAAACTATTGTAGCGTTACTGATCTACACAAATTTTTCGTCAAGACCAAATGGGTTTCCAAACGACCCCGTTTGGATCTACAAGGAGCCCAATAGATAGGAAAGGACACCAAATTAATGAATTAAGGAATTCACAATGGACCCAATGGGGTCTCCGAGTGGAAGTGTTTGCTGCACACTCGCCTTCGTTAACCGAAACTAACCTAACCTAACCCAGAGAGGAACGGGTCACGTAAGTGAGTAAGATGCAGGTTCCAGATAATCGAATTGAAACAACTAATTTAGTTCAAGTTTTCGTTAGCACCATTTTTATTTTGCATTTGCTGCATTCATTAAATTCTGTTGGAATAATTTTAAGTATCACAAAAAATAAACAACCATTTTTTAATTGGTTTTGTTGAAAGTTCTGACAATTTTCGGACAGGAGGAACGAATGTGCTTAAAGTTTTCCTTAGCACAAATTTCTTTGCATTTGCTGCATTCAACTAGGTTTAACTCGGTTAAAATAATGTTAAGTGTCACAAAAAATAAATGCAAATTTTTTAATTTGCTTTTTTATGGAATTTTGATTGCAGAGTTTGAAAGCTCAGAAAATTTTATGTAAGAAAATAGTTTGTCTGAATTTTTTTACGTTCAATTGGTTATTAAAAAGAATCAATGAATGTCTTAAAAACATCTGTTTCGGAGTGAATGGGTTAAAATAAATATTTAGTTATGAGCTGTGAAGAGTGGCTCAAAGTTTAATTATGAACCCGTATGACAAGGCCAGCCAAACATTATACAAGTAAACAATTCGGCTGAGTGGTTTCGGCATACGACACAAATATGTGCGTACGTATGTACAACATGAATGAATGCATGTATGTTCAACATTGAAATTTATGTAGTTTACTGGGTCTTTATGGTTTTAATTTAACCAATTTATGGCTTTTATCTCAACGAGAAGCAACTTGCAAGTGATCCATAAACTGCGACGCATGCAGCAGAAACGCCAAGTGACCGCTTCAAAAAGTGACAAACGATAAAGTAGCAGTGTTGCCAGATACCTCAAATGACTTAAACCTACGACTTGAAAAAAAACGCTGAAATATCCTGCCAGTAATTAAAAAAATCTACAAATTTTTTTTTTATAATATTTGTCAGTGTTGCCAGATACCTGAAATGACATTAACCTAAATTTTTTAAATAACGCAATTTAAAAAACAATTTTAAAAATCTCATAAAAATAAACTTCTTACAAATTTGCTATTGTAAACTTCCTTCACTCATTGCATAAATTACATGGTTTGAACCATAAAGTTTAATTAAGTTAAATTAGACACTTTAGCTTTCAATATTCAAGTCTTCAGTGCCACTAATGATGTCAAATGTGTCACCAACAAAATCTCCTAAAGTTAAATCTCCTAAACAGAATCTCTTAAATCTAGAAGGAAATCGCTTAATCTGGCAACACTGACTTTGAAAGTAGAAACGCATAAAAGCGGAAATGAGTTCAGCGCTCGTTCCGGGACCCCTTTCCCTTATAATTAATTGTATGTATGTATATATTTATTTATGTATTTACAACAATTAAGCTCGTAGAATGGGACAAATTTATGTAATGTGTCATCTGTGCGACACTTGAAAACAACTCATTTATGAGCATTGGCGCACAATGCACCCGCAGCTGTGTGCGCCGAAGCAGTGACAGCGACACTTACTCGCGACTCGGGTCAGAGGTCGGCGCGTCATTGCCGACCACTCATCGACTGGAAATGACAAAGTGAAAATGCAAACAAACGCAGCCAACAGCGCACAGTGGCCAAAGGGGCCGTTGATGTAATGCAACTTTAACAACTACCAACAACAATTAGCGCGTGAATGCAGTTGCGCCGGCGCCCAATTAAAACTCGACTAGCAACTACCGAGAAATTAAAACGTCTAATTGCACTTCAAAAAATTTAAATGTTGGCGGCACTCGTTGCGCTTTTGTGAAGCTGACTTCAAGCGCAAATTGATGGGTTTATGGCTATTTTGTATTTTGTTGTTGTCTTTTGTTGTTTAGGTTAATGTGCAACGCTGGCCACCAGCAACAAGCGGCACAAAAATGTTGTTGTTGATGACTGATTGTTGCGATAACAACAAACAAGCAAAAGACAGAAAAAAATATTAGTTAAGTGCAGCAGCAATTAAATGAAATTTAAATGCGTTGCAAGTGCGTCGATAAATGACGCCGACAATGTTGTTGGCAGTCAGTTGGCGAATGGGCAAACCCGTCAAAAAGTGGGCTAAACTTGCAATTTGACTGCTGCACTCGTTTACACGCACACACACACACACACACATATATACACATTTATGTTCATATCTGATGACGACGATGCCCGTTGCTTCCTTGGCCATTTACATATTTGTGCCGGTTTGGCTGCTGTCAACTTTAAGTGTCTTAATTTATGAATGCGAAATGTCGTACGCACTTGCAAACCTGCTGCAAATTTGCAAACCGCAGATACAGTTGCGTTTTGCATTTGGCCGTTCGAAATGCCGTTGCGCAGACGCACTTCAAACAAACTAACGCAACATTTGCAGCCGCTAACTGCCGGTTTTTTTATGCAACAATTCTACCACAGGAAGTCATTTGCTGTTGTTGAGTTAAATAGGTTGAAATTATTTTGTTAGAGTTTTGATTAAGATTTGAATTAAATGTTTTAATGCTTGTTGTTGTTGTTGGAACATTTGCGAGAAATAAGTCAAAGCTGAAGCAGGCAATTTAAGTACTTTTTTATTTGTCTCAACAAAAGAGAATCTTTAATAAAATTTATTATTTATAGAAACTTAATACCAAAAGGGAAAAGAGTGAAAAACTTAAAAAAAAATTAATTAAATTAAATTTTAAAATTTTAAAAAGTAAGAGAAAGCAAAGAATGAGATGCGGTTCGCAATAAACGTTTCGGAAGGTAAATAATTACCTTCCTTCTACTCAGCTTTTTACTGGGGAATATTCAAAATTCAAATTCATCGATTCACTGTGTTATCCGCTACATCTAAGGTTGCCAGATTGGATAATTGACCATCAAATACTGAGGATTTTCAACAACTCTACAGATACACATATCGCTCCTTCGCTGCAAGAACGTCACTAATTCAAAAAAATTTTTTTTCAGTTTATGGCAGCCCTGTGTGTATCTGCATATGATCTGTTATCTGTCAAAACCTCTTTGTAAAATATTCAATACTTTGCTCACAAGACGACATGAAAAATTGTTTGATACCTTGAACTGCCTGCAATGGTAAATTTTAAAATTGAATTTTCTCGGAATAATGTAGTTTTGAGTTATGATGTTCTTGCAGCGAAGGAGCGATATGTATGTAAGGAAAAGTCTATAGTGGGTCCTCTACTAACATGTTTCTTCGATTTTTTTAACAGGACACAGTAATTTTTAGAGTTTTAAGACACTTTTCATGTGGTTTTGGAGTGAAAACATGCATTGTTTTTATTCGGTCCAAATGAAGTTAAAAAAAGTTCGGAAAAAAATTGAATTATATTTTTCTTTCTTTTGCCTTGTGCTCGTTGTTCGTCGCTGTTTAGGATTTCAAAGTGATTTATGTTCATAGGCAGTGAAAAAAATGTCTTATGTTTAGTATTCAAAATGTCCAAAATGCAGCCGCCGTAGCTCAGCTGGCTAGTGCGTTGGGCCACGAGTCAAATGCGATGCTCAAACCCAGGTTTAAGACTCCGTTGCGTTAACACCGAAAAAAAGAAAAACAACAATTTTTCTTTCGGCGGCTGTCCTCTCAGCAGGAAATGGCAAACCTCTGAGAGTAAAATTGCCTATGAAAAACCTCCCAACTTGCCGTTCGGAATCGGCATAAAACTGTAGGTTCCTTCCAACATTGAAAAAAAATTCATATGCGGTGGTTGCGGGTAGCTAGGCCTTAGTCTCGTAATCGAGCTGTCGTGCTAAGAAGAAGAAGAAGAAGAAGATTCAAAATGTCCATGAATTTATAATTTAGGATTTTACGTGTCTTCTTAATTTTTATGAACTTTTCGAGTTTTTTTTTTTGCAAAATCAGATTCAAATTTATCATATCAGTCCCAAAAGAAAACAAAATTCAACAATCCTTGGATTCCAATTTAGACGCGGAATCAAGTCTACTAAAAGTCAACTGAACAAAAAGCATTCCATATCATAATTTAGAGTTCAAACTTCAATTAAATTATACTTTCTGTAGTTTAATAAATCTATAAAACAGTGCAACACTAAAAAGGGACAAGGCCAATCATGTCTCATTCGATGGAGGAGTTTAAAGATGACGGCTTAGTACCCCAACTTTTAAAACTAATATCTCTTATCATATCTATCATATATATCATATCTCTTAACTCAAATGTCAGAAAGGAATACTTTTTACGTCAAATGAAAGCTATCCATATGAAGTCGAAGAAACCATATCTTTTTTTGAAAAATTTTATGAAGAAGGATATGAAGGACCTCAACTAAATGTTTGTCCTTGAATATCCTGGAAACCGTGAGAGCTAAATTTATATAAATGACTTCTGGTAAAAAACCATTCAAAAATCTACACTGCTTAAAAATTTCATGCAAAGTATCTTTCAAGTGGTTTCTGGAATATGATTTTTTTTTTAATAGTACTTATGAAAAATACTTTTTAAGTGTGGGGGTTTCACACTTAAGTGATATTCCTCTATTTATATTTTATTATGGTGGTTTTTTGATGATGAGTTGAAGATTTTTTTTGCTTTAAAGTTTTCATGTATTTAAATAAATATAAACGATTACATTTAAACAAATTTCTTGAAATTGGTGATTACCAATGATCTATAAGCAATAATGTTGGACTCTAACTGGATAGAGTGACATAGTGTTAAGGAGAAGGGTTGATGAAAAGACCTCTGGATCACTAATCTCAAACTTCATAGAGACGAAAAGAAGATTTAGAAGTTAGGACCCAATTGAGGTTCGATATTATTTATTTACATGACTTTCTGAAAACAACATCTTGCATGATTTTGACTTTTAAATATTAAATGTATTAAATCCAACTTTAAAACAAAAACTGAAAAATTTTTTAAAACAAATTTTAGCTCTATTGGGTAATTTTAATCCATTTGAATATTCAAAAAAGTTTGGATTGGAATTCTTCTTCTATAAAAAAAATTATGAAATCTTTATAAAGCCCTTCTTATATACGAAAACTTTTAAATACATAAGATGGCTTTTATGTATTTAAAAGTTTCAGTTCAGTTCAGTTTCAGTTTCAAAAAAAGACATCAGTTGTGTCATCAGTTTTATAGAAATAAGCTTTACAAACTGTCAATTACATTAAAATGAATTAAAATATGTCAATTAAAATTGTTTCGTTGCATTTCGTTTGGGTTCAAAATAAATGTTGATAATTGGCCACAATGATTGCAGAAATTTTTCAAAATCATGATCATTAATTATGTATGAAATAATACAAAATATTAATTATCCAAAAATGTGCACAATTTTCAGTAATTGCGGCTTTATTTCCTAAAATTTTGGAACAGCACAAACAATGCATTTCATTGAATTAGGCGAAAGCAAAAATTAATTTATTTGCTGCGGCACAGGAAAATTATCAAATTTTGTGTATTGCGGACATATTTCAAAATCATTGACAACAAATACACACAAAGTGTGCGTTTAGCATATTGCAGATATTTGTATTTAAATATTAATTATGGCATTTTGTGCTAATTTGTAGTTTAACGGTGGAAAGTATCATTGAATTACGGTCATATTTAATAGCCGAGAAGCTTAAAGTAAGAATGTGCAATGATAATAAAAGGCACCATTCAAATATTGATAACATGCGCCCAAAAGTATGCTAACAATGCATGCAATTTATGGTGCAACAATATAAATAATGCAGAAATGCAAAAATACACATGAAATGTACACAATTTATGCAATGTAATGTAATGTAAATATGTGTGTATGTCAGTTGAATATATGTGTGTGTGTGCAATTTGCTTCCAGCTGCTGCTGGCACAAATCTAGCAGCACACAGCACGCGCCTCGAGTGGAAGCTGGCAAAAGTTGCAGGCATTACAATGCATTTTGCATATGTCACACACACCCACACACATACCAACACACGCACACAATGAATGTAAACATTCAATACGACTACGACTACACGCACTGCTTGCGCGCATTTGTAGTGTGCCACCAGGCGCTTAGGCTGACTGAACGACGAACGACAGTTGGCATGTTAAACGTCACCGCATTACCAGCGCAACACGGACGCCGCTTTAATGGATTCGGTTGCATTTGCAACTCGCTCGTCGTGCAGCCGCAGCGCCAGAGAAGTAACACACAACGCAATGTGCAAACGTTGTTCATCCGTTTGCATCGTCAGCACAACGCTGACAAGTAAAGTTGTGAAAACTTGTGACAAGTCGCTGTCTGTGTTGGCGTAATTTTTGTTTGCTTTTTTTTTGTTGTTGTCTCTTTCTACATGCGACACACTTGCAAGCGAACGATTTCGTTTTCATCTTGCAATCGCAATTCAGACGCTGTGCAATTCATGGCATGGCATCGCAAAAATCATTGCTCGTTGTTACATATTTCTTAATACAAAATTTTAATCATTTGAATTGTTGTGGAAACTTGACTTGGCATTGCGTTACCATTAGGAAAGTTGAAATGTTGCAAAGACAAGTTCGTTGGCAGCGAGGAAGGAAAATGAGTGGGGGACAAATTAACCCTTTGCTTAGAAGATTTTAAGCCTAGAAAAAGGCGATGTTGGTATTGGAAAATTATGAATATTTGTAATCAGAAGCTCAGACAATATTTCACAATGACTACTGCAGAAGTTGCAGATACAAAGACTGCACGAAAATACTGCAAGAAGTAGACGAGTGTTTCATCAGTCCGAGCTAGGAATCGAACCTAGGGTCTTTGGTATAAGAAGCCAGCGCGTTACCCGTTGGATTATCGAGACCTTCTTCTTACAAACCAGCAGTCTTTAAACAATCTTATGGACCTATAAAAAACTCCGCTGCAAGATCTATTAACAGTGGCGGATTCAGGGGGGTTTTTGTGGTTGAAACCCCCCCGAAATATTAGGGTCACCTTAAAAACTTCATACAAATTAAAAGGAATTTTTTTGCTATTTTATGAATATTAAAGAAATACTTCTTGAATCCCCCCCTTCTTTAATCCGCCCCTGTCTATTAAGATTCCTAAGAACCACCAACTGATTATGTCGAACCTAGATAGTACTAAGGAAGACGAATATGGATAGTTATTAGGAAGACAACTCTATGTGACAACACATTGGGCTACTTGATCTAAGAAAAGTCCCATGACGTGAACACTGAACCTATCTGCCTTTCACCAGGAGTATTGATCTGAACACAATCTAAACATGAACTTCCGGCCTGCCACTCTTCTGACTAACTTTTTTAGTTATCAAACTCGACAAAGATGAGTCTACTTCCCAACTCCAGAAAAGCTCCAATTAAGATGTGATTAAAAATTTAACTTTGTTGACTTTAATGTAAGTTGGCAACAATGTGTCGAAAGAGTAATTTAACAATAATTTAATAACAGTTTAATACCCAAGCAATTCAACCTTCCTTAAAAGCCCAATAGTTTTTTTTTAATATTTTTTTTATATTATTTAACCCTACTTCCTTGTTTGAAAACCCACCTTAGTTCCTTGGTAGGGTCATATATGACACTACTCAAATTATTTCAACAAAAATTATATTTATTTAATTTTTTTTTAATTGTTATACATTTTAGTTTTCTTTTTCACATTCATTGCATACATTAATACGTTTGTAATGTTTTGGACAGCGAGCTTTCTTGCAATAAAAACAAAAGTTACCGTACTTGTTTCCTCCTACTTTATATGGGCACAAGTTACATCTAGCTCGTTTTTTGGGTACCTGAAGATCTGATTCTTCAGATAAACGTTTACGACTTGTTGATGGCAAGTCATTTCGAATTTTGTTGATTAAAGCAACGGCATTTTCAGTATGAGGCATTTTTTCACGGCGAAGAATGTGTGGCTTTACCAGCTCACTTGCCACTTTTTTTAGAAACTCCCGGCGACATATTTCATTTGATGAAGTTGATTTCATATTTGTATAAATAAGGAATGCATTTATACCTGATATATCTATCATATAGGAAAATAAGGCCATTGGCCAACGCCATACAGCTCGTTTGCAGGAAAAAGTGCCCATCATTTGGTCACATGTATCGACACCTCCCTTACTTTTATTATAATCAAGTATCATAACCGGTTTTTTATGATTTTCAATACTGACATCTTTTGTATGGTGCTGTGTGCTTAACAAAAGGACAACACGGTTTTTTTTCGGCACATAGCTGCATAGAGTAACGCCATTTGTATTATCGAACAAGAAATTCGATTCATAAAGCGGCTTCTTCCGCGCCGAAACAAATTCTGCTGGAATGAAAGTTCGGTTTTTACGAATTGTGCCAAGCAAAGTTTGATTTTTCTTCAATAACTCAATAGCCAAAGAATGTGATGTAAAAAAGTTATCAGTTATGATGTTGCGACCTGGAAGTTCTTCCGTCAGCTCCATTACAACTCGTTGGCCTTGATTTGTTTCAGGACGGCAGTTAGGCGCTTTACCGGTGTATACTAGCACGTTCCACGCATATGCATTACTACTGTCACAAGCAGCCCAAATTTTTATACCGTAACGAGCTGGTTTACTAGGGATGTATTGTGTAAATGGGCACCTGCCGCGAAAACCAACTAGTTGCTCAACGGTAACGTTTTTACCTGGATTGTAACATTTTTGCAAAGTTTTATTCCACTTATCAAATATTTCACGAATAGGTGACAATTTGTCACGCATTCTTCGATCAGCACGTGTCGTTTTGTCATCGAAACGCATACAAGCAGACAGCATTTCAAATTCAGACTGACTCATTGTTGCTCTGAAAATTGGTCTTCCAGTATGGTCATCCCAAAGTTCACGCACAGTTTCACCATTTGAGCGAAACACGCCGCTATACAACATCAATCCAAAATACGCACGTAGCTTTGCACTATCAATCGCAACCCATTTTTCCTTATATTTCCGAACGCCGTAAAGATTTGTGTATTTTAAAATTAATCCTTCGACTGGAGCCAGAAACAGGTCAAACACTGACAGTTCATTTGATACACGAGATGAAGCAAAAAGTGTAGGACCTGTTGCATGTGAACAAACAGGTAAAATCTCCGTAACATTCTGAGTCAATGTGGGCACGTTTACTTACCGTGTTGAATCGATTTATTCACACTTCTGATTTTTGTTGCGATCGGATCCATCTCGTAGGAAATTTTTCTATCCTTAGAAAAGAAAACGGGTTCCTCTTGAGATTCGATGTCAATTCGTGACTCCTCCAAACCCAAATCGATTTCATCGTTAGATTCTCCGTCAGACCCTATATCTTCAGCCTCGGCAGTGGCCACCTCTTCTGCTGTAGGCTCAAACAAAAGGTCATCTTCTTCAAAATCCTCCTCCGTATCACTATCGCACAGATCCAAGTTATCTTCCATCAAAGGTGTAATTTTTGATTTCATTCTGCGTGACATCGTTTCAATTTCACTTTTCAAATATAATGCGCGCACTGACAGCTGTGTCCACTTTCAAAAATGTCAAAATGTCAAAACTTATTATGTTGCGTTTTGCTTTCCGCAAACTGTCGCTATCGCAAAGTGCATGTTTTAATTTTTATGTAGGGTCATTTTTGACCCTAACAAGGAACGTGTAATTATTCTTTTATCCCATTCAAAAAGGATCCAGGACTATAGATAATACTGTCTAGACATTAAAACCTACTTGCTCTCGAACACTAATAAATAAAACTGGGATCGCTCTTATAATACAAAATATATTTAAAAAAGATCAAAAAAAAAAGGGTCAAAAATGACACTATAAGGAAGTAGGGTTAAAAATATTTTTTTAGTTTTTTTTTAAACAAATTTTTAAAGTCACTTAAAATTTTCTCATAGAAAACTATAAAACAAATGCATTTTTTCTATCTTCATGAAGAGTCAAGTACTATTACACTTAAAAAAACTAAACACTTAAAAAGTGAAACTGCTAAAAGAAAAACTTTCCACATGAAAACCCAGTGTTGGCAACCCTAACCGACCGCACACTGCCACTGGTCGCAAAAAGCAACGATCGCAAATGCTTTGCGCTTTGTTTATTATTGCAATTGTTTATCTCGCTGCTGTTGCGATAAACAGTCGCTGATAGATCACATTTTCTGTATATTTACATATCGCAGTTAGCGATGATTATTTGTGTCGTTGATGCTAAACGAAGCAGTGAAGTGTTGATTGTGGCAAAATCGTCGATGTAATAATTTATTATTCTTTCAGTTCATATGGAAATGCTTACTTTACAGTAGCAAATCGAATCGGTTTGTGTAAATATTTTTTTCCTTCTCCGTTTTGATATGAAAATTGTACTAAAATTATTATTTAAAGGTTTTAAATAAAGTCGAATTATTTTTAAATTACAAAAAAAATTATTTTATGGGAATATTATGAATCAATTAAATTTTGAAAATTAGTTAGAAAGCGTGAAAGATAAAGAATTGAAGACATTTAAAAAATGTAATTATATTTTAATTTAAATATTTACGAATATGTGGAATTATGTTTTAGTTGATTGATATATTTTAATTGATCTTCAAATTTACAGAAAAAAACTTGTTTTGAGAGTCAGAGTCACAGTGGCAGAGTTATAGAGTTAAAGTCAGAATCATAGAGTTGGTCACGGATTCAAATCATAGTCGGAGTCACAGAATGAGAGACATGGGATCAGAATTACAGAGTCAGAGTCACAGACTTAGAGTTGCATTGTCAGAGCTACAGAGTCAGAATTACTGAGTGAGAGTCTGAATTACAGGGCCACAGTTATAGAGACACCGAATGAGAGTCACCAAATCAGAGTCATAGAGTCAGACTCACGGCGTTCAAATCATAAAACCAGAGTAACAGAGTCAAAACCACAGATTCATCAAATCAGAGTCATAGAGTCAGATTTATAGAGTCAAAATTACAGAGAAACCGTCACAGAATCAGCGAATCATAGTCACCGAATGAGAGCCACAGAGTCACCAAATCAGAGTCATAGTCAGCTTTACGAAGTCAGATTCACAGAGTCAGATTTACAAAGTCAAATTTAAAGAGTCCAAATCACAAAATCGTAGTCATAAGGTAGCCGACTAAGAGTCATAAAGTCAAAACTATAGGGTTAGAGTCTGAATTATAGGGCCAGAGTTACAAAGATACCGAATGAGAGTCATCAAATCAGAGTCATAGAGTCAAATTCACGGAGTCAAAATCACAAAATCAGAGTCACAGAGACAAAATCACAGAGGCACAGTCACAGAGCCAGAATAACAGAGTGACCGAATCACAATCATAGAGTAAGATTTACA
This sequence comes from Melieria omissa, assembly GCA_963971225.1. Classification (NCBI taxonomy): domain Eukaryota; kingdom Metazoa; phylum Arthropoda; class Insecta; order Diptera; family Ulidiidae; genus Melieria; species Melieria omissa. Next base: position 130,169,670 of record OZ020267.1, on the reverse strand, counting down.
GAGTCAGAGACACTGAGTAAAAATTACAGAGTAAAAGTAACAAAGTCACCGAATCAAAAGTCAGAGTCAGATTTACGTAGTGAGACCCATAGAGTCACCAAATCAGTGTCATATAGTCAGAATTTCAAAGTCAGAATTACAGAATCAGAGCCTGAGAGTCACCGAATCAGAGTCATAAAATCAGCACAGAAAGGAAGTAGATCGAATACTCAAAACAATGTAGAAACTACTGTGGCACCTATTGAGCAAAGTGCTCTACTAGAGCTGTGAAGAAACCTTGATTCGTCCTTAGCCTGGTTTGATGGCAGCCTCTATATGGCAGCTTATTGCGGTCATAGTCGGAAATTGCGCGATTAGATCCGTGCTCATAAAATGGTGCCTCTCGTGCAGCATCGTTTGGGAAAGTTATGGAGATAAGGGAGAAGTAGAAATGCTTCAACACATCATATGCCACTGCTTTATACTCCAAGAGCGGTGATTTCGCTCCATGGGCTCAAGGTTCCGGACAGTTTCGGCAAAAACAGCAGACAGATCTCAGATTCGAGTGTTTGCAGTGCCTTTTCGAACGTTACCTTACCTAATAAGTACCTTTACCTCCGATGTCTTATAGCCTATAAAATGTATGCAGGTAAGCTTTTCAATAACTAAAGAAATTTATTACTTTATACTTATAGAAATTTATTTCAAGAACACAGCTTTTTGTATCAACTTTAAGTGTGATTAGATCTGGGAAGGTTAGAAAGTTAGGGAAGAAACGTAGAGCAGAGAGGTATGGAAGAGGGAGAGAAGAGAGATAGGGGAGACAGGTAAAGAAGGAAGGGTGGGGAGGTAGGGAAAGGAGGGAAGGGAGGGAAGGGAGGTAGGGAAGGAAGCTAGGGAAGAGAGGTAGGGAACGGTAAGGAGCTAAGGAGCTAAGGAAGAATGTGTTCGGCGCAGACTCACTACCTTTCTAAGACCACTCGGAATCCCTTGTTAATGCTTCCTTAATGCTATTTTTGTCTCTACATCAAACAAATGTTTCGGCTGGAAATCGAACTCTAATGCATTATTAATCTTCATTCTCTGATTTGCTATACAGAAGTTTGATTTTGTATATCATTATTTATTATTTTATTTCGTTAGACATAAAAATAAAACAACTAAAATCTTTCTGAATAATGACTCGACTATGTTATGATTTGCCCATGACACAAAAGTTTTTCATGCCAAGCAGATCAAAGTTGGCAAGCGAGTGAGGCATTGGATACGCTTGTCGCCTCCCCCCTGCCTTGCTATCCTATTCCACCTTACAACTATGCCACATTACAACAACAACAACTACTCACTTCCCCTTGGCAACGTTTTCCTTTTTCGCTTTGCCACGAATCGCATTTCCCTTTGCGATTTGTACAAGAAGTGAATATTTTTAACATTTGCCTTCATCATACAAATATGCATACAAACGCAATATTCACTCACACACGTACACATACACACATACGTAGAGAAAATCAAGCGCGCACTTACCACAAATATGAACGCATTGTGTGTTATGAATGCGACGAACACCGATATTCGATTGCATAACGAATTCGCGTCGGCGGTGAATGCGGGCGCACACGTGAGTGAATTTGTATGGAAATGCAAGAAGCAGCAACAGCAACAACAGCGGCGGCCGTTTGTGGTTGCCATATTGCGAGATTGTCGCGCTTCTTGTCGCTGTGCTTCACATAAGTAAGTAAGCAGCGAGTGTGTGTGTGTGTGTGTGTGTTTGTGTTTATTTGTTGCAGCATGTTGTTGACATGAAAACTTAGTTGCAATTGTTTCTGTTTCGATTTTGTTGTACAACACACAACCACACACACACACACACACACACACACATGCGTACATATGCACAGTGAATGAATGCCACCGCTGAAAATTAGAATGCAACCGCAAAACGTGAGTGCGCGCGTGTGAAGCGAGGAAACCACCGGCAACGCTTTGCAGGATTCGAGCACTAAAAGCGAGCGAGACAACCTGACAAATGCAACTAACAACTGAAAACAACACGTTTTGCAATTTTAAACCGTAAATGTCGAAGACAAAATCTGACAACAAAAGTTTGCTATGCCATGCAACAACAAACATGCGGAACTAAAATCAACATTTAACTAAACGCCGCTGCACATTGAGAAGTGTGCGTGCGGAAAATGTGACGGTGAGTGTAGTTCACAATAATTTCTTAGAGCAATTGAGAAATTTATCCCAAGGAGATTTGGTTGGAAAATGTGAAATGCTTTGAGAAAATAATTGTACAATAATTTGTAAATAATAAAAATCATGACACTTTTGTTGAGAGCCTTTTAAAAGGACTTTAAAATTTTAGGAACATACACATTAAACAAAATATTAAAATATTTGCGCCTCTGCCATAGTAAAATATGAGCAACAACTGAAAGAAAAAAACTGTCGCCTTTTGACAAAATTTTCTATTTTAAACTTTTAGAATGAAAATGTATGTTAAAGTCGAGTTTTAAAGGGGTCGGAAAGTGGGAACACAATTCAGTTGGTAAGAAGAAGAGAGAGATAGAATGCTACTTCTATGTGTGTAACATATGTGTTCGGTTCAACAGCTGACATGTTTCCTCCTAAAAGGAGGCTAACATTTCTTAAAATACAAGTACTAGTAAATAGTAAGTACTTAAAAAAAACAGGTTTTGTCGCTTAAAGTAGAAGTATGGGGTCTACATGACCTAGCATGTTCTCAAAAGGTTTAGTTTTCCTTTCTGTTGTTTAAGACACACATTTTTTAATGAATCATCAAATCACATTGTAAGCAAAATGTTCAATCAAACTAACAAACAAAAGTCAGATTCTTTAGTGTCATTTTTCTTATGTTACAATTCAATGTGTCATTAGACAGAAACGAATGTAAAATAATAAAAATTGTTTTAGATTTTTTTCTTATTAGATCACAAATAACAAATTTTTCAATTTTTATTTTAGTTGTCATAGGGATTACCTAAGTAGTAGTCTTGTGACTTTTATTCATAAAAGTCATCAAAAAAAATCATTTTTATTTTAAAAATCAACTTTAAAAGTTAAGTTTAAATTCAATTACTTTTATTTTTGAAGTCATCAATAAACTATCAGTAAGTGACTTTTATTTATAAAATTCATCAATAAAAATCACTCAATGGCTTTTATTTTTTAAGTCATCAATAAAAACCATTCAGTGACTTTTATTTATAAAAATCATCAATAAAGATCATTCAGTGACTTTAATTTTTTAAGTCGCAATATAAAAGTCAAAGTAAAAGTCAAGTAAATATTGTAACGATGAGGCACTCTGTGCTGTGCCATGCATGAATGCTTCTCCAAGCATACTTTTTTGTTACGAAAATCCAAATTCGTTTTCCAAGGTTCGTTTTGATTGTGTTTGAAAATAAAACCACTTCAATTATTCAGCGCAAACGCAGTCAAAAACCAACAATCGCTTTATTTACAAAATTAAACTTGTTCTACTTTAGATTACTACTATTGCATGTTTCCCCATTGCTTGCTCAACACAGACTCGACACCTTGCGCTCCCACTGCTGCTTTTATACCAGTTTTCTTATCGCGCCGAAGTTTCTTGCAACTTCCAATTGGAAAGCGCTCGACCATTCTCGCACAGCCCATTTCTTCAAAAACCATCCTTGCCATATCGGACTATCCAAGCGAATTATACCAAATTTGCCATACTTCAAAGTGCATGCCTGAAAGTATGCTTGGAAAAGCGTTCATGCACAGCACAGAGTGCGTCTTCGTTTCAGTACTAACAAGTGCAAATTTGTAAATAAAGCGATTGTTGGTTTTTTACTGCGTTTGCGCGGAGTAACTGAAGTAGTTTTATTTTCAAGCACAATCCAAAACGAACTTATAGAAGTCATTTTTGTAACAATATATAAATCAAAAATAATTGTTATTATAGGATTTTGGAAATATAAATAAGGAATAACTGGTAATTGTTGAGTCATTAAATAAAAGTCAAAAGTAAAAATAACTCTTAAACATTGATTTTAATAATAAAACTTATAACTGCTACGGTTCCAGATTTGAATCTATGTTAGGATTAATAACTAAAAAGCCATTCTACATGGAAGTGAGCATAGGAAACAGTGTTCTCTGCCAGTCCTGGGAGGAAAATTATGAGACGTTTCAATTTTTTATGAACTTGGCGTACGTTCGCTGGAATCAGTTCGAAGAATAAAAGCAGCAGTTGGTTTTAATAAAAGAAAAGTTAGTTTCAAGTTCTTCTTAGTTCTTATGAAAATTCACTTAAGCACAGAGAGATTACTTATGGGGTTAGTAAAATTGCAAATATCTCCTCATTTACGCTGCTAAGAGCCACAACGATTACAATAAACTTCTGGCTATCGCTGACATTTAGAGTCGAAAGCTCAGTAAGATGACTCAGAAACGGAAACCCTCAAGTTTTAGACTTTTCCTGGCATTTGAGCATCAACAGTAGCACAAGAATTCTCCAAATGTAAACAACGAATAAAATTTTCTTCACTTCCATTATAACAAAACTACATGAAAAGTTAACCAAACGTGTAATTAATTTTCATGCAAAAACAACGAAAATAAACCCCAAACTTGATCGATTATTAATTTAGCTTGTCGATAGTAAATTTGTTGCCTAAACGGTTGTCACTTCCCTGACAATTTGACACTGATTTATGGCATCAATCAGCGGTCACATAGTCAGTAATTTGTTGCTAACGTTGGCTTTGTGGCGGCGGCAATGCCAATAAGGAAGCTTCAACAAAATTCACTTTTCGCTGACATTCAAATTGGAGAGTCGAGGTGACTGTTGTGTTAAATTGTTGCAGAAAATCTATGAGATAAAAGAAATTGAAAAAGTCACTTTCCAGCAATGCAATTTTAATGCCACGGCACGTTGCACCATCAAATTGCTAAACAATGTCGGCTACCGGTTTGGCGCTGCGGTAGCGCAAAACTTTTCTCATGACGCTAGAATTGCAATCAATTAAAGCAAACAAGTTGTATGGTCGGCCGGGCCGACTGGGCAACGAAACTGGATTTGCTTGCCACACTTGCCACGCTAATCAGTTGCAAACATTGGGACCCTATTTTTAAGGCGCCGCTTAGGTTTGTTTATTTGTGTGTGTGTGTGTGTGTGTGAGTCCTCAGAATTAGCTTTCAACTTTTAATTTTGCACATGTTTTCGAACACTTTTTTTGTTAGTATCTGACTGGAAGATGCGTTGTGTTGCATGCAACATTTGCCACCGCAACAGCGTCAGAGCAATGAACTTCAGCGACCACTGTCGATCTTGCTGCATGCATGCAAGCGACACACACAAGAAATGCGCAGTAACGACCATAAAAAAACGGTCAGACAGACAGAAAGTTGGAGCAGAGATGACTGCGCTGGTGGGGTTTGCGCGTTCCAGACCACAGCGTGCCGGGCCATGTTTTCATGAATACCAACAACAAGAAAAAAATACAACAACAAGAACAAACAACAACTACTACACCACATGCCTATCGCACAAAGGAAGCAAGCAACAATCAAGAAAAAAACATTGAAGAGGAAGAAAACGAAGCAACAGCAACAGAACATGAAAACCGGAGGAAGCCAAAAACCGCACAACAACCAACCAACCAACCAACCAAAAAAATCAGCAAAAACATTTGCAAAACATGTTGCAACATTAGAAGAGATCGTCGCACTGGCTGCCATTGTGCCGCAGCAACGAGATGAGATCGTTGGTTGACTGGCTGACTGCGTCTGCGCTGCATATCGCACACGGCCCAGCCACAGTTGCGGCATCTGTCAATGTCACAAAGAGCAACGCGCCACGCCGCAGTGGCAGACGTTGCACTGGCAGTGGGCAAACCATTTGAGGGCGCAAACGTTGACGCTGATCTTGCCACAACGATCCCCAGTTGTCGGCCGTCCTTTCAGCGTGCCGCGTGCGTGAGTTTCATGTTGCTGGCCACAGCCAACGGCCAGTTGGGCAACGCAACACCTTCAACCGGCGCTGCGGGCCGACAAATTCCGCCAACAGGTTTTATGTTGCACAAACATAAAATTTTCTCTGTCTGAAATTTGTTTAGTTTGCCTTTCGTCGTTTGATCGTCGTTTCATGCGTTTGTTGGTGTTGGCTGTTGCTTGCGTTGGTCAACAACAACAATGCTGTGTTGATATTTACTGATGATGTGGCCGACGATGTTTTTGTGCAAAGCACTAAAGTTTTTATTTATTTGTTTGGGAATCGTAAACGGTGGCGGGATTTAATTAACTCGACACTATGATATAAATTAATTGAGAGAGGAACCGAAAAATATTAGAAAATTTAATGCAAAGCAAATTAGGTTAGGTTAGGTAGAGATGGGTGTGTGCGGCACAGAGACCGCACCTGCACTCCGAGGCCAAATTGGCTCATTGTGAATCCCTTCTTAAATGGTTTTGGAGCTTATCAATCAGTCTCAATCTGGGGCAAACCAGCTCGACCTATGAATAAAGAAGAGCAGATCTGATATTTAAACTTTTGCCGCGCAAGTCAGGTCTGCTAGGAATCTTGACTTCAGGATTCTTAGTCGGCGTTTCTGCAGAACCGGACTGTGGCACAGGAAGTGTTGAAGTGAAAGGCAAATTAATAAAGATGAATCTTACTCAAAATTCAAAGGAGTTCGTGTTTACATGTTTAGTATTGGAGGTATAAATAAGATTTGAGGGATCTACAAAAGATGACATAACTAGCATTAAATTGCATGGGACCATCTTGTAACTATATTCATGTTAAAGTGTCATAATTTCCCTCTAAAAATCAGTACATGTCATTTTGCTAAAGTGTCAACAAACATACTTATTTTGTACTCTAATCATGTCAATCTGTGCCAAAAAAGACAATCGGTGGTAAGTGCTGATCTTTCTGCACGTCAACACTCGGTGACAGGTTGTAAAAGTTGTCAAAGAGGCTTTGGAAAAGCTTCAATGGGAAGTTCTATTCCAGGCACTGTATACACTAAACATTGCACCATTGGACCACCACTTGTTCCGATCCATGGCTCATGACATAGTCGACCAGCAGTTCACTTCTTAGGAATAAGCCAAAAAGTGGGCTGTTTTCAACGCGAAATCCATAAACTGCTTTGAATAAATTACATTGTACCAATTTACTTCATACAAAGAATCGATTCTTCGATCTCCTCTAAGGACGAGGAACTTTTTAACGCGGCATTCCTAAACTGCCTGAAAGATGGGAAAACGTTTTTGCTAACAATGGACAATACTTTGATTTAAATGTCTCTGAATAAAACTTCATTTCACTTTTATTTCACTTCTTATGAAGAATCGATTCTTGGATCCCCTCAAAGGACGAGGAAATTTTTCAACGCGGAATCCTTAGACTGCCCGAAAGATGGAGAAAAGTTGATTTAAGTTTCTCTGAATAAAGCTCTAAAGTAAAGCTTCACTTCTTATGAAGAATCCAATAATTGGGTTTATTCTTCTTTAAACGAGGAATTTTTTTACAGAGAGATTTGTATGTTGCTGAAAGATGAGAGAGAGAGAAAAGCCGTAGCCAACAATGGACAATACTTTGAATCAAATATATTGTACCAGTTTCTTTGAATTAAGTTTCTAAGAACACAACAATAAACATGAATAAAACCCCATATATTATAAACATGTTTATAATATATACAATTGTACAAGTTTATGGATTTATGTACAGTTTTTGTATGCTAGCAGATGAACTTCCTTAGGTGTGGTCGAAAATGAACCTCTGTAAACTCGAACCTATGATTTGATTAGTTAATTGTTTTTTGAAGACGTGGTTGAAAATCAGATACCCATGAAACACCATTTAATGTTGATGGGGACTACCAATTGTAGAAAATCTCTATAAGTTTTTAGGCTAATAATACCTAAAGTGTTTTTAGTATAAAACGAAGAATACTGAGATAGACAAAGCTATTAAACAGTAAAGCCAAGAAGCCTTAGTCAACAATTTGATCGGGATACGCTAGAAGGTGGAACTTGACTATTTTGACTATCAAATGTAGGCAATGAAGCCAAAGAGAACGTTTAAACGAAGAGCACTGAGGTAGACAATTAGATAAACTTGAAATATGACGAAACGTGGATTTTAACTACCAACAATCTCGATTGATTTTATAGAAGCTGTTGGCCAGTGAAACCAAGAAGTTTCTTAGTCTAAATCGAAGAACAATGAGGTATACAATTGAATAATCTTTAGATACGATGAAAGGTGGATTTTGACTATTGACTACCAACAGTAGACAATCTCTATTGATTTCACTTCTTACAAAGACTTAAAAAATTTGATGGATTCTGGGATCGCCTCAAAAGGCAAGGAATTTTTACAGCACGATATGAATTTCGGTGCCTGAAAGGGGAAGAAAATTCTTGGCTAACGATGGACAATACTTTAAATCAAATTCATTGTGACTACTAATTTATCTAAATAAGACTGTAAAATTATAAAAAAAGAACTCGAAATTTATTTTTATACCCAACCTGTTAGTTTAACTTTCAAAAAGGAGTTTTATTAGTTATGGTTATGCATTCAAAATGAATATTTATTTATATTTATTTTTAATGACCATCTGTGGTCTAAGATCGTCTTGCGACAAGGTCCTGTGCCCATACACGAAATTTAATCTACGTAACCTAACCTTTTTGTTTGCTCAGTTAAATATTCGTATCAATTATAAAACTTTGATTGAAAAATTAAATAATTTTGCTCGAATTTTCCGGTCAACCTTTTATATGTTCAATCAAACATTCGTTTTGTTATGAAATTTTGATAAACCCTTCCGGGACGGAGTTAAATTTTGAAATCCAAAATACTCTCAGTAGAAATACTGTCATACTTTGAAAGTTGGGGTTAGAAAATTATATTGGATGCTCACAAATTCTGAAATCATCCTTTTCCGCAGGAACACCGAAATCGAAAAAATATTTTGCATTGGTCGTAAGATTTTATTAATTGTTTTGAGGGGCATTAAAAACTTGCTGGGACGTATTATCGCAGTACTCCCGAAAGGGTTCAACATATTAATAATTTTTTTTAATTGTCATTTTTTTTTTGTATTAATTTGGAATTTTGAGCAGATTATGAATTGCATCAAGTAATCTGATTAGTTTAGGTTGCAGTGGCTGCTTCTGTATGGGACACACATTTTATCCGTTTGAAATGTGTATGCAACACTTTTTTTTCAACTTGGGTTATTACACACACTTGAAACTAATAAGAGGGAAAAGGGTAGTAAGCTGAGCACTTTTATAAATTCTCTCTCAAAATTTCACCTCAAAAGCATTTCATACATCAAAATTTCATGTTATTGACCCCTCAACGTTCAACGTGCCACTCCAAATCTTCGTACACCAAATATTCATACAAATTTCATCTCTTCATTCTTTCATTCTTCTGCTATTCTCACTTCGGCGCACTTGAATCTGCATGACGGCCAGCACCCAAACGATAGTTTTGCTTGCAGCCACAGTCGGCGATCAGTCGTTGGCTGCAAGTTGCTGGATTCGGTGCTGCTGCCGTCATGTTCGCACGGCCCGTCTTGGCCATTCTGGCCGCATGTCTATGCCTGCAGGTAAAGCTTTCAAGCATTCTCAATTAAAAAGCCACACATACCTCAACCACAACAACCAACACTCAAACACACGTACAAACATTTTCAGCTGACCGCTGCCAAAGACGTTGCCGCCAATCAGCAACTGCAGACATTCCTCGCCAGCATCGAGCAGCTGGTGCTGGACACCACCGATCGCGCGCTGCTCGTCACGCGCAGCGTCTATCTGAACATCAGCAAGGAGATGTCGCCGCCGCTGCAGCTCGCCACCGAACCGCTGCTGCAGAGCTACGTGCAGCAAGTGGACGCGGCGCTGCGCACGCAGCAGAACTACACCGTCAAGCGCCAACTCTTCCAGCAGTTCAAGCGCAACAGTCTGCTGATTGAGCAGCTGCGCGCGCAGCTGGCACCGCTGCAGCTGCCGTTCCAATTCCAACTGATCTCCGACGAGTTCTACAATGAGCGTCGCAATTCCACCGAGTTCGATCATCTGTATTCGACATTCATGCGGGAGTTCGCGGCCGCCTCGCAGCGACTGTGGGACTCGCTGTCCGAACGCACCGTTGAGGAGGAACAGGAGCTACTCGAGCTGCTCGACGAGATCGCCAACGAGCCGCAGCTGCGCGAGAAGGACAAACTCTACGATGAATTCATTGAGACGTACTTGTTCAGGCGCTACGAGAACGAATTCGAAAGTAAGGAATTGTTTCGGAAATAAATATAAATGATTTTAAAAAATATGGTTTTCACAACTTTACTACTGAGTATCCTAGGCCTAGGAAGCTAGGCCTTAGTCTCGCGTAAGCGGGCTGTCGTGCCAGTCAATTATTAATTATTATTCTACTTAGTGTCAGTGTATATTTGGGGGAAAAGTACAGAAAGAACAAAAGGTAATGAAGATGGAGAATTGAAAATCCATTAGAATCCAATTCTCGATTGGCTGATCTTGAAAATCTTCCTTCCAATCATTCATAGAAAGATTTTGGGATCGCGCCTTCAGTTCCTTCTGCCAATTCTAGTAACTTCTACTTACAAAACGCCTTCCGCAAAATGATAACTTCAGTCGCGGGAATAGAAAAAAGTCTCAGATGGCATTCAAACATATATTTGAGCACGTGTGACAATGTTTTGACATCCAATTCTTACCTATATTCCTGATCAGCATTGTAAGCTAGGCGTAAGTACTCTCTTGTGGGCGGTATACTCATTGTATCGATTCCAAGTCGTTGAGCCAGTGGCGCATCCAGAAATCATTCCACTACCTTTTCGAAACTTGAGAACATAGGTTTACCCAGCGTCTCTACCTCCTTCTAGATAAGGTCGGACAGGTACAAAGTAAGTGGTGAGCGATTTCTTTCTCATGTGGGTTTCAACAACTCTGACAGTTGGTCTACTCGTTTCTATGCGCCAAAATATGTAGATCGTCACACTCCAATCTTATATTCGACTTTCAAGTGATCTGAATACATATAACTCTTTGTCCTGACGTACTGACTGACTGATTCATCGTCGCCCAGCCCAACCCGCTAAAACCACAAACATGAAATTTCAAGGAAATAAACCTACGCTATGGCGTTTTTTTCAATTCGGGGTCTAAAATGGCAAAACATGGGTTTGGATTTTGTATGAAGAAACATGATTTAATGGGCAAATTGATTACAAATGTGGTGAAAGGACTCAAAAAATAATTAAACACACATTGTTTAATTTTTTTGAAAATAAAATGCCGATCGGATCAATAATGGGTTAACGTTCCCATATGGGGAGACTATGAAAAACATGAACTAATGGACCTATGGAAAAAATTAGACACGTATTTTTAATTTTTTTTGTAATCAAAATCTGACGGGGTCAACAATAAGTTAAAATTTTGTATGAGGAACCATAATTTATGATGGTTGGTTTTTGACTACAAATATGGAGTTGTTACACCAATGAAAAATATTTTGACATACGTTTTTAATTTTTTCGAAAATCCAAATCTGACAGCGTCAAGGATAGGTTCAAGTTATATACAGTAGGACCATAAAATAAACATGAAACTATTGATTTCAAAATTGGTGAAAATATTTCTAATAAAAAATAATTCAGTACGTGCTGTTTTTTCTTATTTTTTTAATAAAAAACTGACGAGGCCAACGATGAACTAAAAATTGATATGGAATAACATTATTTATCATGATTGGTTTTTTCGACTTACAATATGGTGAAAATACTCCAAATCAATAATAATTTGATACGTACTTTTTAGTGCCTTGAAAATTTAAATTTAACGTAGTCAATAATGGGTTAAGGTTTGTATGCGGGGAAAACTATGACGAAAACATGAACTGAAGAGCCTATTGACTTCAAAATTGATCGAAATACTTGACTTCAAATATGGTGAAACTACTCCAAATTAAACATAATTTGACTGTGTTTTTGATTTTTTCGAAAATAAAAAACCTGACGAGGTCAACAATTGGTTAAGGTTATATACAAGAAGACTAACTAAATAAGACTGACTTCAAATTTTATGAAAACAGATCAAATAAGAAATAATTAAACACATGTTTTTTGCTTCTTTGAAAATCAAAATCTAGAAAGGGTAAACAAAGGGTTAAGTTTGTATGGAGAAACTGTGTAAAAACATGAATTAATGAGCATATTGACTGCAAGTTTGGTGAAATTACTGCTAGTCAGAAATAATCAGAAAATCTAACAGGGTAAACCAAGGGTTAAAAGTTTGTATGGAGAAACAAGATTTAATGGGGGTTTTTACTTCAAACCGGGAACAAAGCACTTCACATGAGAAATGTTTTGACATGAGTTTTTCATTTATTCTAAAATCCAAATCTAATGGGTCCAATAATGACTAAAAATGAGTCTAAAATAGAAATTAATAGACCCGTTAATTGACTGCGGACTTGATGAAAGTGCTTCAAATGAAAAAGATATCGATGGATGTTTTAATTTTTTTTAAATCAAAATTTAAGGACTTCGACTGAGGCTCAAGAGTTTGTGTGAAAAACAAGAAGATATTGTTCTATTTAACTCAAATAAAAATTAAAAATAATCATACAAGTATTTTTATTTTGTATATGTTAATTCTGACGTGGTGATGTTAAGAGAAACGTGATTTATTGTGCGCTTTGACTTCAGACTTGCGTGTAAAACCGCAAGGCCCTGTTTATTACTTAACATAATACATATTTCTGTCTGAATTAAGATGAAGACTTACAGTTGGCCAGGTAAAAATCTCCATTTCCTTTAACTTAAAGAAGCCTCCTTTCTGTATCTGTTGGAACACCCTTCTTTCTGTATGCTTTGGAACACGAGCGGCGGCTTTTCCCTATCATCATGAAAATCTATAATTCCAGTTTCCACTAGTCTATAGTAGTATTCCGAACTCATTTCATGCGTAACAAAGTAATTACGGTATTTTATTTGGTATCCAAAGCAGCTCATTTCATTCTTGATTTTCCTACGAAAATTCTGGACACTCATTACTGCTCGATGCAAAAATGCAAATTTTAATTTAATGACTGTACAGCTTTTTGTGTTCAAAACAAGTTTAACCATGTTGAAATTGTTTTTCTAAATCCGCTTAAAATATTTGTTCTTATTTACAATAAATTAAATATTTCTGCAAGCTGAATGTTCTTCTCGCTCGACACAAACACATAATTGAATAGACTCGTATGTATGTAAATATGTAAAACATCACACAATATACACAAATGTATGTATGTATGTATGTATGTAGTTTTGAAAATGTTTGTGTTTGGCTGCACAATAGTGAAAATGCAATTTCCACTCGACTGCAAACAAAAATGAATGTCAAACTTTCGCCAAATAAATTTCGCATGAACTCGAGAGACAAAAACGTAATACGCCATGGATTTCATGTTTGCTTTGTCTGCTTCTGCTTATTGTATACTTTTTTTTATTTTGTTGTCACTACCAACACAACACTGTAAGTGCATTTCATATTTTATTATCCTTGCTGTAGGTGTTGTTATTGTTGTAGTTTAATGTTGAAAATTTGATGAGTTCAATCAACTGCTTTCGATTTGCTGAAAGTGACAGAGTTGTTTTTGTTCTATTTTGTTGTAAATGTACGATGGAGAATGGCGTGTTTTGGCTGCGAGCGCCATGTGAGATTGAAGAAAAATTAATGTTGTTCAACACAGCATCATTCAAATATGAATGAAACGTACTGTTTCATCAAAAAATATCCGAAATTTCCCATTAAAATAAGGAGCACTTGAAATATTGTCACATATTGCTATGTTTAGTCAATGCGGCTGACCAATGCTTTGTTTCACTGGGTTGTGTCCAGAATAAAAACCCATTAAATTTTTTAATACTTTAACTTCGCCACTGGTAGTCACTTCATTTATTTATAACTTTACACTTCACTGTTTACATACAATTGTCACTCATTTAAGTTCACTAGACACTTTACTTGTTTACACCGCGTTATACCGTTACTTGTTAAAATCAGACTGAACGCTGCTTTGCATAGCGATGGAAACGATTAGTCTAATGGTTGTACTAATCGATTACATGCCTCTAAAAGAATCGAATCAAATGATTGTTTGTTCGCCAGGGTTGCCAATAGCAACATTTTTCTCTTACCAAAAGCAATTAAAACTTACCAAAAAATTTTTCATTTAAACCATTGAAAACCATTTAAAGCCATTTTAACTTCAAGCTTCAAGACGAAACCATGTTTTGGGCCGAAATCGAAACCGATTTTCGGTTTTTGTTTTAATATTCGACCGAAACCGAAACTGAAACTTTCTACTTGAAATAAAAATCACCATATCAACAATTTTTTTTAACAAACTTATTTTACTTTAGGTAAATAAAGAACAAACAAACATAACATAACATAAATAAATAAATAAATACTAATTACTAAAAACAGTTTATTCATTTCTTAAAAACATAAACTTAAAAAAACACCCTTTCGTACCTTACTCGCTAATGTTCAAAGTTAAATAATTTAATATTATGTTCTAAAAAAATAAGTTAATTTACATTAATGGCATCTAAATTCTCCTTCTCATCTTTTCACTATATATAGTACCTGCTCAGCTGCACAACAGAGAACGGCACGAGTGCACCGCAACAATAAGTACACCGCATACATACTCTGTATTTTGTATACTCGAGTGCCATAAACACCGCAAAAGAAATTGTGCGGTGTTGATTTTACTCGTCGTTCATTTGCTGAGAGCCTCATGCGATCATAACATACTCAATACTTTTCGTTCTGTTCATATTTCTACTATGTAAAAGCAATGAGCGCAAAAAACAGTACCAGTAAATACCGTAACCAGCATGAGCGAAATTTTGAGTAATGTGCGTTTTCGCACTCAAGCTTTTTTTTAATATTTCGTTCTGCGCTTTACCTGCAGGAACAATGCTAGCTCGTAACACATACACAACTTCGGCTCGCGCTCGACTTGTGGGTGACGAGCCTACTCAGCTTCTACACATAGCGCGTATGTTGCTCACGCACTACAAAAGTGACACAACTAAAAATTTTTGATTTTTCAGGAAACGCAAAAAACTGTTTTTGAGCTAAATAAACATTTTTTTTAAATAAAGTATATGCAGTAGCGACTCGGTAAAAGCAACCGATTAATGCAGGGGCAGTTGCAACCAAGAATGATAAAACCTTGGTTGCAACTACCGAGTTTGCTGCAATTATCGAGTCTAAATTTTTGTATGAAAATTTGCAAATTTCACAAAGTTTTATAAGGGTTTCATTAGAATTCATTATTATTTTATTCATATTTTGTTGTATTACAAAAAAAAGAACTTAAACTAATCACATTCATTGTGTTTGAGAAAAATCAAACAGAAACAAAAACTCTAAACATTTCTTAAAAAGGCTTTAATTAACAAAACAGTTTGATAACAATTTATTTTACTGATTTAAAGAAACTAGAGAAAGAAACGGGACATCAACTGACACTCTACTCCACAAAAAGAAAATAAGACGAAGAAGAAGTTGCGATTATTGAGGTTTTTTCGGCAGCAGTTGCATTTACTGAGTCTATAATGTATAAAATTCGGTGGTTGCGATAATCGAGGAGTTGCGCAAATCGAGGGTTGCTTTTACCGAGTCGCTACTGTACCATTTAGTTGAAAATTCTACAGATTATGCTTTAGGATAAGTTACAAGAATTTTGTTTTATTTTGCAAAAGAAAATCCAAAATTGTTAGTTGTGACTGTTTTGATGATATTTTAATTCAATAATTACCGAATTATTTCAAGTTATGCCACTTTTTCTGGATTTGATAATTATAAATGACACTTAAAAAGTTGAAAGAAAAATTTTTAAAATTCATAGTTAATTTTAATAATTAAAAATATATATAAAAATGGTCAGAATTTTGTTTAAAATTAACTTCAACAAAAATTTATGTCGTTTAAAATGTCACAATTTGAGTTAGGACTCTTTTGCATTGAGCTGCAGCGATCAAATAGCATCAAACTTCTGACATGAAAAGAGATCTAACTGTATTTTTGTAACAGTAAACAACAAAAAAATATACTGAGCTTTTTCTTATTTGTAGATAAATGCATTGTGCACAGTATTAACATATAAACCCGAAAAATTTTGAGTTGTGTCACTTTTGTAGTGCGTGTGCGATATGTATCTTTTTCGCGACTGAATATCGAAAAAAATTCAATACATGCAAATAAAAATCGTCTATGAGGGCCATTAAGAAGGAGCGTTTTGGTGACAGGGAGTAAGTTCCATTCGCAATATATTCAGCAACCAAATCATTGTTTGACGCCATGCCGAAATTGTTCCAACTGCTTGCAGTAACACTTCAAAACTAATAATTTTTGCAACAATTGACTTTTTTCTCAGTAAGAAACAGAATCATCAATATACGCACAATCATTGATAACGCTAAATAGGCCGTTTACCGTTATATGAGAGTGCTACTAACAAAAACAGTAACATCGCGGTGTCAATTTTGCGGCCGGCTGCATAGTTATTCTTATTTGCTACTGACTTCACTCATCTTCACTTTGCCCAATATGTATCTCTGCATTCTCTTATATACATACATATTATTTACGTTGTGCACACGAAGTACGAGTAGCACTCATACTAGTCATCGTACTCGTCGGGTACGATTGCCGAATGTGATAAAAAAAATTACGAAGCAAAGTAAAGCAGATACCGCGAAATCATATGCTTGAGTATGCTAGTAGCTTAAACGCACCAATACTCAAATCGACATGGGTATGGTAAATACTCATACAAAATCAATGCGGTGGCGATCACACCGCAACCGCTTTTAAGGCGAGTATACTCAGAGTCATAAAAATAGGCACTCGTGCAGTTCTCTGCTGCACAAATTAGCTGTTCACTCGCTACACAATAAAATGTAAAAAAAAATTCTACAAAGTTTCGGTTTCGGCCATTCGGGCATCTTTTGGCCGAAACTGAAACCGAAACTACTTATTTAGGCCGAAACCGACTATTCGGTCATACACTATAAAAAACGTAACATAAGAGAGCCTAAATAATATTCACTTTGTTTCAGTCTTCGCTTGCCGCAGTCAAGTCCTGCTGATAGGATCTTCTGTTGATAGGATCTGGCCAGATCCTGATATAAACAAAAGGGTTAATTAAACAAAATTATTGCTTGTATGACATGTGTCTCCTGTACCTTAATTTTCTTTGGTATTACGCAGCGCAGAATATGTTATCTTGTTTTTCTGAGTTGGTAAATCTGCCATCTGTCTGAAAATTGTCAGTCAGTCAGTCAAGACAGTGTTGATTGTATTCTGCAGATTTCGCTGAATTTGTTGCAGAAAGCGCTTCGAATTGATTTCGATAAAAAAAGCTTTTTTAGGCCAAAATTTATTCGGTGACCCAAAATGTTGTCGATGAATCTGTGAATATGACATCGAAACCAGCCAACAATAATGGGACTGGCGCTTTCTAGATGAGCCAAAACCCGAAGACCATAACAGATTCAATAAAAAAAACTCTTTGTTGACCGTTTCCTTTGATTGTGTTGGTGTGGTCTACTCCGATTTACTTCTGTCAGGTCAAGCAGTAAATTAGCAGTATTACGTGAAGGTATTGAAGCGTTTGAGGAAATTAGAGCCAAAGAACTCTGGGTGAAAACTTTTGCATCATCTTGTACGATACACATTGAACGATACAAACGGCCGAGGCCGGGGAACAGAAATAGGGGGAGCATAAGTACAGAAGCAGAAAGAAAGAATAAATGATTGGATGGACAGATCACTGAACACACACTTCACTCATTGAGCTCCACTGGCATTTAAGTAAAATGTTGAGCTCTGGTGTATTCAGAGACCTATAGTAGAATTTTATGGCCAATATTTTGGTGGTACATTTCATTCTGAAAAAGTCCTGTTTTACCAAAATGTTACCTGTTATTTTACATAAAATTGCTGAACACATCCTATACCTGAATTGTGCTCAAATATGTATTTCGTGTGCCGATTTGCCATAAGAATGCGCTTGATTCCCCTTAAAAATAAATGCAGGCCTAAGGTTTTAAAACCACTATACATATACAATTTTTTTGGCTCCCTCTGCCAGAATCCGTTATCAAAGGCTTGTTATATTTTTGTTGTTGTTGTACAGTGTTATAAAATAAATAATGAATAAAATTTAA
This sequence comes from Melieria omissa, assembly GCA_963971225.1. Lineage (NCBI taxonomy): Eukaryota > Metazoa > Arthropoda > Insecta > Diptera > Ulidiidae > Melieria > Melieria omissa. Next base: position 130,151,410 of record OZ020267.1, on the reverse strand, counting down.
CTTTAGTACTTAACTTAAGCTGCTAGTTACTATTTGCTTAGTTAAGTCTTCGTCTGACTACCGTCGAGTGCAGACGCTTTTTCCTGCTTTTCCTGTTATTCGTCTCAATAGCACTACAACTTTTCGTCTCGGCTTGAGTGCGAGAGCAAAGCGATTCGTTTCGGCTGTGATCGCTCTGCTTGGACACTATCCATAATCATAACTTTATAATGCCTTGTGTGTGTGATCAAAAGGTGGACCGTGGTCAGCCCAAAGTGCAGTGTGCAAAATGCAATGACTTATTTCATTTAAGCTGTGTAAACATCCTACCAGTTGATCTGGAGTTTATGCAAAATTCTAACAACCCATTTCATTGCAAGTTATGTGCGGCTGCGCGCCGAAACTCCATCCGTTCGCCCCCTCGCGCTAACTCATCCGTGGAGGCTATAATCAACAACAATAACTCAGCCTCTCTGACCTCTTCAAATGTCACAGAATCATCTCAACAAGTGCAGTGCCCTAAGGGGCCTAAGCAACAACAACCTAAGCCAGTCTTTCTCCAGCAGCGAATTGAAAAATCAAAGAACAGTGAGATTAAACAACAACAAATAACCTTGAAACAAATACTTGCTTTATATGAAGGAATTCACTATTCTTGAAAAATTTTTGTACAATAACTATATCTTAACTTTTGAAGCTAACATAAAAAATAACCCAAAAGCCTTTTGGTATTTTGTTCAGTCCAAAAAGTCTCATTCCGATATTCCTTCATTGATGACCTACAACGGTGTGTCCTCTAATTCTGCTCTTAGTACCTCAAATCTTTTCGCAAATTTTTTTATGTCTAATTTTGAAACAAACTCTGATGTACCCGACAGCACTACCTTTGATAATATTGTTTCATCTATAGACTTTGGCTCACTGAGTATCACTGAATGTGAGGTAATGACGGGTATTAGGAATTTGAAGCTGTCCGTCAAGGCTGATTGCGACGGCTTCTCTTCGCTTTTGTTTAAAAATTGTGCTTCAACAATTTGTAAGCCCTTGTGCCACATTTTCAACCAGTCCTTATCAACTGGTGTGTTTATTGATAAGTGGAAAGTTGCACATATCACTCCGGTGTTTAAGAGTGGCAGTAAAAATGACATCTCGAACTATCGCCCAATCTCTAAACTTACAACTGTGTCCAAATTACTTGAGGTCATTGTGAAGGAATGCCTAGCCTTCACTCTCACTAGAGTTATATCCCCTAACCAACACGGTTTTGTACCTGGTCGATCGACGGTAACTAACTTGGCTGTCTTCACCCAGTACTGCTTTTCAGCGTTTGAGGAGAAATTGCAGGTTGACACTATCTACACCGATTTCTCCAAAGCTTTCGACAAAGTATCACATAAAATACTTATAATGAAGCTTGAAAGGCTTGGCTTTCATTCTGTCTTTTTGAAATGGATAAGTTCGTATTTATGTGGAAGACTATGTCACGTTGTTATGGATGGTACAAAGTCGAGATCTTTTGCTGCTACCTCAGGTGTACCTCAAGGAAGTGTCTTGGGGCCGTTATTTTTCCTTCTTTTCATTAACGATATTGATTCTTGTTTTAGTAACACGAATTATCTGTTATTTGCAGATGATCTCAAAATATTCCTCAAAATTCGTTGTGTGAATGATATTTTGGAGATTCAAAGTGACTTGAATAATTTAAATACTTGGTGCATTATGAATCGCTTAGCTTTGAATGTTAAGAAATGCTTTCATGTAACTTTTTCTAAGTTAAATAACAGTAATATCGATTCTTCATTTCAAATTGCAAACACTCGCTTAAATGTTGTTAAAGAGATGCTGGATTTGGGCGTTTTACTCGACTCCAAGTTAACATTTACTAACCATTTAAATTACATAATTCCCAAAGCTTATGCTATGTTAGCATTTGTACGTCGTAACAGTTCAAATTTCAGGGACCCATATACGTATAAGCTTCTATTCTCTGCCTTTGTAAGGTCTAGGCTTGAATATGCGGCTTTTATCTGGAATCCGTTTTATGCAGTTCACACAAATCGCCTTGAAAGTGTTCAGAAAAAGTTTCTAAAGTTTGCGTTATTTTCACTTAACTTTCAAGAACCTATTCCTTCATATAAATCACGTTGTTTGCTTGTTGATCTGAAATCTTTAGAAAATAGGCGCATCATTAATTCTCTAATGTTTGTCTATGATATCATTTGTGGTAACATCGATTGCCCTGATTTGTTAAGCCTGATTAGCTTTTTTGTTCCAATCAGAACTACTCGCTTAAATAAGATATTTTTTATAAAAAACTATAGAACAAACTATGCTTTAAATCAACCTCTTGTTAGGTCGCTCCTTGAATTTAATAAATTAGCGTCTTTCAGTGATATTGATTTTTGTATTTCAAAAGAAAAGTTTAAAGAACTTGTTTCTAAGTTTTATTCTTAACCAAATTGCCTTTTTTATTTTTAAGTGTTAATTAATTTTTAGTTTCTAGCCTGTAGATTTTGTATCATTTGGCTTAAATAAATAAATAAATAAATAAAGTTACTATTTGTGGCGAGGTAGAAAAATACATAATTTTTTTTTTGTTTAACACTAGAAAGACCATTACAGTCATTTTTTCATTTTGAAATATCGGTATTTTCTTTAGCATTTCTATTAACTTTCGCTTTGATGACTCTTATTTTTTTATTTTGTTATATTTTTAAATTTATTTTGTGAAAAATTAGTAAAATCCTATTTACAGTGCGTTTCAAAAATACGTGTTGGCCATATCTTTTTAACTGTAGAAGTTTGCCATGGTTTTAATCTCAGATCATCTTCTATATTAAAATACCGTTTTCGCGTGTGTTTCTGTTTTCTTAGTTGGGTACAAGTTTTCGCTGAAATATCAAGAATTAAAAATTAGTGCTATATTTTTGAAGCGTTTCGATGTAGTGTTTTTGGTAAACCCGCCAAAGGGTCCAAAATTGAAACCTCCACAAGTCACAAAATACACGAAAATATTTTGGCATTAAAACGGATTTCGAGAGGGGTTTCCTTGGAGTACACTCAAAAATAAGCCGAAATTGTAACAAAAGATGCCAAGCTATTACTGACAACAACGCAGTCTGGACAAAGTTTTGATAATAATGCGAAAAAGATATTTACACAGCCTTTTACAAAATATATATAATTCATTACTATACCTTCTTTAGTGAGTTTTATAAGCAACACTTATTTTTGAAACGCACTGTATATGTACTTATCCAGATATCAGCGAATGTGATATGCAGTCTTTGTAGATATGGAAAACTTGCGGTCTATCTAGTGTCAATGAAGTTAGCTGATGGGAGCGCAGTGATGGTTCCCAAAGATGGTTCTGGGTTATGTGGTAAGTATGTGTATATGTGTGAATGACGGTTTTTACTCTGGAATCTGGTTGGTCTGGCTGGATCTGGCTGCTTCAATTATGACGTGCAGATATCTTAAAGAGTTGGCGTAGCTGGCGACTTCATTTCCAACAGTTGCTGCCAACGAACTTGTTGGAACCAAATTTGCAAGTGCAACGCTCTCGGAATCAGCTGCGTCAAATTGGCCAGCGAACAATTCAGTTCAGGAACACTTAAACTCGACTGCCATTCCTATGTGGTGAGTCCAATTCTGCAAGCAATTCCTTGGGTTCATACTGAGCGCTGTTTAAACAGCTCCAACGCGGCGTTGCCACCGTTCACTACTTCCTCCTTCCATTGCCTTGCAATCACTTCTTTCACTCACTACTTCAGCATTGTTGTTGTTGTTTTTGTGCAACTATAAAAATCAAAGTCAAATTTAAAACTTGAGTGATAAGCAAAATTAACTTAATTACAAAACCATTCCAAAGTCGCCGAAGCGTTGGTCACTTGTGGCGTCGTTTGTGCGCCGACAATCCCGCTGCCTGCGCGTACGTTCGACCGCACAGCGGGCAGACGTACTTCTTGTGCGGCAGATGCAGCGCCTTGTGGTGATACAGCGCCTTCGACTGCACGAACGCGGCGCCGCACACGTGGCAGCGGTAGGCGCGCACCTGGTTGTGCGACAGTTTGTGCTCGCGCAGCTGATAGCGAGCGGCAAAGCACGCCCCGCACACCTCGCAGCAGTAGGGCTTCTCGTGCGTGTGGGTGCGCTGGTGCACCACCAGGTTGCAGTGGACGCGCGTGCAGTAGCCGCACACCTCGCACACGTAACGCTTTGTTGTCGGCTGCTGCAAGGATTTGCTATCCTTCGCATTCACGTTATCGCTGTTCATGGTTGACACCAAAGCGGACTCAAACTCAAACAGCTGCGCCCATACACCGGTCAGGCAGAACGCTCTACGCAGCACTGCAGCATAGCCGCGGCCAGTCGACCGCTAGTAGCTGCAATCAAGCAATCCAACTCGCTAAATATAATCGCAGCGTTTAATTGAGCGACATTAGGAACGTTCGCGGCAGAATTCATTAATTGTTGTCGAATTGTTGTCTAAATATAAAATAAAAGACGCTTCTACACCTCGCGACAATAAAAAACCATCGCGACCATTTGTGCCAAAAATTAGCCTTTTTATTTCACTTGGGCCTTTGGGCCGCTTTTGTGTCATTTCGGCTTTTTTTATACAAACGTATAAAAGAAAGAAAATATACTTACTCTTTGAGGGCAATCGATTCATGTTTTGCTGGTCCTTTCGTTCCTATTTTGGGCCTTTTTAAGGGAAATTTTTAAGTAGTAAATTTTTAAATAAATTTTTAAATTAAAAATAAATTTTTTAGTTTAGTTGTGTGGCAACGATGATTCTGAAGTCAAAAGCTTCGAGCGGAAATGAGGTAAATAGTCCACTAAACTACTTTGACTACTGTCATCAGGACTGCTGACTTGGAACAATTTTGTGCAACTGTAAAATCGATTTTCAATTTTAACTTTCATTCAAAATTTTAACATTTTTCTAATCGAATAATCGATACAAAAATTAGGACTGACTAATCCATTAGTTTTAATTTGGGGTTACTTACCCACAAGTGTGGAGTTTAATTCATAGAAAACTGTTAGTTTTGTATGGTAGCCCTCTTAAAAGTTGAAGGTAAGTTTATTTGAAAGAAATATTGGCAACGAAAAAAAAATATAGGTCAGTCTTACATTTGACAAATCTGGGGCTAACCAGGGAGCATTGGAAGCTCATTTCATAAAAAAGAAAAAGAAAAGATAAAAGACAGAAAGAGAAAAAGAGATGAAGGGTTAAAGAAAGGTGGTAATTATGTTGGGAAGAAATGTTCAAAAGAGAAAATTAGTGGAGGAAGGTCATAGATTTTAACCCTCTAAGAGTAACTACTGAGCAGCTATGAGTCAATTCATCGAATTTCTTAGCACTTTTGTGTACTTTGAGCTCAATGCGATGTCATTTACAACAACTAGAACCACCCAATTTTTTTGGGTTAAAGCTCATAAGACAACAGGTTCCTGGAGTATAGAGAACCCATTATTAAGAATTTCCATACAACACTAAATCATGTATAATATGAAGGGTACTTGTACCTGCGGCAGCCGCCGTAGCTCAGCTGACTAGTGCGTTGGGCCGCGAGTCGAGACTCCGCGAGTTCAATACTCCGTCGCTGCTAACACCGAAAAAAAGAAAAACAACAATTTTTCTTTCGGCGGCTGTCCTCTCAGCAGGAAATGGCAAACCTCTGAGAGTAAAATTGCCTATGAAAAAGCTCCCAACTCGCCGTTCGGAATCGGCATAAAACTGTAGGTTCCTTCCAACGTTTTAAAAAACATTCGTATGCAGAACAGGGTTGGTTGCGGGTAGCTAGGCCTTAGTCTCGTAATCGGGCTGTCGTGCCAGTCAAGAAGAAGAAGAAGAAGATTTGTACCTGCAGAAACATTGTGTTGGTTATAGAATCTAGATTGTCAAATTAGGAAAAAATGTGTGTTATGTTATCACAATGAACTGCTTTGTTTACTTTTTTAAGTTATGAGAAATAAAAGATTAAACTTGATTCTTATTAACACTAACAAACCTCAGTTATTATAAAATTGACAAAATTACCAAAAAATAAATCTTTCTACAAGAATAGATCATTCTGACTGAAACATCTTTTTCTTATTTACACTAACAAACTTCAGTTACCTTAAAGCTTCAGTAATCTTTTTACAAGATTCGATCATTTTGACCATTCTTTAACGCCATTTTTATTTGTAGGTTAGGTAAAGCTAGGTTAGGTTAGGTTAAGTCGAATTGGTTTGGTTGGGTTCATAGATGCTTGGTGTTAAGAACTGTTGATCTAATAGTCGCTAAGATTACCTGAGTTTTTAGTGAATTTAACACAAGAAAGTCCATTGCGGTCATTTTGACGGTTTTTCATTTTAAAATATCTGTAATTTCTTTAATATTTCTGTCAACTTTTGTTTTGATGAGTTTGATTTTTTTAATGTAGAAAATTTTAAATTTCTTTAAAATTTATTTTGTGAAAAATTTGCTAAATCCGATGTGTACTTTTCAAATATTAGCGGATATAATATGTGAAGGTATTGAAAATTTTCGGTCTTTCTAGTGTTAAGGCAGGATCTCACCTTGTGGATCCGAAAAAGTGCACTTTTTTTAGGAATTTTTTTGAGAAAACGGTACAAAGATACAAAGCTGAAAATTTTTTCTGAATATGAACACACATTTATTTAGAGAATACAATTTTTCAAATTGAATGAATCAAAAAAGGGGGGAGGAGGCGTCCATCAGTGGCGGCATGTCGGCGAGAAGGTGTCCCGCTACCGGAAGTGATTCCGTCAAAACCCGTGATCTGAAACACAAAAATCGAACACATTCTTAATGTGTACCGTATTATCTATTGATTGAACCAAGATTATGAAAAAAAAAATCAAAATTACAAAAGTAATGAGGGTTTGAAAAAAAAATTAAGATTGTCGCATTTTTTTGTTCACGTATTATTTTTTTAAATAAACAATTTTCAATATTTTTGGCTGATCGTGGTTCGTTTATTAGAAAAAATCCTAAGGAACATTTAAAAAATTTGGTGACGATTGGTTCATTCCAGCGCCTTCAATCACTTCCGTCAGGTCCGAAAATGTGGTTCTGAGAAAAACGCGTTTAAAGTTTAAAGCGCGCTCGGCCGGTGCTCGACACTGCTCTATGTAACGGCCTGTAACTTTTGTAATTTTTCAGATTTTGATCTGAAATTTCTGGAGCACATTTTTGAAACATATATCTACACGATAAGGCAAAAACAAAATCGTTTTTCCCCCACAAGGTGAGAACCTGCCTTAAGTATTGATATCATGCTTGGGTACCGAACCCTGTGGAAGAAAAAATGGGACTCAGAGAAATGTAAGGTGAACTGTAGAAGCACACAATGTGCTTCAAGGTTTCTTTGACCCCATGTTCTTTACATTTCCTGCAGTCTTCTAATTAAGTTATGGCCAACTAGTGTACATGAGCTGCTGTTAAGTACTTAGTATCCAGTCAGTCTATCTGTGGAAGGGCTAATACGAATCTTGAGTGTCTTTCATCATTGTCGCAAGAGGTGGAACTCTTCAGAGATACTGCTGAGTCCCTGTTGGGTTTTTACTGACTACATCCAGCCCCTGTTGAGACTCTAATCTAATGAATTAACCCTCACGTTTGTTAAAAATATGTTAATTTACTTCCGTTCGGTTACTTGTTACTTTACTTTCTGTTTAAAAGTTGTTCGCAAGGGGAATTCAATGTACAAAAAATGATAAATTTTTATCAATAAACATTCAAGCAAGACCTTTTTTGCAGTGTCAACCAGACAAATACCCCCGTGGGTTGTGGTTCAATGATTTTGTTTTTGTGTTTTTTTGAACTTTGGTTCAAACATTTAGTTAACTTTTCTAAACAATTCTGGTTAACAACATTTTGGCTAAGTGCCAATCGTGTTAACACTAGAAAGTTCGCAAGTATTCCATACCATACAAAGACTACATATTATTTGATGTCTGATATCTCGAAAAGTGCACATCGGATATAGCTAATTTTTCACAAAATAAATTTTTAAAAATAAATAAAATTTTCCACGATAAAAAAATAAAAATCCTTAAAGCAAAAGTTGATAGAAATACTAAAGAAAATACAGATATTTAAACATTTACAACCGTCCAAATTACTGCAATGGTCTTTCTTCTAGTGTTAATTCAATAGAAAAAGAACTAAAGCTATACTAATGCTTTGACCTCTACTGTGCCACTGCCATAATGTTATAAAATAAAATAACAGTTTGGCTTTTATGGCAAAAAAGCTGCTAACATTTCTGCAGTTACAGAGGCAAAGCTGCTGTTTAGTTGCTGCTAACAGACAGAGTTCGCTACTAACCACCAGAGGCTTCTCTTTACATTACAGTAGCGATTGACTGTTTAAGCTTTATTTAAATTTTGAAATTTTGTATTTTATTTTCATATTTATTATTCTTTTATTATTAAATTATTTCCATTTTCATATAAATCATATCTGTATGTATGTATGTATATGTTAAGTGGCAGTTGTTGAAATATTTTCTAATTATTATTCAAAATTAAAATAGTTGTTAAAGTTAAGTTAAATAGCTATTTTAATTAATTAAAATAGTTGTTGTTGTTAGAATGCAGTAAACTTTAGCAGTATTTTCCTTTGTAGTCGAACTCATCGCAGCCGCCAACGCCCAGCAAATCGTCGTTGCAGTGATGTCGATGCACATCCGCATCGAAGCATTTGTCGTGCATGCGCTTGGCCGCTGCACCTCCACCACCTCGGCTCTTGCTGCGATGTCGATGCTGGTGTTGGTGTTGGTGCTGATGATGCTCGGCGCTCGAGTGCTGATGTTGGTGTTGGTGCATGTGCGAGCGCGTGTGCTCCTCGAACATGGTGACACCGACGTCGACGGCATCGCTGGGTGGCCGACAGTGTGATGACGGCGGCACCGGGTCATCAAAGCGCGGACACGGATGATCACCAACCGGCGAGGCGGTCTCGAAGCGCTTCGACAGCAGCGTGAACTCCTGATGGGCGGCGCACAGTGCCTGCAGCCGATGCAGCAGATCGGATTCGGGCAAGTCGCGCAAGTGCAGCGTGCGCGCCACGGACGTGCGGAACGACTGCAAATGCGACAGCCGATGATTGGCGTCGGAGAGTTGCGCCTGCAGGCGCGCCGCATCTTCGCGCAGCGACTGGAATTTTAGACAATAAGCAAACTTGACAGTGGCGCATTTGGTGCACTCACATTGATGAGCGCCTCGTCGCGACAGCGTCGATTCTGCGCCGATTCGCTGGATGACTTCAGACGTTCCTTGACGGTGCTCAGCTGTGCCATGAGGCGCGTTTTCTCCTCTTCGAGATCGCAAATGTGCGCTGTCAGCTCGTCAATTTTGCGAGCGCGCTCCAGTGCTGTAATCTGCAGTGAGACAAAGCCATTACAACAATAATGAAGATTTTATTTTTTGATTTTGCGCACTTTGTACTCCACCGCTTCGGCCAGTTGCGCCTTGACCTCGGCAATCTGTGTTCGCGCATCGACCAACTGGGCGGTGAGTTTGTCAATTTGCTTGCTGGCCTTTTTGGCGCGACACACCGCTTCGTCGCGTTCGCCCTGTGGAGATGGAAGGCCGCAAGGCGCGTCATTAGATATGTGGATGTGTGTGTGTTCTTAGCGTAAGAGAGTGCACGAGGCTTAAAAGAAATGTTAACGCTATAACCGATAACAGAGCCGCAGGGCATTTTTGGCTAAATTTAAATTTCCTGCAAAGGTTAGGTTATGTAAGGGTAGGTAAACTGGCTGGCCAGGTCAGCCCCACACAGACCCTGTTGGGTCCTTAGCGATACCAGTTAGAGCTTCTTATTGTTGCGATCGATGAATTTGTCGGTGTTCCTAACGCGTTTCAACAGCGACTTAATGTCATCCTTGGAATTCAATCGAATCCAGAGAAGAACGAAGTCCCTAAGTGAGTAAAACGTAGTCTTGTGACAGCTAAACAAAAGCAAAGAATGTGATCCAAGTTTGTGTTGGCTGGCTCGCCAGGTTAGATCATGTTAAGCCCCGTGAAGGATCAATTAAAACCCCTCAGTGATCCGATCCATGAGAATGTCGGTGTTCCTAACGAAGTTCAACAGTGACTTAATGTCATGCTTGGGGACCCAATCTGATCCAGAGAAGAACGTATCCTCGAAGCGTGTAAAGCACAGTCTTGAGATAGTCGGACAGGCCGGACAGAAGCAAAGAATATGTTCCAAGGTTGTGCTGGCCAGGTTGACTACACATAGACCCCGTTGGATCCCTAGTGATACCAGTAAGAGCTTCTTAGTGTTGCGGATCGACGTAAAAGTGATCGATGAGAATGTGGGTGTTCCCTACGATGTTCAGTAGCAACTTAATCTCAAGCTTAGGGACCCCTTCTGACTCAGAAAAAATGTACTCCAAAAATAGGTTATGATTTTTTTTAATTTCCGACAGCACTATCAGTTTGGTAACGGTAGTAACAGTTTTCTCGAAGATCTAAAAGCTAAGAATTGTTCTAAATAAAAACTCAATTTCAATTTAGCTTTCAAACCCTTTCGCTACGACTCTCAACCTTCGGCTGAACATACCGTGGAGCGCTGCAGAAGCGAAAGGGCAGAAGCGACATAGCAAGACAAAAGCTGCGCAGACAAGGATGCAGTGCAATCAATCGAGTACCTGTTATGCCTTCGCCAAGACCGAATCGTTTCCAAAAGATCACATCTGGATCTACAGGGATCCCAACAGGAAGGGGAGGACACCGATATTTTAAGAATGACGGAATCCACAATAGACCCCATGGGGTCTCCGGGTGGAAGCCACACTTCCCTTCTTTAACCTAACCTACGCACGCTTAAGTAAGTCGCGACTTAACTATAGAATACTAACCCTGTTTTCAAACTATGTCATAAGACGACGCAATCTTAGTCGATGCGATTAACATTAGAACTTCACAGTTAAGACAACTATTGCCGTCTGGATCTACAGGGATCCCAACAGATAGGGAAGAACATCTATATTTCAAGAATGAAGGGATTCACAATGGATCCCATGGAGTCTCCAGGTGGAAGTGCATGCCGCACACTGCCCTTCTTTAATCTAATCTGACCTACGATACAGGACTTAAGTAAGTTGCGATTTAACCTTGGAATACTACCTCTATTTTCTAACTTTATCACAAAACGTTCGCAAGGTAAGTCGATGCAAGTAACAAATTATTTCTGTTAATAAATTATTGCAAATCGGCAGCTCGATCGATCCTAGTTACTGATCAATACTTCATATCTTCAATATCGCAATTTTTCAGATCGTGAATTGACTCCTACCGCCTACATACCTGCAGCACGCACTTGCCGCGAGCGCCGTCCTCAATGATGGCCAACTTGCGGCGCAGCAACTCCAGATGCAGATCGCGCCGCTGCACCTGTTCGCGCAGTATGCGCACGCGTCGCTGCAGATTGTACACGCTGGTGCTCTCCTTGAGCGGTATGTCGTGGCAGGATCGTTCGCGCCGCAGCTTGGTGTGCATGTGTCCGTGATGCAAATGATCGCAGCAGCCCTTAACAATAAAAACAACAACAAAAAACATGAGCAATACTTTTCACCAACACCAACCAAGCAACTGCACCTTGTCCGGCGTGTGATCGTGTCGGTGGTGGTGATGATGCGTGGACGCAAGCAGTTCGTGCTCGTGTCCGTGATGATCGTAGTGTGCTGCCAGGCGTTCGGCGCGCTCCAGCAGACTCTCGGCCATGATGTTGGTGTCCGTGCCGAGCGTCGGCGGCGTCGAGCACTCACTCCAGTTGAGCGCACGCGCCAAACGCTGCAGATACTCGGACAGGCCTAGGTGATCGTTGCGCAGCGCGTGTATCTCCGCATGGCACTTCTCGAGGCGCTCCTCCAGCTCGCACTTTTGCGCCTCCTCGGTGCGCAGTCGGCACTGGCTTGTCTCCTGCACCTCCTTTAGCTTGCCCTGCTCGCCTGCGAGCTGATCGCGCAGCGAATGCATTTGCTGCGATGCAGTAGAAAAGCAACAATTTAGTGCTGTCACCACTGTGGCCACTCACTCACCGCATGCATGGCCTGATTGTCACCGAGCACTTCGCGCAGTTTGTCCTTGATCAGCGTCTCGCACGGCTCTGGCACGTTCAGCTGACTGGCCACACAGCGCAGAAATTGCAGCCGATCGCTCTGCGTGCGATCCAAAGTGTTCTGCAGTCGATGGCAACGCGACTCGAAGCCGCGCAGCTCCTCCTTGAGCTTCTCGCTGTTGATTTCCGCCTCGGTGAGGCGATCGCGCTGCAGCTGCAGATCGCGCTCGTACTGCCGGCAGCGGCCCTCCAGCTCGTGATTGTGATTGGCCATGCCTTCCAGCTGGGCGCTCAGGCGCTGCTTCTCGATGTTGGCCAGCGATTTCAGATTCATTAGCTCGTTCTCGCAGCTGGTCAGCGTGTCGCAGGTGGAGTTCATTTTGGCTTTGGTGCGCTGCAGTTCGGTCATGACCTCCTCGGCGCGCGCCACCACACATTCGGGCGACAGGTGCGCATTCTCGCACAGATCCAAGCCCAGACAAGCGGCCAGCCGACGCATCAGATCGTTGAGTTGCGTCTTCAGCTGCTCCTTCTGCGACTCCTCGCCGGCCAGGTGATTCTCGAGATGCTGCAGCTTGCAGAGCAGCTCCTTGTTGCGCTCGTCCGAGGAATGCTTCTCGCGCTGAATGGTCTGTATGGTCCCATCGCAACGCGTTTGTATTGACTGCTCGCGATTCTCCGCTGTCTGCAGGCGACTCTGCAGCGAGCTAATCAGCGCCGACTGACGTGCCGCCTGTGCGCGCAAATTCTCACATTCCGATTCGCGCGCACACAGAGTAGATTTGGCATCGGTGAGCTGTATGGGAATTGTTGAGGTTATGTGCAAAAATATGGGTTAATTTAATTAGCCTAAACAGACATTTGTAGAGCTGGACTTGCCTCGGACGATAGGCGATCGCGCTTGTAGGAGAGCGCAGCTAATTCGCTGCGCAATGTGGTCACCAAGTCGATGCTGTGGTGGTGCTCGGCAACGGTGACAGTGGTGTTGCCACAACTTGTATCGAGCTTCGTAGTGGACAAAGGAACAACGTTAAGAAGTTTTTATAGAAAGAGTGAAGAGAGAAGTGTTTCAATGGATCGGAGTTAAACTCTTAAATTCAGATATATAACTAAACAATCGAAGCATTCCCTTACAAATAGCATTCATTGGTTCCACTTTAGCGCGTAAATGATCGAATTTCAGCCACAGAACCCCACTCGACATTATAAATAGAGAAAAAAATGTTGGCAGACTTAACCTCGCAGCAATAGAAAGGATTTTGATACGAGTAGCTCTAAGATCAGCTCAAGAAAAACTACTGATACGAGGCTTAGCAATAAGTCAAGAAAAGACAAATTCCACCACATTGGTGGTTCTATACTACAAATAGAGATTTACATTAGCGATGTGCTTATGATTCGCATCCGCATTCGCATTACACAATTTTCACATCCACATCCGCATCCTTATATCACATATGTACATCCCACCAAACATGGGGTTTATCTGGCACTTGCGTAGAAAGGACTTCAAAAACGCATATTGAGTTTCTTAACCCTATTTGAAACTGTGTACTAAAGCTTACTGGGAACAGTAGGGTATCCAGATCGAATCGGGGCATATTTGAGTATCTACAGATACTTTATTAGTAACGGAGATGAGCAATCTGATGCCAACACTCCGTTTGTTTCCCAAGGAAAACCCTGTAGCTTATACATTGTTTGCTAACACAAGATAGTCAACGAGGAGAGAGTTCCTTTCTAACCCGGAAACAAGTACCTATGACCTTGGTCTATAAGTTCAGAACCCTGTCTTCTAAAATTTAGATACATTCGAAACCATAACATCCATATACGCTATGCGCTGGTTATAAAAAAAATACTGAGTTGTTTTCAATAGGGACTCGAGAAGCAGAAGTCTCTTTCAACTCTATAGGATGCTCGTATCCTATCCTATCCATATTTCTATACAGCCCAGAAGCTGATGAACTTCACCTTCAAGATTTGACTACCTTGGGAGTATACGAAAGAAAAGTGATGCGTAAAATCGTTGTCCTTGTTTCGCTTTAGAAACAATTGTTGTATCTGAGATTCAGGAGCGAGGTGCCAACTGTTCCACCATGCCGTGCGAATGGAGTGCTGGATATGGACGACAATGTAGAGAGGCACCTAGCCGCAGGCACCTAGCTGCATGGGAGATCCAATGGGCAAATCTCTGTCATTGCTTTGTTCAAGCAGTTTGAGTAGGTATGTGAAAAGCAGAGATTCGTTGACACAAGTCACTATTCATAAAATTAGATTAGACTGAGACTTGAACCATAGTGAAATGAAGCAACGCATGACTTGACTTTTTAAAGGAAAGTTGTTGTTTGTAATAGACATCCAATCACCAATTCAATAGACGGTCCTCTTCAACAAATTCTTTGAGAGAAAATAGTTTTCTTTGGTAAGAACCTGAAGTGCTGATATGTATATGAAGTCTTTAGTATCTATGAAGAGTTCCACCAAAAAAGCCAGATATTTAGTACTCATCATATATAAAGAGTTTCACCAAAAACAGAACAACTTCTAGTTAAGAGTATTTATAGATATGAATCGTCTTCAGTATCTTTGAAGAGTTGCACCAAAAAAGAGCAAAATCCAGTAGTATCTACTTATGGGTAGCTATTAACATTTTTCTAAATTTTTATTCGGAACAGCCTAGCAAGCACTAAGACAGTATACGTCCATTGTACTGGGATTTGAGGTTTCCTGTTAGTTTTTTTTAAGTCTTCTTAACCTTCGCAGAAGTTTGAGAACATCCTGTGGTATCGAGGAGCCAAGGTGGTGGCTTCTGATCACAGTAGTGCCAAATGTCTGAAACCTCATTCAGAAAAACTGGTCCGCCGACTCGTCATCCACCCATAACCAGACATAGTGCTTTGTGAGATATGCCTTCCTTCTGTTAAAAGTAAACTGAGCTAATTTTTGAATTGATGTTTTTTTACCGCAACGTTTTAGCTTAATCAAAATTTCAAAGTTTGAAACCTACGACCGACTCAACGACCTCCTTCCAAAGAATTCTTCCTTAAGAATACTTTCGGTATATATTCACTTAGCTATAAAGAATCCTATTAGCCATAATTCTCTGTTCGTTAATCTGTCAACTGTTATCGTTCAAACCACTTTAAAATGTCCAAACTAAAAGGCTGCACTAACGTTTCTATTGAAAAACCAGAAAATAGGTTTAATTCGCTCTTCTTAAACTTGTCCCCGATTGCCAATGGGATGTCAAGATCTTTGGGGTAATTTTCGTAATGCAAATTTTCGTAAAACGAATTCTTTCTGTATAGATTCACTTAGATCCCAAAGAAGCCTATTAGCCATTATTATTTGTTCGTCCATCTATCAACTGCATATTGTTGAAATAATTTCAGAAGTCCACACTGAAATTGTTTTCTATTTTTTTCGCTTTTCTGGAACTTTGATTTTCACGAGTTATCGATGGGTTGTCGAGGTCTTTGAGTTAATTTTCGTAATATTTGTTAGATTTCCTAGTAACGTAAATTTCAGGCCATATTTTTATGCTCTAAAGGCTCTGAGCTTGGGAGATACTCTGCTAAGAGTTTTAGTCCTTAGTATTCTAAGCTATAAATTATTTTTAAGCTTTGAAATTATTTAAAAAATTAGTGCCTGATGCAAACTCTGCTTCAAACTTTTTTCTTATGTTTCCGAAAAGAATTTTTGAAGGTTTTAGCTATTTTTTCAGGTCATAATTTTTACTACAAGTCAAAATTTACTTTAAAGAAGCTTGGGTTTCAATAAATAGCAACAAGTTTATATTACTAAAAAGTCTCCTCAACTATTTTTACATTTTTGAAAACTCTCCAATACCTTCTTTATGAAGAACCTCACATCGGACCGATTTGATATCTTCTAATGAATTCTTCCTTACCTAACCAAACTAAACAGCGCAGAATCTACACAGATTTATTTCTGATAAACACTTTTAGAGATGAGAAAGAAACCTCATTGCAACACCATTGCAATATCGGGTCTCAGCACTTTGTCTACCAAAGAAATCCACTCAACTTTCCGCCCACTTTTACCAAATGATGATGATGCGGCGACATTCGTCCCAAATGTTCATGATGCACGGCGCTCAAGTGATGATGATGATGATTCCGATGTGGATGCGAATGCGAGTGTTGGTGGTGGTGTGGACTGCTATCGGTTGGCATAATGGAAAACTTTAAGTGTGTCGCTGCACCACTTCCGCTACAAAATTTTACGCTTTATTTCCGTTCACTTTTGGCAAATTGGAAAATGTTTGCCCCAAAAAAAAGCGTCCGCACGCTTGCACCGACTCCGGCCAACTGAACGAACCCCCAGACAGAATGAAGTTGAAAGTCACAGCAGACAATGCAAATATGTTAAACATTGAAAAAAATTCAACTTACAAAAACAATAAAATCAAACTTATGGAATTTACTACAACATAATAGCAGCGGCATGCAACCACTACAACAACAACTAACTAACTTACATACCTACAACTAACTTACTATGCAACTGCTACATACGGCAATTGCGGCGAATTGAGCTCAATGGCAACGTCGATTGTTAATGGCTGTTGAGCATGTTAGTGATTTGTTGCTGTTGTTGTTGTTATTTGGGTCATTCACATGACGGCACAGAAAAGGATATTTGGAGCTTGAGTTATGCATATTGCAAGCATAGAACATGGCTTTGCTGTGTTTTTTAATGTTATAAGTGTGTATGTGTATTTGTGTTTGTGTTTGTGTGTGTGTGTTTTTTTTTTTTTTTTTTTTTTTTTTTTTTTTTTTAACGAGGAGGGAAGCATCGAAAGCCTAGGGTAGTGCGGGACTTTAATCCGCTAAACCCTCCTCTCGTCCGAACGGTTAACCCCCCTGGGTCACCGATAGGTATTGCGTCAGGAGGCCGTAAGGAGCATTTCTGCTCAATCGTTCGTGTGTCATGTCATGTCATGTCCGGACTTACCAATAGCATAGGCCACACTGCCCTTGCTTCCCTGTTGCTGCAAATGTCACCACTGCCGCCGCTGTCCTAGCTGCACCAGACCATCATCCGTGCCGTGTGCTCGTCGACGCGCGTTGCGTGCGCGCTCTTCCAACCGCAGTTTTTTTATTATCTCGGCGGCTGCCGAGCTAACCGCCTCCCACTTCGCCGGAGTGTCGCACATATGAGCGACGAGGTTGGCCTCCGATGCCTCCTCTCCGAGGACTTTTTGTAGTTTGGCGTGTACGCCGGCGAAACGCGTGCATTGGAAAAGGACGTGCCGCGCGTTTTCGTGCTCTGCTGGGCAGCGCGGACAAAAAGGGTCCTCCTCATATCCATATTTATGGAGATATTCCCTGAAGCAGCCGTGTCCGCTGAGTAGCTGCGTCAAGTAGTGGTCCAGTTCCCCGTGCCGTCGTTTGATCCACTCCTCGATTTTTGGGATAAGTCGGTACGTCCACCGTCCCTTGGATGACTGGTCCCACCTGCATTGCCATTCGCGTGTAGTCGTTTTGCTTTCGATTTCTTTGGCGGCGGCTGTCGTCTTCTCGTCACGCTTGTAGCAGCGCTGCATTTCCGCTGCGAGCAGATCGATCGGTGGTTTGCCGGCAATGACACCAATGGCGTCATCCGACACTGTGCGGAATGCGCAGGCGACGCGGAGTGCGCTGAGGCGGTATACCGATCGGATGCCTTTTATGCGTTCACGGATCTTTGCCACATCCGCCCAGATCGGTGCTGCGTATAACAGTATAGACGCCGTCACTGTTGAGAGCAGTTTTCGCCGGCTAAAGCGGGGACCTCCTATGTTTGGCATCATGCGTGCGAGCGCGCCATAGACTCGCGTGGCCTTTTCGCAAACGACGTTTAGGTGCTCTCTAAATGTCATCTTGGAGTCGATGATGACGCCTAGATATCGCAGGTGGGGCAGTGAGGTGATCGTGTGACCTCCGACCGTGACGGTGAGCACCTCGCTCACTTTACGTGTGCTAAGCAGCACAGCTTCGGTTTTGTGAGCGGCCAACTCAAGTTTCGCTGCTTGTAGCCATTGCCTGATGCGAGCTATTGCGTTGTTGCAGTGCGCCTCGAGGGTATGCAGGTGTTTGGCGACCGCTACGACCGCTATGTCATCTGCATAGCCGATGATATGAACGTCTTCCGGCAGTTTCAGCCGAAGGACGCCATCATACATCGCGTTCCATAGCGTGGGTCCAAGTACCGATCCTTGGGGTACGCCTCCAGTCACTTTGTATCGCTGCACGCCTGCCTCTGTGTCGTAAAGTAGCACTCTGTCTTCGAAGTAGCTACTAATAATGCGCTGCAGGTAAGCAGGGACCCCGAAGTTCTGTAGTGCAGCGATGACCTTGCCCCAGTTCGCCGAGTTGAAGGCATTTTTGATATCTAGCGTGATGACCGCGCAGTACTTTTTGGTGCCACCCAGCCACCTCTTGCCGCTTGTTGCCTCTTGGGCAATGTCCATCACCGCTCGAATGGCGTCTACAGTGGATCGTGCTCTGCGGAAGCCAAACTGGCGATCTGAGAGCCCACCAGGCCCCTCTAGGGTTTCCTGCAGTCTGTTGCAGATAAGCCTCTCCAGCACCTTGCCCATGGTGTCTAGCATACATAGTGGCCTGTATGATGACGGCTGCTCTGGCGGCTTTCCAGGCTTAAGCAGGAGCACAAGTCTTTGCCTTTTCCACTGCTCTGGGAAAACTCCTTCCATGAGGCAGGCCGTGTAGAGCTGCGAAAAGATCTCCGGCCGCGCCTTCATCGCTGTCTTTAGCGCTACATTTGGTATGCCGTCCAGCCCCGATGCCTTGTTATCGGCAATTTTGGCAACACTTTGTAGCAGCTCGGCCGTGCTGACAGTTGGAATTTCTGTCAGGTCCACGATCCCAGAGCTAATCGTTTGCACCTCTTGCAGTGGGAAGAGCGTGGCGACCACCGCGCTCATGAGCGTAGGGTCAGACGGTTGTGGCGATCTAGGTCCTTTTACTCGCTTCATAACCACCTTGTACGCCAAACCCCAGGGATCAATATCGGCATCCGCGCACAGCGCCTTGAAGCATGCCTTCTTGCTTGTGCTGATGGCTTTCTTAAGCGCGTTTCTGCACGCCTTATATTCGGCACGCACTAGCTCAATTGTTGGGCGATTTCTTGCTCTCTGCAACTTCCTTTGCGCCTGCTTGCATCGTTTTCTTGATTCGGCAATCTCCTGGTTCCACCAGTATACTGGCTTTCGGCCAGGTTTACCAGTGATTCTGGGCATCGTCGCGTCGCATGCTTTAGCGAGTTTGGCAGTAATACTATGGGCCATGTTTGCCGCTGTGTCCGGTCGTACTTGCTCCTCCGACCACACAAGGCCGAAGAAGTCCCCATCAAACATCTTCCTCTTCCACCCTTTGGTCTGCGCTTTGCGGATATCGCGCGTGCCTCTCGGGCCTGGCTGACTTATCTCCAAAGTGATGGCGCGATGGTCACTGTGCGTGTAAATATCGCTAACACACCACCGTGCGTTGCGCTCAATGCAGCTGTGTGCAAATGTGAGATCAATTACGGATCTGCCTCTACCCGAGTCGAACGTGTATTCGCCGCCATTATTAAGCAGATACAGCTCTAGGGGTGCTAGCCATTCTAGCAGAATTTTACCGCGTTGGTTTGTGCGGCTACTGCCCCAGGCGGTCGACCACGCGTTAAAGTCTCCACCTATCACAGCTGGTGACTTTCCCTGTATTTCGGTCGCCAGTGATGTGAGCATCTGCTCAAATTTACGTACGGTCCAGCTGGGTGGGGCGTAGCAGGAGAAAAAGAAAATTCCGCTGCACTTCACCCAGGTGAAGCCGGGCTGCGGCGTTGTCATTTTGTGCTGGACGGTGTTGCCGTTCAGAACCCAGATTGCCGCCTTGTTGCTCTCATCCGTCACCCACTCGCATTCTTCTCGATTTTTATGCTGCTCACTAAGCAGCGCCAGGTCGAAGTTATGGTCATTTATCGTTTGCTGCAGTAGACATTGAGCGGCAGCGCAGTGATTAAGGTTGAGCTGTACAATCTTCATTGATTGTTCAGATCTTTCGCCTTCTGTAGAGCCGGACATTTGTAGCTGCCTGCTGTGTGATCGCCCAGGCATAGAGCACACTTTCTGTCATTTGTGCACGCCGCCGCCAGGTGACCGCTTTCTCCACAGCGCCTGCAGAGGTTGGATCTGTCCACTGCCTCTTTGCAGTTTTGCGAAAAGTGGCCGTATCCCCAGCACTTGTAGCAGCATTTGGTTACTGCTAGCTCGCGCAACCTGCTGTAGACCCAGCCAATGCGCACCCGGCTTGCCTTTAGCACTGTTTTTGCATCTGCCGCCGGCAGGTTGACATATGCAGTCTGTGTGCCATTATAGCCCTTTCGTAGGCTGCGCACGGCTGATGCTTCTGGACGCCTGATGCCGCAATGGTCATGTAGCGCATCACAAATCTCCTCGGCCGTCGTAACTTCATCAAGATCCCTACATTGAATAGTGATGGTGTGCATCTTTGCTGCCACTTTCGCCTCTTCTTTGAGCACCTCCTCAATCGCCAGTTGATACGCCGCTGCCTTGCTCTCGTGTGTCCTTTTGAGTTCAAGAAGCAATTCGCCTTTAGCCGTTCTGCGAATAGCTTTGACATCCTCACCAAGTGGTTTGAGTGATTCATTTGTCTTCACCCGCCGCAAAATATCAGCATACGACCCTTCGCCCGCTTTCGTAATAATAATTGCATCCGGCCGGGTCCTGATTGGCCTGTTTGTTTTGTGAACTGCTGCCCCCACTTGCTTAGCGTCCGCGTTGAGTTTCCCCTGCTTACGCTTCACAAGTGTCCAATCAGATTGCAGGTTTGATTGCCGATCCTGATTTGCAGACGCTTTGCTATTTGTATGTGCGACAGTTTGGTGGCTGCTCTCGCACAACATTTTGCTCGGGCTTAGCTCCGCCTCCTTTTGCACATGGCTCGGCGATTGCTGGAGTGCTCTCCTTGCGCCGCTCGCTTTTTCTATTCCTCTTTTTTGCTGCTGGCCGCTCTGCTGATTTTCCGGCTTGTTACGCATAGTTACTCTGGGCGAGATCACCCGCGTTCGTTTCTGTGTGGGCAGCGGGGAGTATTCTGCCGCTATGTCTTCGTCGGCTCCCGCTCTCGCTCTCTTTCCATTCCCACTGGAAGGAGCGACACTTTGCGTTGCCTTCCCGCACCTGTTCGGTATGCCATTCTTGCGCTTTTTGCATTTCTCCTTCAGTGCTTGCGCGTGCAGATTGGTAATGCCGGTGAGAATATCTTTCATATCTTGATTAATATGCCGCTGACGTTCCATCATCGTAGACAACGCTCTAATTTTTTTCCCCATAGCTGCCAATATCTCATTCAGTTCACCACGGTCTGAGTCTGCATCATTACAGCTCTCACGCTGACTCGTGGGAGTGAGCCCTGCCAACATGCCAGTCGGGTTCGGTGGGCCGTCTGCGTCGTGTCGATTTTGGGCTTGTTTGGAGGTGTCGCGTTCGTCACGGTCACCTTGCTGCTGCACGTGGTCTGCCGACATGCTTTGGCTAGTTTGTGCGCGTGTTGTTCGCTTTTGCGTTTGTTTGGAGGTGTCGCGTTCGTCACGGTCACCTTTCTGCCGCTGTACGGGGTCTGCCGACGTGGCTGGACTAGCCTGCGCGCGTGTTGGCGATCGCAGCATCCGCGAACTGCGCTTAAAAGGATCAATGGATTCCTCGCCATTTACGGCCGCCTCGGGACGCCCTTCAGCTGACGCTGTTACGTCATTGCTGCTGCCGCTGTGCATTTTTTGGCCTTCCGTTTGCGCGCGTGTTGTTCGCTTTTGCGTTTGTTTGGAGGTGTCGCGTTCGTCACGGTCACCTTTCTGCCGCTGTACGGGGTCTGCCGACGTGGTTGGACTAGCCTGCGCGCGTGTTGGCGATCGCAGCATCCGCGAACTGCGCTTAAACGGATCAATGGATTCCTCGCCATTTACGGCCGCCTCGGGACGCCTTTCAGCTGACGCTGTTACGTCATTGCTGCTGCCGCTGTGCATTTTTTGGCCTTCCGCCAGGTAGGTCGCAGACTGCCGCCCTGGTGGGGTCAGCTGCGAACAGGTGAGTTGTGGCTCAGGCCCGATCTAAGCAAGAACTTATGCTTTGTAGAAAAGGAGCTGCGCCACTGTCTGCTGGCAACCCTGCCAGAATATTTATATCTTCCTGGTTGGTTCGCGCCGTTGCTAACCTTGTGGTAGAACTACTCGTTGGGTTTTCCGCTCTCTATCTCTTCCCGCTTCTTGGTTTCATATGGGAGACACTGCTAGTTAGTAAGCTGTCACCGCGTTCTGGCGCGCGCTCCAGCTAGCTGTTGTTGCCTTGCTTCCCAGCTTTGTTTCCCACCTTTCGCAGTACGTCGAAATTGAACCAATTGGGGAAATTAGCGTACTCACCGCTGACAGCCGTTTTCTCACCAGCACTTCGCTTATGTGCGTTGCTGGAAGTATCGCGGAGGGTTTTTGCACCTTGTTGCACGTTCCACTTGTGTAAACACTTGAAATTTTAGCTTCAAAAGAGGAGCACTTCACTGCACGTCTAAACGTTAAGATCGAAAACTCTCTCTCTCTGTGTGTTTCTGTTTGTGTGTGTGTGTGTGTGTGTGTGTGTGTGTGTGTGTGAAGGGTAGAAGGAGGTAATAATGGCACGCACATGGCAACAGGAAGGAAGCGGAAGCGCAGCACTTGGCCGAAACTATGGCAAGGGTGAGCTAACTGCACAGTGGAGTGAAGTGCCTCAAAACGCTGCCAGAAAATTGGATATTTGAGTTTTAAAATGTTCTGAAGGAGCTGCAGTTGTGTCAATTTCGAAGGCATTTAATTGAATTGAATTAAATTGAGTTGGATTGAATTGAATTAAGAGTTGAATTGAATTAATTGATTTGAATTGAATTGAATTGAATTGAATTGAATTGAATTGAATTGAATTGAATTGAATTGAATTAGATAGAATTAAATTGAATTGAGTTGAATTGAATTGAATTGAATTGAATTGAATTGAATCGAATTTAACTGAATTGAATTGAATTGAATTGAATTGAATTGAATTGAATTGAATTGAATTAGGTAGAATTAAATTGAACTGAATTGAATTGAATTGAGAGTTGAATTGAATTGAACTGAATTGAATTGAGTTGAGAGTTGAATTGAATTGAACTGAATTGAATAGAATTAAACTTAATGGAATCGAATTGCATTGAATTGAATATAATTTGATTTAATTGAGTTGAATTAAATTGAATTAATTCGAATTGAACTGTTTGAATTAAATTGAATTGAATTGAATTGAATTGAATTGAATTGAATTGAATTAAGAGTTGAATTGAATTGAACTGAATTGAACTGAATTGAATTGAATTGAGAGTTGAATTGAATTGAATTGAATTGAATTGAACTGAATTGAGAGTTGAATTGAATTGAACTGAATTGAATTGAATTAAACTTAATGGAATCGAATTGCATTGAATTGAATATAATTGAATTGAACGGAATTGAGTTGAACGGAGTTGAATTAAATTGAATTGAATCAAATTGAATTGAAATAAATTGAATTAAGTCGAATTGAACTGTTCGAATAAAATTAAATTGAATTGAATTGAATTGAATTGAACTGAATTGAACTGAACTGAACTAAATTGAATTGAATTGAATTAATTGGAATTGAATTGAATGGAATCGAATTACATTGAATTTAATTACATTGAATTGAATTAAATCGAATTGAACTGTATTGAATTGAATTGAATTGAACTGAATTGAATTGAGTTAATTGGAATTGAATTGAATTTAATTGAATAGAAATGCATTGAATTGAACTGAATTTAATTGAATCGAAATGCATTGGATGGAATTAATTAAAAATTAAAATTAATTTAATTAAATTGAATTGAACAGAATTAAATTGAATTGAATTGATTTGATTTGAATTGAATTGCCTTGAATTGAACAGAACTGAATTGAATTTAATTGGAATGAGTTGATAGTTTCCTCGTTTTACATATTTCCCCACTATTTGCCTAGAAATTCATGGAAATTTAGACAGTTTTCCAAGGGTTTTAGAAAATCTTTTAATTTTTATATCAACTCAACTTTCATTTCAATAAACCCTCAATGTTCACATTTCTTCAAGTGCAACTTTTGAGCATTTTCGCTGCATACATTTTGCTCACCACTTTCACCGCACAATGCCACTGTGCGGTTGTTATGCGAAATTATGGAACGTGTTGTGTTTCCATGTTTAACCTTAACGCCAGCGAAAAACTTTCGTTCGCAACCGCATCACTTTACTCGAGTTTGTTTATTCCAGTTGATAAGCAACAAATTGGCAATAAAAAATTGCCAATAACAATTTTTGCAACAAGATATCAATAACAACAACAATCACAACCACAACATCAACCAACATAACAACATAAACCAAATGAATGAGTTAACGACAGTTTGGCGTTTATTTGACGCCGAAAATGGCGAACGCGTGGCAAACGTTTCCGTGTCTGGCGTATATATTCTATAATTTTTTTGATTTCTAGACATCTATGAAATTCTTCAGCTATTCGTCACATCATGTAATGGAAAGCGAACGAACGAGCGTTTGAGGGCGAAAGAGTTAGACAGACATTACTTACCGAAGCATTTTCCGGCTGCGCATTGCACAATATTTCAAAAATGCGCCAATCTTCGGCGCTGTCACCCGTCACCGCACCGCAACTGGCTGCAGCCGACATCTCGCACTTTTCAACTTTTCACTGGACTTACTTACACTTCGGTCTTACTTACACTTAAGACCGAATATTGCACCAAAAAAAATATTGCACAATAAAAAATCACAACACGTACGTCGAAACATTCTTGAAAATTATCTTGGAACTTTCTGTGTTCGCCTTGGTTGGGCAGCGTTTTTTCAAAGTGCAACAAAATAACAACAATCGGCCGCCTGGTAACTGTTGCACAAATAACAAGAAGGGTGTTGCCAACGCCACCAACACCAACACCGGCATCTTGAATTTTCGAAATTTTCAATTTTCCCAACTTATAACCTCCCGCAGCACTTTGCCACAAAGTGCCAGTTGCAAAGACGCTGCGGATTTCCGCGCTGCACGCAATTCATAATTTGATTTGTCGCCGTCGCCGTCGTCAACGTTGGCAGCAACACATTTTTCTAGTCTGGTAACATTCCGGGAAACATGAGGCATGCAATTTACATTCAGTCGTTCTTCTCCTACTTCACCCAATACTTGCAGCCAATGGGATGGAAACCTGGAGGACAAACTGATAGCGAAGGCAAACTTGTGCAAAGATTATGTTTCATCGGGTACGAGTTGTCGCACTCACGAAGGATTTGCAGGCTCATTCTGGGGTCAGGTTAGGTTATATAAGACAGGCGTTTACTAGTTTCTCGAAAAGTACACTCGGAGGCCTCAAAACGACCATTGTGATGAAGAAAGAAGAAAGTCCCTGCCTGGTAGAAGTGCACATGTACCCAAAATACGGAGAGCAGGTTGTGATCGGAACTCCGGAACATCTGCTCTGCCATTGCATTACACTCTCAAGATTACAATTTGCTCACTTAGCTGTTCCACTGATTGAAAGTTTAGCACCCTACTTAGGTTCTCTATAAGGACTCGTATATTTAAGGACCTCCTTCCTATGGCTTTAGAAAACTAGGAAACTATATCTAAACAAACTTAACTTTCTAATCGAAATGATTCTATAAAAGCTTCAGAAATTTAGTTTAAATCAAAGACCTTTAAGTTAACTTTTCGAATCAAACCTTTAACCCTTTAAAAATGTAGCTAATACTACGTTTATAATAAGCCCCTTCGCATGATTTCACATAAATTATTTCAAAGTGTTTACATTGCCTCATTTGCATTTCGTTTGACAGCTAAAAGATGAACACTAAATGTTTTCTTGCCGCGTTTCAAAACGACTCTTTTCGGCTGCTAACCAAATACATTTTTAATTTTTTTTCTATTCTACATATTTCAAACCATAGTATAATAAAAAAGTAGCCTAAAAAAAATTGTCCTGCTCAAAAACAAAACATTCATTTTTTTTAAAGACGTCATTTTTGGTGTCTGAAAATTGTCAGTTCAAAAACTGTTTAACCACAGTCGCTTTTTCATTCAAAAAAATCGTACTCAAAGTAAAAGAAAAGGTTTTAATAAAACCTTGTTTACACCGTACACAATTTGTCAATAAAAATTGAGGTACATTAATTAATTTTCACGGTTTTCACGGGTGTTTTCAACTATGATGTTTTTAATGTGTTCTCATATCTGAATCTGAACTATCAATCAAAATAAAGCAAACCAATCTTAAGGCACACTGCTGTCTTCGGGAAAACTCTTTTGATTCTCATCATAAGCACAGAGTTCTTATATGCGATCGTTTCTGACTGCATTTGAACACTCAGCAACTTCTGAAAAAAATGTTCAATAACAGATTTGTTTATCCGATCGCTTCTGGCTAAATTTGAGCACTCAACGACTCCTGAAAACAATTTTCAAACACAGAGTTGTTTTATCCGATCGCTTCTGGCTACATTTGAACACTCAGCAACTTCTGAAAACAATTTTCAATCACAGAACTGTTTTATTCGATCGCTTCTGGCTACATTTGAATACTCAGCAACTCCTCAAAACAGTTTTCAAACACAGAGTTGGTTTATCCGATCGCTTCTGGCTACATTTGAACACTCAGCAACTTCTGAAAACAATTTTCAAACACCGCCTTGGTATATATGATCGCTTCTGACTACATTTCAGCACTCAGTAACTCCTCAAAAGCAATTTTGAAACACAGAGTTGTTAAATGCGACCGCTTCTGACTATATTTGAAAACTCAGCAACTCCCCAAAGAATTTTCAAACACAGAGTTGGTATTTATGATCGCGTCTGACCACATTTGAAAACTCAGCAACTCCTCAAAACAATTTTAAAACACAGCGTTTTTTTATCCGATCACTTCTGGCTACATTTGAACACTCAACAACTTTTGAAAACAATTCTCAAACACAGAGTTGGTATATTCGATCGTTTCTGACCACATTTGAACACTCAACAACTTCTGAAAACAATTTTGATTCTTCGGATTCTCCGGTACTTCCAAACACAGAGTTGGCACATGCGAATTTTAATTCAAATAATTTTCAACAGAAATCCCGTAACCGAAAAAATGAAACGAAGAAAAAAATTAATTATAGTATAAATTGAAATATGTTTAATGTACATTTTTGTTGACTCAATGACGAATACAATGGCGACGATGTGACTTTAGTTGGTAATTTTGTAATTTTTTTTTAATTTAAGTTAAGTAAACCACCATTTTGTTCTACTAACCGAAATTACTGTAAATTACTTAGAATTATTGTTGTTTCATATAATCCACAATACTTTCTGCTTCCAAATGTTTTTCCTTTATAAATTTCTCTACAGCAGCTTCAAGTTCCTTAATTCTTTTTTCATGTGATGTGGTTTCTTCTTCTTTCGACGTTTTAAATGTCTCCAGAATTTTTATTTTGGTTTTTTCAAAAAAATTCTGCAATGAAATGACAATTCATGTTCATATGTAATCTTTGTATGTAAGTATTTATGTTTATATAAATAAAAAAAATGATCGTGGGATCTCAGTGCAATAGACCTCAAATTTAAGTTGTGTATGGTTGTGTGTGTGTGTTTAACTAACTTTAGGACAATTTCAAAAATATTTATGTTTGTTTTTGATTCTTTTGATTTGATCGAAACCAGGGCCAATTCAATACAGATGCTATCATAAAGACAACAACAAAATATATTTTTTTGTTGTTTTTTTTCTGGACTTAGATTGCCAAATTGCAAACAAACCTTTTCCAAAATAAAACAAAAACAAATCAGCTGATTGAACGATATCAACTGTATTGAGTTCGCCTTGATTGACACGTTCTGGGAACTTCGCCTATTTGTCACCTTATAGCAAAAGCTACAATTGATCTATGGGTTTAACCCATTAGAGCATAACGTTCGATAAATCTGACGCCAATAAAATTGTTATTTTAGGAGTTATATATATTTGACTCAAGGTTTATCCTTTTAAAACAGTAGTTTAATATTTTAACTTTATGCACTAATGGGTTAATTTAAGAAGGCACCAACAAATTAATATTTTTAGAAGTGAATTCAAACCAAATAACACAACTTTTACTGTTATTCCCAAAAAAAATTTCCAATAATTTGCAGAAATATCAGAGAAAGTTTGTGTTCTAATTGAAGTCTACGAATTGGGCGCGTTTGATTAAAACCCTGTTTTTTTAATAAAGGTTAAAAATAAAATCAAAAAGTATTTTACAATAATATAATTTATAAATATTAAATAATTTTTCTGTAATTACAAATATTGATACAAAATTCATTTAACCAATTTTAAGCTAAAATTATTCAAAAGTAAACTAGCTCCAACAAAGAGGCGTGTCGACTTGAAATGTCGTGTGCACACTTCTTAGACAAGTGTTTCATGTTTTAAATACCGAAAAGTAACATCGAGAGTAAAATTCGGGGTCCCAAGGGTTAAACCTTAAAATGGACCACTTGACTGTAAAATAGTTTGAAACTTTAAAAAATTTTATTTTTTCATAATTTCTTTAAAAGGTTGTTTGAAACCACAAACATCCAAATATTATATAAACAACAGTGCAGTGGCGCACGCATGGCCTGGGGATTTTGAGGGTTAAAACCCCCAAATACAAAATTTGCTGACACAAAATATGGTTTCGAATGGGCGCAAAAGTTCTTTGTGAGAGGCACCTTTTGTGAGAGGCACTAATCAAACCTATCAATTGATGGTTGAAAGTGTTGCAAGATTTAACTTCACAAGTAAATATTTAACACACAATTTTGACCACACACAGACTAGATTCGAGGTCCGATTAATGATTAGCGATTTTCTCGATTTATGGATTTTCAGAGCTCTTAAACACTCACAAATACAAAACTAT
This sequence comes from Melieria omissa, assembly GCA_963971225.1. NCBI lineage: Eukaryota > Metazoa > Arthropoda > Insecta > Diptera > Ulidiidae > Melieria > Melieria omissa. Next base: position 130,122,320 of record OZ020267.1, on the reverse strand, counting down.
ATCTGTCATTGCACTTTACAAATCACTGATCCGCATTTACCTTTGTTGCCTCCATAGTTTTATTGATCCTTACAGCAGCGTCTGCTACTCTACCTAAAATAAAAGGTCTCTCTTGATCTTCAGGCGTTGCCATTGTAGTTTTGACTTTATCCACAACCATATGAATTGTGGCGTTGGTTCCATCAATAAACTTTCCACTCGCAGTTGCGGCTGTTTCCCACAAATTTTTGCCGATATCAAAAATGCCTTCGCGGCGTATGCGTGCCGTCTCAAAAGACTGAAAAACATCAAAGCAAAAAAAATGTTTTCGATGTATGCACAACAAAATCAAATATTATATAAACACATAAAAATTGTACAGTGACTTAGGGCCAATTTAATTGTACACAATTCTTCGTTGGTTCAAATTCAACTGTTGATCCTTGCAGCGATCGCGGAGATATGAAACTGTTGCGTCTGGACATTACAACTTGAACAAGCCACACTTGATTGAAAATATTATACATTCTTGGTAAATAGAATTTTATATGTACGTGTGTACATATGTATTGTATGTACATGAAATAAATTTATTTCCTTCACTTTCTTTCTGTCAGAATTTTTTACCTGCACACAACACAGTACAACACAAACTCCCAGAATACATTTCCATGTGGCAGACATGATTCTTCGTTGCTAATTCTTTCTTTTCTTCAAATCCGAACCACAGTAAAAACCACTCGACTCAAAGCTCAAATCAAAACTAATCGCTTTCGATGTGACCGAGACGCACTTAAATAACGTCGAGTGCCAGTTTTGCTTATCACAAACGCGTCTTCCGCTCAAAGCTGGAACAACATTACACATCACATCACAGACAGTGCGTAGATACGAGTAGGTAAGTCCACGTGCTTCAGAGATCAACTTTCAACCAGACCAACTTTTGTCTCATTAGTCCTGCGTAGCATCGAGGCACAGGACCACAGGCCATTTAGGTGTGTTTCTCCGTGTCTGACTGGCAGTTCAACTATGACCATTGAAACCTTAGATCAGTGTGGACCATTCGAAGTCGATACTGACTATATTGATGCTTTATTTTCATGGCTATGACTCACATCAGTCATCACAGCGGTCTTGCTCAGCGCTCGACATCGAATCACTGATTCCGTTCACCGCACACATATAGGAGGAGATGTCTCTATCAGATCACTGATGAGGAATTGTAGTTGGTGCGTAAATAAGTAGGAGTAGCTGCTTTAAGGTGGAGCTCACTTAGGCCATAAAAGCTCACCACAATCAATCGATCGAGATCTCACTCATTGAACTTGGAGCTCCTCACAAAGCCTAACGACTGCGAATAGTCCTATCGGTTAGATCTCCTGGACTATCTTCTAACTTCTTCTGGAGCAGTGGCGCACACAGAATTTCAATTTGGTGGGAATTTCGTATAAGTTTTGAGCCCACTACGATTTAAAACTATATTTTGCACTAGAAATGTTTGAATTTGGGGGGTTTGAACCCCCAAAACCCTCCTGCGCCCTGTGGACGCCACTGTTCTGGACAAAGAAGAATTAGTGCATAAAAAATTCAGTGCGTTTACCTCTTTTTCTCGTCCATACAGTTTCGACAGAAGTCTTCAGGTAGCAAATCTAACCGTCTTGCGTTTGTGGCTCGTTCGAACACCAATCTTACTTCTCATCTGATCCATTTTAGTGAAAGAAATTCTCCTACAAAATAGAAGTCATTAGAAAACAAACCCAACATTTTTGAGTTTGAGCCAATTACACAGTATCCCATCAGAAATCTTTTTAGAGAATGCTTTTAGAGAGAAAAGTTCTCTACAGCAACGGAAGTTTAAATTTCCATCAATCATTGCAGTACGAAATCACTCAATCAACCTCAATCAGTTAGTTAATTAACCCATTGTTGAGCAACATTTAAGGTTCGTGTACAAATTTTATCTTAAACCCTTCTTCAGTTTTGACATATTTCTGGCGTTTCATTTCAAGAAAAAAAGGGTCAAAATGACCCATCAAAGTAGGAGCTAGAGGGTTAAAGTGTTCCACAAAAATGTTGAGCAACATTTAAGGTTCGTGTACAAAGTTTATCTTAAACTCTTCTTCAGTTTTGAATTATTTCTGTCGTTCCAGTTAAATTTGGAACTTTGGTGTATTCAGAGACCTATAATAAAAATTTCTGGCGAATATTTTCGTTATACATTTCTTTCTTAAAAGTCCTGTTTCAAAGCATATTTGGTGGCATTTCAGGAAAAAAGGGTCAAAATGACCCATAAAAAGAGGAGTTAGAGTTTTAAAATGCTCCACAAAACTTATCCTCGTAGTTTTTTATATCGAATTGCTGAACACATCATGTACCAAAAATATGATCAAATATAGATTTCGTGTGTCGATTCACCATAAGAATGTTGGAGAACTTTGACTGCTTCTAAAAAAAATTTAGACGTAAACTTATAAGACGCCAGGTCTATAAGATACAGGTCTATTTTTTTGTTCCCTCAAGTTAGCCATTACGTTTTTTTTTGTTTGTTTTGTTTTACAGTGTTAATTGCTGAAATTCGTTTCATTTCTATGCCTGGGAAAAGTCAAAACCCAAGCATATTAAATATAAAGCAGAGACCCAATAAAATTAAATGTTAGTATTGGGAAATGAAAAAACTGTCGTGGAGTTAGTATTTTATTGTAATTAATTTCTTAAAAAACTTGTAATAGTAAAGTCTCTGATATAAAGTTTTTTTCTATACTTTTAAATCTTGACACAACAAGAGTGGTAATATTTTTAGTGAATTGTAAAGTAGACATGTTCCGATTAATATTAATAAAATATTAAAAAAAATTAATATTTATTTAAAATTTTATTTTAATAAAAAAAATTCCGATGGATATCAATAAAAAATCCAGCAAATGGCCTTTGCCACTCTGATCACAAAGATGTGGCTCTATCTCAACGCTGACTCTATCTGAGTCATATTTGCATAGACCAGAGATTTCACTAAACACCAAAGAAGGAAATCGCACAATCTTTGTAACCAGTTGACTACAGAATTTCGTTAGATAATTCGATAATTGTAAAATATTGCAAAATTAGAAAGTAACTCACACTGTCCAAATAAAGTATATGTAGCTAAATTTTTCACTGAAACCGATATGCAATCATATATAGTTGTATATCCATGGAGAACAATTTTCAGCAAATGACCTTTTCAGCTCTGATCACAAAGATGTGGCTCTATCTTAACGCTGACTCCATCTCAGTCTTATTTGCATTGCCCAGAGATTTCCATAAACACCAAAGTAGAAAATCGCACAAACTTTGTAACCACTTGACTACAGATTTTCATGAGGTAATACGTTCTAAAAATCTTTGATCCAGTAAATCGATTGTTTATTGTGTTTTTAAATATTTGCAAACTTAAAAATTAACTCCCACTGTCCAAATGAAGTACATGTAGCTACATTTTTCACTGTAACCGATATGTAATTATATGTATAGGGTGTTTTTTTTAGAGGTATAGAACTTCGAATTGAAATAAAACACAAGAAAATCGTTTTAATGTCCATCAATTTGGCTTTATTGGAAGGATAATTTTATGCCATTAATGCTTAAATATGATTTCGGGCATGTGGCCGCCGCGGCTGGCTCGAATAAAGCCAATTCTACAGGTCCAATTTTCAACCAGCTCCAATTGCTGTGCACGGTGGCGAATCGATTCATTCGGGCCCTCTTCAACATTTTGCTCTACAGCGGCAATTGTTTCTTCGGTGCGCACTGTTCGACGTCTCTGCGGATGCGTATTATCACATAGAGTAAACGTAGTGCGAAAACGACCCATGGTTAACCGATGGATGGACCGATTTTGCTCTGATGGACGCTTATGTCGACCATAAAATGGACGGAGCTTGCGGTAAACTTCGCGAACTGAACCATTATTTTCGAAATAAATTTGCACGATTTGCAAGCGTTGTTCTTTTGTCAACCTGTTCATGATGAAATGGCAAACCAAACGGAACATAAATGACATTAGAGTTGCCAGATTTGACCACAAAATGCCAGTTTTATCTCTATTCGAAAAACTAACTCTAAAAAAAACACCCTATATATAGTTTTATATCTTGACTAGGCTAAACGATGTCTTTCTATCTTTGTTAGTTTCAGTGAAACGAACACCAATGCTGCCATCATACATAACGCAAACGCACACGTACGCATGCTGGGAAATTCCGCCTTTATCACCAACACCACGACATATTTGCGTCCAGTGTTGATAACCTTCCTGTACCGGAGGCATAGTAAATAGTAATTTGAAGCAAAAGGGCCAAATTCGCAAAAGTTGTTGACAATTACAGCACAAATTCGATTCGAACATTTGGGCACACAGCACACACATACACACACATCACACGAGCCGATTAAAATTTCAATACTCATGACAACCTTTCTTTATTATTTTTAACCCTGAACTATCTCGTCATGTCTGTTTGAAATGATTTCAGATATAGAAACAAAATATTCGGGGAACTTTACTCGGAACTATTTCGAGAACATTACGTTCCGAAAAATTAAAATCTGGTTGGACAATAATTGCACAGTATGTCATATTTTAGTGGTTTAGCAAATGTAATGACAATAAAAACAAAAGCAATTAAAAACAAACAAATAAAAACCAACAACAATTTCTTACCATATTAGATTAGATTTTGTTTTTTTTTTAATTACATTGGGTTTTCACGCGTGTATTTTGTTTTTTGCAGGGACCGTAAAAATTATGAGCTAAATAAAAAAATCAAAATATAAAATTAAATTTACGATTTTTATTTTCCGCTCACCGAATAATAATTATTTGTTGATTTTTTTTTTCAGATCAGAAAATAAAAATTATTTGTTGAGTTTTATTTTTTTGGGGAAAAATAAAAATTATGCGGTGAGTTTTATTTTTCACTTGCAGAATGGGAATTATTTTTCAGTTTTATTTTTTCAACACAAAATAAAAATTACGGGACGAGTTTTTGTTTTTGAATCAAAAATAAACCTCATTTGGTGAGTTAAATTTTTCAAATTGTATTCTGAAAATTATTTTCCGAGCAATACTTTTCGCTCATGAAATAAAAATTCTACTATGAATTATGAATAATTTTTTTAAATAAGATCTATGCTTCCATACATTTTTACTTCGAGTATTGACTTTTCGCGTTGGGCCGCGAGTCAAATGCGGCTCTCGAACCCAGTGTAAAGGTTATTTCAGTTCGTGCGTTGGAGTCCGGGTTACTCTTTTTTGAAAGCGAGAGTACGCCAAGATTTTTGGCCACAAAGGCCGAAATCTTTCCTCGATAAATGAAATAGCAGACAACAGCGTCGCTTGATCTCAGTACGAGAAGTTCCTTTATTTTCCAAAAATTGTCTCTTATATACTAAATTCACAAACTGTTATATGAAGGGGCAATTCCAGTGCTCCTCCCTCTATTTCCAATTCATTGACATCGCGCCAATCACAACGCGGGTCAAATCTGACAACGCGGCACTTTCCCAAAGTGGGCCAGCGCTCTGCGTTGACCCGCGGTAGGTCGGATCGTGTTGCATGTGCGATCGGTGCAAGTGTCCACATGTGTTGTGACATGTGTCGCTTGTGCAAGTACAGGCCATTGTAATGTAAACAAAGTGGCGCACGCACCGTTCGATGCACGTCGGTCTTGCAGACTGGCTTGAGCGCTATGCTGTCGGCATTAGTGGTCACGCGGTACCACTACACCAGGTTAAAGACTCCGAACACCCATAGTATAATTATACTATGCGAACGCCGAAAAAAATTTCTTTCGGCGGCTGTCCTCAGCAGGAAAGGGCCATTATACAATAAAATACGAATTTTACAGCCAATTTCCCAAAATGTTCAAAATCGACACCCTACACCGCCACCCTCTGAAAAAACCGCTAAAAACGTGAGCAATAAAATTCAAAGCAGTTGCTGCTACCCAAGCTTTTCAATACTGCCCACTATCATTATTATTTGCAGCAAGCGTATGAGGTTTTTAGATTATGTACTGATTTTTTCCTAAATGGTTCAGGTGAATGAAACTATCTTCATCTGGAACAGTTTTTTTTATGATTATATATTTATTAATTTTTTAAAAGTACAATACATACAACAATTAACAATCCTTCAAGCAGTTTTTCAAGACAAAATAACAAAACAATTGCGCAAAATGATGGTGCAAAATGATATTTCTAGTAATGAATTATATGACATGATTATGATTATATGATACAGATATAATGGAATATTGGCACCATAACAAATATATACAATTTTTTTTAATTAGCTTTTAAAAATAAAATTTTTTCCAAATTTTCAGGAGCCAAATTTGATCGTAAATCGCTTAGAACTAATTTTAATGCCGAAAATGATCGCTCTACGCTCACTTGCGTGGCCGGAACACTGAACAATTTTGGCTAATTTATACAGATGAGGATACTTATATTTGTTATGCTGCCAATATTCCATTATATTTGAATCAACATCGATTGACTTTGGGTTGTAAGTTTCAATTTCTATCTCTATCGTTCCTGCCCTCATCAAGCTCTTCATCAGATGTGGATACCACAATAGAGTTCAAGTATTGTCCAAGTAATGAACTCGTTTGAGTCGTTTGCTCATCGGCGCAGTTAGTAGATGAAAGTGAACTCGTACTCGTGCACGGTTCATTATCATTTAGAAATGTCGCATCAATCTGCATATTATAATAAAGCAAAAAAAAAAAGAATGATTAAAGGCTAAACTTGGAAAACGTGGACTTTTGCCGAATTTGGCTTACGTATTTTATTTTGCCCAAAAACAGATTTTGCACTTAGATTGATTTTTTACTGCATCAAAATAAAAAAAGTTTCTTATCATCTTTTCCCGGTTGCGTCCCATTCCGCGTGCTTGTTTTTTTTTTTTTGAGGGGTTGCGTAAATACACTCTTCGAAAAATTGCAAATCGCGTGAAAAATCAATACTCGAAGGAAAAAGGTGTGGAAGCATAGGTCTTATTTAAAAAAATTATTCATAATTCATAGTAGAATTTTTATTTCATGAGCGAAAAGTATTGCTCGGAAAATAATTTTCAGAATACAATTTGAAAAATTTAACTCACCAAATGAGGTTTATTTTTGATTCAAAAACAAAAACTCGTCCCGTAATTTTTATTTTGTGTTGAAAAAATAAAACTGAAAAATAATTCCCATTCTGCAAGTGAAAAATAAAACTCACCGCATAATTTTTATTTTTCCCCAAAAAAATAAAACTCAACAAATAATTTTTATTTTCTGATCTGAAAAAAAAAATCAACAAATAATTATTATTCGGTGAGCGGAAAATAAAAATCGATGATTTTTTTTTTATTGCTTTTTTGATAACTGCTTTCAAAAACAATCACTTTATTGCACTACATGATATATCTGCAATGCTTCCTTCATCTTGATTTTTTTGATCAAAAATATTGAAATAATTATTATTTACGGTCCCTGGTTTTTTGTTATTGTTCAATTCTTTTTTTTAGTTTCGTAGGTGTATTTGTATTTGGAAAAAAATCAAATAAAATAAACACTTTTTTCACCATTTTTGAAAAGCTGCTGAAAGATTTTCTACAAAATGGAACCAATTTCAAGCTCAAAAGCGTCTAGTTTAGGAGTTACAGCTCTTTGATGGGTTCGAAAAAACATGCCAGGTTTGGAAACTTGGCTTTAACTAAGGTTTTCTTGCATTTCTGTTGGTATTTAAAGAGTTTTAAATTTATTTTCGTAAAGCATGAAAGATTTCCTAAAAAATAAAATTCTTCACAGGCTTCCAAAGCTTTCAGTTTAAGAGTTACAGATTTCCGAATTAATATGAAAACATGCCAATTTTGTGACTTTTCCCTAAACTTTGATTTTCTCGCATATTTTATGACAATGGAGAGGTTTGAGCATATTTTCGCAAAGCATGTAAGATTTTCTATAATATGAAATCTTTAGCAGTTACTGGTTTTTAAATAACCAGGAAAACATGCATGTTGTGAAAAATCTTCTTTAACTAAAATTTGCTGGCATTTTTGTTGGTAAAGCATGAGAAATTATCTAAAAAATCAAACCATTGACAGGTCTCTAGAGATCTTAGCTCAGGAGGTACAAATCTTTGAAATATTAAAAAAATTCAAGTTGTAAAAATTCTTCTTCAAAAAAAAGTTCCCTCATTTTCGTTGGTATTTTGAGAATTTCGAACACACTTTCGTGAAACATGTGAAGTCATCAAAAAAATAAAGTCATTTGCAGGTCTCTAGAGCTCTCAGTTCAGGAGGTACAGATTTTCGAATTATTAGAAAAAACATGGAAGTTTTGACAACTCTTCTTTAACTAAAGTTTCTCGCATTTTTGTCGGTATTTTCATAATTTCGAGCACACTTTCGTAAAGCATGAAAAAATTAGACTATTTGCTGGTCTCTAGAGCTCTCAGTTTAGGAGTTAGGGATTTTTTAATTATTACGAAAGCATTAAAGTTGTGGAAACTCTTTTCTTAACTAAAATGTTATCGCATTTTCGTTGGTACTTTGAAAATTTCGACCACACTTTCGTGAAACATGTGTTTCAAGAACTTTCAGTTTAGGAGTTACAGATTTTTTCATTATTAGGAGAAACAAACAAGTTGTAAAAACTCTTCTTTAACTAAAAATTTATCGAACTTTCGTTGATTTTTCGAGAACTTCGGGCACACTTTCGTAAAGCAAGAGAAATTATCAAAAAATCAAATCATTTGCAGGTCTCTAGAGATCTCAGTTTAGGAGGTACAGATTTTTTTAATTATTAGAACAAAAAAAGCAAGTTGTACAAATTCTTCTTTACCTAAAATTTTATCGCACTTTCGTTAGTATTTTCAGAATTCCGAATCCAGGATTCAGAGCACACTTTCAGTAATCATGTGAAATGATCCATAAAATAAAATCTTTAACTGATCCCTAGAGCTCTCAGTTTAGGAGTTACAGACTTTCGAATTGTTAAGAAAAACATGCAAGTTGTGAACAAATCTTCTTTAACCAAAATGTTCCCGCATTTTCGTTGGTATTTTCGGAATTTCGAGCACACTTTCAGTAATCATGTGAAATGATCCATAAAATAAAATCTTTAACTGATCCCTAGATCTCTCAATTTAGGAGCTACTGGTTTTTGATAGTTCGAGAAAACATGTCAGGTTTGGAAACTCTTCTTTAAGTACAATTTCCTCGCAATTTCACTAACATTTCAAGGAGTTTGAGTAAATATTCGTAAAACAAAATCAAATCTTTTCAACATTTAAGGTTGTCAGTTTAAGAGTTAAAGACTTTTGAATTATTTTAAAAAACATATCAATTTCGAAAAATTTTCTTTATTTATGATTTTGTTGCAATTTCATTAATGTTACAAGAAGTTTGAGCAAATTTTCGTTCAACATGTTTTATACAAAATCAATTCTTTTCAAGGTCCTTCGAGCTGTCAGTACAGAAAGTTTACAGATTTTTTAATTATTAGAAAAAACACATCAATTTCGAAAACTTTTCTTTATTTATGATTTTGTTGCATTTTCATGAATGTTACAAGAAGTTTGAGCAAATTTTCGTTCAACATGTTTTATACAAAATCAATTCTTTTCAAGGTCCTTCGAGCTGTCAGTTTAGGAAGTTTAAAGATTTTTTAATAATTAGAAAAAACCTGTAAGTAAATTTTGAAGCATTTTCATTGGTATTACAAGAAGTTTAAGCAAATTTTCGTTAACATGTGATATTTTCTACAAAATCACAACTTTCCCAGGTCCCTAGAGCTCGCTGTTTTGAAGTTACAGATCTTTTAAGAATTAATAAAAATCTCTTAATATAAGAAACTTTCTCTTATTTAAGATTTTCTTACTTTTACAATGAAATTCAAATGATTTTTAACACATTTTTGCAAAACTCATACGATTTTCTACCAGATTCGAATCTCTTTCAACTCTATAAGACTTACAGTTTAGAAGATACAACTTTTTGAATTAAAAGAAACATTAGCTTTAAAAAATCTTTTTTGCGCAGATTTTCTCATATTTCCGATGTGTTTTCAATTATAATGATTAAAAAAATGGTCGAAAAATCATGAACATTTATTTCAAGACCAGGGCCCATAATAAGAAAGGTAGAAAGTTTATAATTTCCTTTCTTAACTAGTTGACAATGTTATTCTTCGATATTAATTGTCTCCTTTGTTTGCCCGATGGTCAAAAATAAACTGAAAATATAGTTACAGAGTGAAAAATTGGACCGAATTGAATCACGTCTGTAATAACTTTAATATTAACACACTTTGTTTTAGTAAAGTAAATACTTATGAGGCCAGCATTACGATTATTATGATTAGATCTCCTACAAGTATTAGTCTGCCAACGGCTAATAGACTCTGCAAAGAAAAATAACATTAAGTGATGAGAAGTAAATATATATTCAATAACTATGTACAAATATTTATGAAAATTTATACATCAAAATCTAAACACTTTGTTCTTGGATCCAACAGGAGAAGGACCCAACAAGTCGCACACAGGATTTCATTTAGGGAAGGGGACAACTTTTGAGCTCAATTCCATTTGAGACCATATTTTTCTTCTGTTTTTACACGGTCTTTTTTAGACGGTTTTGATTTAACACGGTTTAAAAATATAAAAAATTGTAATATTTCGTGCTAAATGGAAAAAATCGTGTAAAAACATTAAAAATTTTTTTATTTTTAAACCGTGTTAAATCTAAAACATGTAAAAGAAGACCGTGTAAAAACAAAATTAGGTTTATATTACATAAATATTTAAAATATTACAAAATACATGAAAACTAAGTGTTGGGATTTTCGTAGGAAAAAATTGCTGGACAGCGTAGGGAAAAGTAAGGTTTTTGTTCAAGTCGCGTAGGGACTTTTCAAAAAAAAAAAAAAGTTGCCATCACTGCACGTATGTTAGGATCTCATCTGTATATAAGTTATTGCTTCCAAAAGGTGTTGGGACGTTCAAAAACAAATGTTTAAATTGAGCTGAAGAGAAAAAACTCACCTGCACTGCTTCATCATTCAAAACGGCATTGAATTTATTGACAAAAGTGTGAAGTTTACTGGTGCCCTCAGTAAGGTTGACAGGGCGGCTCACGCGTTCTATATTAAAGTACTGAAAAACAACACAAAAGCCAAGTTAACCAATGAACTCAACTATGAACTACCAAGTAAAAGTTAATGTAAGGTGTAAAAGTTAATTACACCTAAGTCTGTTTTTACACGGTCTTTTTTTACACGGTTTTGATATAACACGGTTTGAAAATTGAATATTTTTAATTTTTTTACACGATTTTATTCCATTTAGCACGATTTGAAATTTTATGTACTTAAATTTTTTTTGTCAAATTTAATTTTTGCGAAGTATGTTCATATCACAAAAAAGTATTTATGAAAGAAAAAAGTCTGAAACCATCGATAGTATCGATAGTGCTATCGATAGTTTGCGAACACTAGCTTAAAGATTTAAGTGAATTCCCTTTTAGCGCGTACAAGCAATTTTTACTGGTCAAAGCAAATGTGAATAGCACTAATTTAGGGGAATTCCCTTTATGTGCATACAATAAAATTTACTGGTCAGAGCAATTGAAACGTGTTAATATTTTGTGAACTGTCAATGCAATAAGACGTGTTTGGTAAAGAAATTTTAATAGGTTTTAGAGATTAGGAACAAATCACCCATTTTTGTATACGATCAATGTCTTTTTTTACACGGTTTTTTTTTACACGGCTTCTTCTGGAACCAATCTACCGTGTAAAAACAGACTTAGGTGTATACACAATCTGTCTGTCATATTGCTGTAGATGATCCTGGCTAAGAAGATGATGATCTCATAACTTGTAACTAGTAATTTTTCTTTACTAGTGACGATCGCATCTGGACATTAGACTGGTTGTACTCATAGCCTGGAATCACATGGCTGACCGTAGTTTGAGTAAAGCGCACTTAATTGAAAATATTTATGCATTCATACATTCATGCATTCATAGATGTATGTATGAATCTATGTATGAATACTCATTTCTATTTTTTCAGTTCAGTCATTCTTTCTTTTCGTTGTTTACCTGCCGACAGTACAGTAAAACAGAAACTCCAATTATGTATTTCAGTACGACAGACATGATTATTCGATGCTGATTCTTCGTTGCTCCTTTAAATATGAATGCAGTGAATACCCCAATCGGCTGAAAGCTCAAAACAAAACTGATCGATTCCAATGCAAACAAGCTGCACTTAATTTGCAATGTTTGCCAGTTCTGTTCAGTTCAGTTCTTATTACGACCACGTTTCCCGAAGATCAGCAACCACATCAACTGATAATTCAGTCAAACATACACATATATACACATACAGTCGTGTCTGGGTATAGTGAACACCTCGATATAGTGAACACCCAAATTTTTACATGGAGTACTCTAAATATTAAACAAAATTTTGAAAACAATTTCAAGCAAAAAACTTGAACAAAAAAAACAAAAAAAAAATGTTAACCTTGATATCGCACACGCACTACAAAAGTGACACAACTCAAAATTTTTCATTTTCGGGTTTATGTGTTAATACTGTGCACAATGCATCAATCTACCAATAAGCAAAAGCTCAGTATATTTTGTTATTATTAACTGTTGCAAAAATACAGTTAGGTCTCTCTTCATGTCAGAAGTTTGATGCTATTTGATCGCTGGAGCTCAATACAAAAGAGTCCTAACTCAAATTGTGTCACGTTTGACGAAATAAATTTTTGTTAAAATTAATTTTAAGCAAAATTCTGACAATTTTTGTATATATTTTTAATTATTAAAATTAATTATGAATTTTCAAAATTTTTCTTTCAACTTTTTAACTGTCATTTATAATTATTAAATTCAGAAAAAGTGGCATAACTTGAAATAGTTCCGTAATTATTTAATTAAAATATCATCAAAACAGTCACAACTCAAAATATTGGATTTTCTAGTGTAAAATAAAAAAAATTCTTGTAACGTTCCTTCTGCGTTTCCTGAAAATACAAAAATTTTGAGTTGTGTCACTTTTGTTGTGCGTGTGCGATATAGTGAACAACCTCAACACTGTGAACAAGGCTTGCAATAATTAGTTCACTATATCCAGACATGACTGTACATATTTTTCGTACATACATATAGACATTACACCGACTTGTCTTTGGTTTCTAATGACTTCTGTCGAAATTGCATGGATAAGGAAAAGAAAGAAGATGCAGTTCTATGCATCTGTTCCGTGTAATATTTAGTAGAAAGACTCACCTGGGTGACTTCTTTGACACATTCACATTCTACTACATTCTACTAGTAAAGATAATAGAATTACAAAGAAAATTAACAACATTTTCTAACCGACAAAGCACATTTTTTATTACAGCTGTGCACCAACCTTTTTATGCTCTTTTAATCAAAGAATTTCTCACAGCGAGAATGCTTCTTCAATTTCAAAATGCTGCTGTTACCAACAGTGTTGCCGTTTTGTCCAATTGGACCAATTTTGCAAGTTTTATTGTCGTAGGGTAATAGGTAGGAAGAAAGGTAGAAATAGGTCTAGGGGGAGAAGGTAGGTAGGAAGAAAGGTAAGGAATAGGTTCCAGGAGGAAGGGCGCGAGACTAAGTAGCTTCGTTTCATAAATTAAGGCTTTTGTAAGGAATTTTGGTAGGCAGCACACTGTATTAATAAATTTTCTACTAATTTGTTTATGATTTTAAAATGACTGTGTGTATTTTTACATATTTTTTGTAAATTTTAATGTAATACTTTTAGTTTAGCATATTTGATAATGCTAAACTGTGTTATTTTTGTACTGAATTTAATTGTTTTTGTTTTTATTTTTATTTATTTTTAGTTATTTTATTTTTCTGTGTTTGACACTAAATTTTTGTTTAACAAATTTATTTTGGTAGGTTGAGATTCATTTTGGACCAATTTTAGTAGGCTGAACAAATATTCTTAGTGGTAACACTGGTTACCAAACATTGGTGCTCTATTCATTCTCATTTCGACAACAACACGCATTGTTGTTGTTTTCCACAGCAAGTCAGCTTGCACATTGAAATGTTGATTGTTTTTGCAAAGCGATCGCTTGCATGCAAATTTTTCCTGTCTGTTTCTTGTTCTTGTTTGTAAACAATATTTATCCCTAAAAAAATTTTTAACGATTTTAGAATTTAGAATGATTTTTTACGAAAGAATGTGTTCCGTCCGATATATTTTTTGAAATGAGCAAAATTTGTATAAACATTTTATAAACTATTTTTAATGAAAAAACTGTATATAACCAGCAGTGCCCCGCGGCTTTGCGCGCAAGTTTAAAGTCAATGGGGCCAATAAATCAAGTTCTTTTTAACCCTTTGTTGATTCCGTCAGATTTTTATGAAAAAATACATATCTAATTATTTCTCATTCGAAGTGCTTTCACCATATTTTAAGCCAATTAGCGCATTAAGTCATGTTTCTCCATAGACACTTTTAAATCATTGTTGACCCCGTTAGATTTTGATTTTCGAAACATTGAAATACACGGGACGAATTACACTGCACAACACAAAAAAAAACAAGGTTCTGACCACGGATTCGGGTAGAGGGGGCCAAAAGAAAATATACGTTTATCGGCGTTGTGAAAGTTTACGTCTACATTTTTTTTAGGGGGCGTCAAAGTTTTCCCCTTTTTGCAAATTCTTATGGTGAATCGGCATACGAAAACAATGTAACCTCACATTTTAGGTATATAATGTGTTGAGCAATTTGATGTAAAATATTACGAAGAATATTTTTGTGGAGCAATTTAACCCTGTAGCTCCTATTTGTATGGGACAATTTGTCGCTTTTTGCTAAACTGTAAAAAATGTCCTGTTAAGCAGGACTTTTTAAGGACAAAATTTACCACGAAAATATTCGCCATTAAATTCTACTATAGGTCTCTGAATACATCAAAGCTCAGAATTTAACTTAAACGCCAAAACTAAGCCAAAATTGAAAATGTGTTTGTGTTTATTTCGTACTCATTCAGAATTGCTACTAAAATGTCTTTTTATAAAAAAATGTTTTTTCGCTTTAAACTTTTTATTAGTACATCTCACGTATTTAATTTTGCACATCAAAAGAATGATACCCATATCGTTTGATACCCATATCGTGTACATCAGTTGGAGATTAATTGAGTTTTTTTGATAAAAACTTTGAACTTTGACGCCGAGCCACGCCTTTTATGGGCGTTTCCCAGGCAAAATTTGTAGGTTGTTAGATGCAGAAGATAGCCCTCTATATAAAAGCATACTCATTTTTTCACGAGGGTTCGTTATACTGTTTTTATGCCTCAACGAAAGTAGGGTTTTTGGGACATTTTTGTCGAAACCACAGTTAGAATGTATTTTTTATTGGATTGGTGTCTTAAGCAAATTTGTTGGTCGTTAAAATATCTACAAACTTGCCGAAGACAGTTAAGCAATATTCGGAACGATTTAGGACCCATTAGCATTTAAACGTTCGACGACTTAAGCGACGAACTCGACTAAAATGAGCAAACTTCAAAGTCGGGTTTCTCTTAAACTAGAGCCAATCCAGCCAAACGGCTGGTGGCTCTCAACTCAGTATACCAATAGAAAGTCGCTCAGTAGGTCCCCCATGTCTGAATTTTCGACTTGCACAGTGTTATTACTCATAATTCAGACTCTACAAGAATTCAACAAGAATTCAGAGCAACAAATGACTTCTGTAAACCCTTCTTTAGCTTCAAACTTTCTTCTTTCCGTAGGATTTTCGAGAGCTAAATTTTCTTTCCAGTAGAATTTCAATTACTTTATGAACATTTTTAAGATTTTCAGCTTTTTATTGCACATTCCTAAAGCCCACAATTCAAACAACAACAAACGCCTTACACCAAGTAATAATTTCAGTTTCGGTTTGACTTAACCACAAAACAATCCTTTCTGTTTATTTTGTGATACAACTGAAATGCATTAATGGAATTTTTTTCGACAAGTCAGCAAACTTGAGGCTTTTGTTTGTTCACTAACAAACTGCAAGTTCATGAATTTTAATTTTCTACCCCATCGCATAGAATGCAAATGGGTTACGATGAAACGATGGCTACCGGTACACAAATTTGTTTGTTTACATTCGATTCGTGAAATTTTATTGCTTTCAAAGGGAAAATATTTATTATGGTTATTTAACATATAGAAAAAACTGCATAGTTTTTGTTGTTGCCATGCTTAGGCACCAGCAGCTCCAACTGCATTGCCAGCCACGCCGGAATTTCCTATTTTCGACAGTTGGTCTTTCGCGAATTTTGTGCCATCGGCCAATGATTGAGTGGCAACATCGAGTATTTTCTGAAAAACAAAAACAAAAATGAAGTATATAATTACGAGTATATAAATCACTAGTCTCTCCCTACTTCGACAACTCGAATGACCTCGGTTCAGTTAACATTAAAAACTTGCTTGAGTTCATTCACAATTCAAAATGACTTGAATAGGCTTGTGACACTTAAGACCCAATGGACCTTAGCCGACTATGCTCTCATCTTTTTATTACTGCAAACAATTTTTACACAGAACTCACCTTCACGGTGTCATCATTACTCAAAGCGCTCTGCACTTGATTCATGAGCTTCTTCAGACTCTCGCTGACATCGTTGATTGGATCATCGCGGCGGATGCGTGCCATTTCAATGAGCTGTAAAAATTACAAAAAATATAAAATCATCAAGTGTACAAATTTTACTGCAAACAAAGGTACTTCAGTTGATCTGAACAAACTTAGTTAAGCATAATTTGAATTTAATTAATCTGTTAATTAATTAATCAATCAATTAGTCCAAACCATTCACGTGTACCTACACCCATCCCCGACCGAAGGAAGCTGGTTTATATCTTCTCCTCTCATGCAAAAATGCAAAAACAACACCAGATCTATCACTGGGTACCGCGGATCTCTTAACGAGATGGGCCAGCACTACAGTATTCTCCTCATTTGTCTACCCGGTCACCGGAACATTAAAAGTTCGGGATCACGGGTTTGCAATCCCTATTAGGTACTGAGTACAAAGAGCCGCCGCCAGTGTTGCCAATTAAGTGTCTTTTGCCACTGGATCTGTGGAATCTTAGAAACTAAAACGCGAAAATTCTTAATTCTTGTGTCTAGTGGTTTTCTTATCTTAGTTGATGGCATTGTTTTCCATTTTAAGACGACGCCAAGTTTAGCTGCGAAACAAACATTACAAGCATACATTTTCAGTCAATCCAAACGATCTTAATTTTTATTTAATTTTTCAAGAAACATTTATTTTATAATTTTTTACATTTTTAAAGAAACAATTAATATCTAAAAATAAAATATTTAAAGTAATAAATATATATGATTTCTGCTTCAATTTCTAATTAATAATCAAACTTAATGACTAAACACGAACAAAACACCATGATTGAAAATAATGAATAAGTTAAAGAAAAAATAAAAAAAACTCAATTAATAATAACACTGTGCTACATAAAACCACTTTTGTTGAGATCCATCCAAATGTGAATAAAGGCATAAAACTAAGGGTTATCCTTAGTAATCTGTCGTACTCAGTTTTTCATATTTTGATCCAATGTATTTTTAAAAGGACTTTAAAATTTCAGAATATAAGCATTATTAAAAATTTTTTTTTATATCTACAGTTGTGGAAGTCGGCCTCGATAGTCAAGCGGGTAGCACGCTGGCTCCTCATACCAAAGGCTCCAGGTTCGATTCCTGGCTCGGGCTGGTGAACAACTCATCTACTTCTATGGCTATCCACATGAAGGGAATGAGAATTACAAGAATCACACAAGTGCGCTCTTGGCAGGCAATGGCAAAAACCTCCAAGTGTGAACGAAAAAAATTGCCAATCGCCGTTCGGATTCGGCGTTAAACTGTAGGTCCCCTCCCCCCTTTCCCCATCCGCTTGAAATGTGTGCTGTAACATATGTTGGCAAAAACAGTGTTGCATACACAGTTCAAAAACGGGTGAAATATGTGGTATCACAATGGGCCTTTCAGGCCTTTCGAGTGTGTCTCTTACAGAGACAGCCACCGCAACCTAACCTAACCTACAGTTGTGGAATGATGAAAATATGGGTATCAAATAAAAGAGGAATCTTGTAGATTTTTGATTAAATTTTCTATTTCTAACTTTCAAGGCCAAAATATGTCAGTAAAGTGAGGAAAAAATACTCGTTTTGAATCTTAGTCTGTAGGAACATAACGTCTTACGTCTTAATTTAATTCTTCTATCTTTATGGGTTAAGAGTAAAAAGACTCAAAATAGAAAATTTAGCTAGAAAGCGACAATTTTATTCTTTCATTTAATATCCATATCCTTATCCATGCATAACCTCAAAAATTAAAAAAAAAATCGTTGAAATGCGAAATTGACCTCTAATTTCACGCATATATCTTTTTTCCCCTCACCTTACTAACATATTTTGGATCTGAAAGTTTAAAACAGAAAATTTAGTTAGAAAGCAACCATCTTCTTCTTTCATTTGATATCCATATTTTCATAATTCCATATCTACAAATATTTTTAAAAAATCTTTGAATTGCGAAATGATCTCTAGTTTCAATTCTAAATCTCTTTTCCTCACACCTTACTGACATATTTTGGTTCTGAAAGTCAGAAATTGAAAATTTAATGACAAATCTAGAAGTTTCCTCTTTCATTTGATACCTATACCTTAATCATGCCACAACCGCAAATATTGAAAAAAATTTGAAATTGAAATGCTTATGTTCTTGAAATTTGTGAATCTTTTTAAAAAGACATTAGATCAAAAAATTAAAAACTTAGTAAACAGGAAATTTAGTTAGACAGCGATAATGTTCTTCTCTCATTTGATGCCAATATCTTCATTATTCTACAACCGAAAATATTTTAGAAAATACTTTGAAATGCGAAATGATTTCTAGTTTAAAGCCTATATTAACATTTGGATGGGTCAAAAGTACTGTTGCACGGTGTAATTGTAACAGTCTGCATTGTCTTTAGATTTTAATAAAATAAAAGCGAATCATGTATTTTGAGAGAAGATAGAACAACTTAGAGAGAACTCCTTATCTCTATTCGTTTCACTGTTTAGATATTTCGAAAACAGAGCATCACTAGAGTCTCAGGTTCCTCAAAAAACCCGCGAGTTCAGGGACCACTAACCCCTTTTACAATGCTCCTCTACTGTCCGTTTCTCCCTCTCCCACTTCTTGTAGACACAGTACAATGGTCCCAATGGACTTGGCACTCAGACCTATAGACTTCCCGCCTAGCCTCACCTCACCACGAGTGTCTATAGTAGTGCAGTTATCGTATGGATCAGTGGTAGAGCCTTTTTAAATAAAGCATCTTTTATTGGTAGAGCGTCTCAACGTGCTGAGAGAGCAATTGATACGCCCATTGCCATAAATTCGTTAGACTCTCGCAAACGACTCAGTACCGACAACTGATATAGAAAATAATCATGCAAGGCTTTAGTTTCTTATGAATGGTGTCTAGTATTTTCAGAATCGTATTTAATTCATATATAAGATGCTATCTTGTCGGAAATTATGCTGATTTGAATTCAAAATATTATTATACTTTGTTGTGGGTTTTCTTGTGAGGTTATCACTTTTGCTTTGTTGCTTTGCTTTGTTTGCTTGGTCGCGGTCGATGACTAAAGATTTGCAAACCGGAAAGATGCTCTATTAATATATAAAATTAATATTTCTACGTATAGTGGAACATTTCTCTACTTATTTTGAGCTGGAGTCGCTCCACAATCTGAGACACATTTCATTCGGTTATTTCTACCTCTTTCAAAATTACGCATGGTGCATATTGAACAATGGATGAAGTATACATGAAGTATTGATTGATGTATAGATGAGGTATTGATCACTTCGGATGATCCTGAACAGAGCTTAACGTGAGAGAGTATATTTATAATTTGGAGACGCCCTAGAATCTGAGACAAATTTCGTTCTTTCGTGTCTTCCTATACCAAAGTTATCCGTCAAGGCAATAGTCCATCACCCAGAAATGCCCTGCAGTGCCGGGAGACACTAGATAACTGGGTACACGAACCCAAAGGCATAGAGGGAAACGAGGAAGTGGACGTCATTGCCAAACAGAGTATTGGCTTTCCAGATGAGCATATCTGAGAATGTACTGATGTCTCTGCAAGCGTTTTAATGTCAACTAGAAGAACGGCCTCTCTGGACCCGTTGTGATATACCAAAAAGGAGACGAGTATTTTACAAGCTCGAGCTAGGAATCGAACAAAGGGTCTCTGATTGTATCGTAACCCTCCCAAGAATAGACTGCAGAGCCTTAATGGGCGCATTAACATAACTATGAAGTAGAAGGAGGTGGAACACCTACTGAGCTACTCCCCGCCATCTCAAGAACTCGTTTGATGTACTTAGGCGCGTCAACCTTTACAGGACTCGAACCGTTCCGAGGCAAGGCGTAAAACATCTGTGGAAGTTTGTAGAGTCTACTAGCATCCCAAGAGATCACTACTTCAATCGCACCTAAACGCAACTCCAACTGGCATCGCTAAGGACTCAATAGGACCTTACTTTCAGCCAGCATAACCTAACCAGTATAACTATCAGATCAAAGTTGACAAACCATGGATAACGTATTCACAGACATGGCTAAATTACTTCTTTTGATGATCTCCTGACTGAGCTTTGTATGTATAGTTTTTTATATACTTATAGGTCAGTCTTGAGGAAATCATACTATATAGAGTATATACAAATATATGTATGGATGTATGTATGTACGCACTTTTGTTTTTTGCATTGCAGCCATTTATCTCGTCATTGCTTACCTGCACGCAGCACAGCACAACAAAAACTCCCAGGATGCATTTCAATACGGCCGACATGATTCTTCTTCGTTACTTATTCTTTAATTTCTTCAAACACGAACACAGTAGAAACCACTCGACGCAAAGTTCAAATCAAAACTGATTCGTTTCGCTGTGGCCAAGCCGCACTTCATTTACTCGGTTCAGCTTATCGCAATCACGTTTCCCGGTTATCAGCAACGCAGTCTGTCTGCGTTCAGCGTTGATAACCTTTCGAACCGCGCGGCTCTTGCACGTTTAGTGACGACTTGTACGCGTCGCATAGGACACATTTGGCATAGATGGAAAATTGAAAGAGTCATTGGTCGATTCGGTGGATACGAGGATCGATTACAATGGCACTTCGTACAGTACCGACGTACGTTCGTACATTTGGACTGAACGACACTCTACGAATGCGTATGTCAATGTTTTCTTGTTTTATATATCATAATTTTCCTGTTTGATTTTTTAATATTGTCATTGATTTTGTAGGAGCTACACGTAATTTTTGCGATACGTGATTTTTTTATAGTTTTTATACATTTTATACTTTTTTTACTTTTTATACGAACGCATCTTTTTACAAAAACACTTTGGCCAAGTTTGGCAAAATCGTGGCAGATTTGTGGTTCGCTATTGTTCATACATTGTAGTCAACATGCCCCTGAACCTGGAAGCCCAGTTGCGGTTATCGCAGTTAGTGCGATGGAGCGAGGAAAACGACGAAGAACGACAGAAACGGCTGACCGCTTTTCGCGAGTCCAAATCGGTGACGAACCTAGTCGTCGAACCCAGCGAATCGTCAAGTGAGTTGGACGTGAACGACTACGAGATGGCTCCGATCGAGAATCGCGAGCAAATGATGGAAATTGTGAAAAAGTCCATTGTCGAGCTGCCGCCCGACCATCAACAACGACTGATGTCCCATTGGGAGGAGGTGAATCCCGAACAGTTTCTGTTCTACAGTAAAAAGTCGAGAATGTCCAGTCTACTGGCATCGGAGACACGCGATTCTGAGCAGCAATCGACCATAGTCGCTGAGGTGCCATCGGAAGTTTCCGAAGTGTTTCGCCACAAATTTTCGCGAATATCACTAAGGCCAAGCATAATGACTGTCGCTTCGAAGTTCGTCTTAAAATCTACCAAATCCAGATTTCAAAAAGTAAAACCCGAATACTTGCAAAAGCGCCTAGACATGAAAACCAGTCACGAGTACGTGCGCGATGCTGCCCTGAAAAAACTCACCCGCAACGTCATACACACGTTGAATTTCATCCGGAAGGCGTCGGGCTGCTACAAAGGCATCAACGACGTGAGCCACGATCACAAGCGTGTCTTCAGTTGGGACGAGGCACATTTTCACAGTCGCCGCAATATAAAGGGAACACTCTGGATCGATATACTGCAGAGTACCTTTTCGCCGGCATGTTTGGACATATTGAAATTAAAAAAAGACGTCGAGGAAATACTGCGATTTATGAATATGATGTTTCTGGCTTTCGACAGGGAGACCCAGGATGAGGAAATCGTCAAGACGGTGGTTAACTGTATGGAGTGAGTATGAATGCGATGATTAAATTAGGTACGGGAGGCGAACAACACAGCCCGAGACACTGCGTACGCGCCGAAATATTGAGTCGAACAACAACTGCCCGAGACACTGCGTCCGCGTCGAACTATTGTGTCGCTTTCCTTTTCTTTAGTAGAAAAGGAAAGGAAATTCCTCTAACACTGTCAAGGAATTCCTTGATTTACCTTAGATCGGTTCCTAGACAGCTCATTCGTCTGTATCAATTCGCTTCCTAGCAAACGCTTCCTTACGTTAACTATGGCAGGACATTTTGTTATGATGTGTACAGATGTTCCCTCGTCTCCCATACAGAATCTGCATAGATCGCTATCGGTAATTCCCAGACATACTCTATGCATATTTAACGCAGTTTCCACTCAAGATTCCCGTCATGAATTTAAGCTCCGTTCTGCATAGATCCAGCAGGTGCTTCGATTTGCTGGAATGCTTGAAACAACGTTGTCCCACTGTGTATGACCATTTATGATTAGCTCTATTTATGAATTCCTGTTTGCTACAATGTCTGTACTGAGTGGGTTCGAGTTCAAAGGGCCGCCTTTTCACCACCTATTCGCTTCTTCATTTCCATTGTGCTTACAAAGTGCAGGAACCCAAAGTATTACTTATCACCCTGTGACAATGCCTGAAGAACACTTGCTGTCTCTCAAACTAGTTTGGAATCAAATTTCATTGAGTTAAAGGCCTTGATTGCAGCCTGACTGTTAGACATTATCAATATCCTCCTTCTTTATGGTAAAGATCTCTCAGCCTAGAAGGCCATGGTCTCCAAGACTGACTGTAAGCTGAAGCTAATATTATAAATACCCGTTCCCGTTCCTTCTTCCGTCTTGGATTCATCGCTGTACCAGAGAACATCTACACAATATAGACTGATTCTTTTGTCAGCCCAGTCTTCCCTGTGCGGTATGTATGTTTTGTACTTTCTTCTGATCAAGAGGCATCCAGAAGCCTCCATCTCACCTTACCAATTTCTTGTGCATCCCACGGTATGAATCCACAATGAACTAGTCTGTACGTGCTAGAGGGTTACAGCCACTTGCACAATGAGTTTCAAGAGTAACATCCCCAATAAAACATTTAGGGCGATGACACATCGATAGTCCATCATTGACAATTCTTTGGTCGCTGCTGGTAGAGATCGACAAAGAAGAATCAAGGGTGCACTGTCGCCACCATAAAGAGAGAGAGACAACTTAAAATTCTTTGGAAATTCAAAGGAACGAGAGAAAACTTAATTAAAATTCTCTTTGGAAATTTCAACGATGTAGGTAGGTAGGTTTTAAGCTGTAGCTGCTACTGTATGAGACACTTAGGCCTCTATATGCGCCCGTTGTGATACCACAAATCCCCTGATTCAACGATCTGAATACAGATTAAAGTCGATAAGCAAAAGATTTAATAGACCATTGTTGCTCTGTCTGTCTGAACCCGATCACAGAGAAGATTGGCAAACGATTACAACACACAATCTACTAAGCATCATTTTTCGCTGGACAGCTACCATTGGACATTATTGTCGAGCAGGATTGACGAATAATTCGCCAACAAATTGATGGATAAATTGATGAAATGAATGCAAATATTCGGTAGTTTTCCTTAATACTTCAGTAAAGTCATATAGCGCTCGATAGTCCAGCGGGTAGCGTGCAGGCTTCTCATACCAGAGGCTCTGGGTTCGATTCCTGGCTCGGGCTGGTGAAACACTCGTCTACTTCTAGGTCGCATATCGTACGGTTAATCACATAAAGGACATTACTTGCAGGCAGGCATATGCTTTTCTCGACATATACACGATAATTGAAGCGCAGTACACGTAGGTTTTAAGCTGTAGCTGCTACTGTATGAGACACTTAGGCCTCTATATGCGCCCGTTGTGATACCACAAATCCCCTGATTCAACGATCTGAATACAGATTAAAGTCGATAAGCAAAAGATTTAATAGACCATTGTTGCTCTGTCTGTCTGAACCCGATCACAGAGAAGATTGGCAAACGATTACAACACACAATCTACTAAGCATCATTTTTCGCTGGACAGCTACCATTGGACATTATTGTCGAGCAGGATTGACGAATAATTCGCCAACAAATTGATGGATAAATTGATGAAATGAATGCAAATATTCGGTAGTTTTCCTTAATACTTCAGTAAAGTCATATAGCGCTCGATAGTCCAGCGGGTAGCGTGCAGGCTTCTCATACCAGAGGCTCTGGGTTCGATTCCTGGCTCGGGCTGGTGAAACACTCGTCTACTTCTAGGTCGCATATCGTACGGTTAATCACATAAAGGACATTACTTGCAGGCAGGCATATGCTTTTCTCGACATATACACGATAATTGAAGCGCAGTACACGGAACAGCTGGCTGTGCTGACGGAGAGAATCAACAAGCTAACCGACGCCGCCGCAGCGCGATTAGGTGACAATCGCATGCGCAGGCAACATTTGGAAGAGAAGCTTGTCGACTATGCCGGTGAGCGATTACGCTTTCAATTAAATTTCAACCAACACATACTAACCGCATTTCCATATGCAACTTCAGTTACCCACCCGATCAAGCATCGGTACGAAATGAGTTATCACGAGGCGATGCACGAGGAGTACGAACACGATACAAAGATGAAGGAATCGAAACTGGAATGCGCCATAGATGAGTTCAAGAACAGAATCCAGCTGGAGAACTACTGCTTTCAGTGTACCATGAACTCACAATACACGGAAATTGAGGTACGTATGCTGCCAACAGTCTGCAGCGGTAGCGGCCATCTTTAATGCTTTTCCCTTCGGCGTGCAGAACCTAAAAGATCGAATCGGGTCTATGAACCGCAAGTACGACAGGGAGTTTGGCAACATCGAAAATAGCATCAACTACATCAAAATTAATAGGAAGAAAATGAAACATCGAAAGCGCTACTTGGAGGAGGAACTCGAGTATATGCGTCAGCAAGTCGAAGAGATACAAAAAATGGACTTGGATGAGAACATCGTGAATTCTGCAGCGGAGGCTTTGAGCAAATATGAGGATGCATCGTATCGAAGGCAACAAACTATAAGGGGGGTTTGATGAAAAATGTAATCAGTGCGAGCTTTTCAAATTGAAAATCAACAAATAACTGCCCAATAAACAAATTCAAAATAAAATAAAGTTTTGATTTCTTAGATAGATAGATAGATAGATAGATAGATAGATAGATAGATAGATAGATAGATAGATAGATAGATAGATAGATAGATAGATAGATAGATAGTTAGATAGATAGATAGATAGATAGATAGATAGATAGATAGATAGATAGATAGATAGATAGATAGATAGATAGATAGATAGATAGATAGATAGATAGATAGATAGATAGATAGATAGATAGATAGATAGATAGATAGATAGATAGATAGATAGATAGATAGATAGATAGATAGATAGATAGATAGATAGATAGATAGATAGATAGATAGATAGATAGATAGATAGATATATAGATAGATAGATAGATAGATAGATAGATAGATAGATAGATAGATAGATAGATAGATAGATAGATAGATAGATAGATAGATAGATAGATAGATAGATAGATAGATAGATAGATAGATAGATAGATAGATAGATAGATAGATAGATAGATAGATAGATAGATAGATAGATAGATAGTTAGATAGATAGATAGATAGATAGATAGATAGATAGATAGATAGATAGATAGATAGATAGATAGATAGATATATAGATAGATAGATAGATAGATAGATAGATAGTTAGATAGATAGATAGATAGATAGATAGATAGATAGATAGATAGATAGATAGATAGATAGATAGATAGATAGATAGATAGATAGATAGATAGATAGATAGATAGATAGATAGATAGATAGATAGATAGATAGATAGATAGATAGATAGATAGATAGATAGATAGATAGATAGATAGATAGATCTGGTGGTGTCCCACAAGGCTCCGTGTTGGGCCCAACTCTCTGGAATGCCATGTATGACGGGGTCCTGAAACTAGATCTACCAGCAGATGCCACGTTAATCGGATACGCTGATGACATAGCACTCGTGGTCACAGGAAAGCAAATCAGGGACGTGGAGCTGACATGCAACGACGCGGTGGCTAGAATACAGCGCTGGCTGAACATCGCAGAATTAGAACTGGCAGCACAAAAGACGGAGGCAGTGTTGCTGAGCGCGCGAAGACGAAAGGAACACATGACGGTCAATGTCGGTGGACACAACATCCAATCAAAGCCGTCCATCAAATATCTTGGTGTCATCATCGACTCACGCATGAACTTTCGAGACCTCCTAACGGCAGTTAGTACTAAGGCCGGAGCTGTACACAATGCGCTCACTCGTATACTCCCTAATATTGGAGGCCCACAGGGAGCCAGAAGGAAATTGCTCCCCACAGTCGTGGACTCAATTATTCTGTATGCTGCACCCATATGGGCAGGAATCCGAAGCAGCCAGCTACGGGGAGCGAGACAGGCATACAGACTTGGCGCGCTACGAGTGGCTTGTGCATACCGAACTGTGTCCGAAGAGGCAACCTGTGTCTTAGCGGGTAAGATGCCCTTGGACATCCGTGCTTGTGAGATGCAGCGACTGTACACAAGGCAAGGTGTAAAACCGACGCAACAGGAGAGATTAGAGCAGCGAAGGCATTCACTTAACGAGTGGCAACAAAGATGGGAGCAAACCAGTAAGGGGCGCTGGACATACAAGTTAATCCCCCAAGTAGAGGTATGGATGCAACGTAAGCATGGAGACTTGGACTTCCATCTGACGCAACTACTGAGCGGACATGGGTGCTTTCTGTACTACCTACATCGATTCGGTTTGGCGGATACCCCACTTTGCCCCATCTGCCATGGAGAGCAAGAGGATGCTGAACACGTTCTCTTCCACTGCATTCGCTTTGAAAATGCGCGAGCGGAACTTGCAAGGTCATCTAGCAGCCCGCCGACAACGTCGACGCTGGTGACCGAAATGTGCGAATCGAAACATAAATGGGACGCAGCGTGCAAGTTTGCGACATGCGTTATGTTGAGGCTCCGAGACATAGAGCGAGAGAGGAAGAAAGAAGAACGGTGGGCCCGCCACGAGCAGGTAACGACGACTACTGACTGACAAACTGACAGACTGACAGACGCTTGAGCAGTAATGCTCATAACGACCTCCCTGACGTAATTACCTACCGGTATCCCAGGGGGGATTCACCGTCGGACAGTGAGGGGGTTTTAGTGGGTTAAAGTCTCACACTGACTGGGTGGCTTTCGATGCTTTCCCCCTCAATTCAAAAAAAAAAAAAAAAAAAAAAAAGATAGATAGATAGATAGATAGATAGATAGATAGATAGATAGATAGATAGATAGATAGATAGATAGATAGATAGATAGATAGATAGATAGGTAGGTAGGTAGATAGATAGATAGATAGATAGATAGATAGATAGATAGATAGATAGATAGATAGGTAGGTAGGTAGATAGATAGATAGATAGATAGATAGATAGATAGATAGATAGATAGATAGATAGATAGATAGATAGATAGATAGATAGATAGATAGATAGATAGATAGATAGATAGATAGATAGATAGATAGATAGATAGATAGATAGATAGATAGATAGATAGATAGATAGATAGATAGGTAGATAGATAGATAGATAGATAGATAGATAGATAGATAGATAGATAGATAGATAGATAGATAGATAGATAGATAAATAGATAGATAGATAGATAGATAGATAGATAGATAGATAGATAGATAGATAGATAGATAGATAGATAGATAGATAGATAGATAGATAGATAGATAGATAGATAGATAGATAGATAGATAGATAGATAGATAGATAGATAGATAGATAGATAGATAGATAGATAGATAGATAGATAGATAGATAGATAGATAGATAGATAGATAGATAGATAGGTAGATAGATAGATAGATAGATAGATAGATAGATGGATAATTCATGGAATTTGCACCACGTTGTGTCCTGTTTGCAGTATTTTTAATTTTCATATCTCTTTGCTGCTAACTTCAAAATGAACGTCGAT
Organism: Melieria omissa; assembly: GCA_963971225.1. NCBI lineage: Eukaryota > Metazoa > Arthropoda > Insecta > Diptera > Ulidiidae > Melieria > Melieria omissa. The sequence continues at coordinate 130,093,745 of OZ020267.1, read as the reverse complement.
TTTTCATCACTATTTGTTTTATTTTCTACAAAATAGCACCGGTTTACCCAAACGGGGTCCATATTTTTTTGTATAAAATAATTTTGGCTCAATTTGGCAAAATACATTTGTGAATTTTGTTGGCCTACAAAACCAAAGATTCGATCATGACTGCATCCACTACTCAATTAAATCTTCGTAGCTCCGAAGTACGTTTCGGGCCCGCGCAGCGCAGAAAATCGGCCGTTTTTATAGACGCTGAGTCGGCAGCTCCTGTTAAGCGAGCTGATTCAATCGTAGCAGAGGCGCGTTCGTCCGCAACGCGCAAGTCAGTGCACGATCTGCCCCTCGATCATCATCGCGGGTTACTGTTCGACTGGGAGATGTCGAATGCCGAGCAGCCATTGCCGACATTCGGCCGAAAATCACTAAACAATACGCGCCAGTCCACGATCGCCATTCCGGTGATGGAATCGTTTGCGATAAATCGCAAAGAGGGGGACCCGAATTACCGACGCTTGAGCAGATTTCAATTTCTGAATCCGGACATTCTGATACAGCGTTTAGGTACGCGACAAAGCTACGAGTTCCTGCGCGATCTGGCCGTGCAGGCGCTGATGAAAAACGCACTTGAACAGTTGCGTCTCCTCTACAACTGCATGGATTACAAGAAACAGACGCTCACCTTCGACTGGGACTGGGACACAGTGTTCGGCTGGGACGAGGAGGTCTTCATGCGGGGCTTCGTCACGAGGAGTCCCACATGGATCGATATACTGCAAAAATCAGTTGCGCCGCGTTATTTGAACATGCTCAAATATCGAACCGATCTGGTGGCGCTAATGAAATACATGGACATGCTATTCCGGGCTTTTCTACATTCGGCAGACACGGATAAAGTGGTCGAGGCGATAGAGCAAGTGTTCCCTGGGCCAGTTTCTTTCTCTCCGTGGCCTAATAAGATTGTTGCTTGTTTGCAGAGATACCAGTGATTTCTACTACATACTGGATAGAACCAAGCATAATCTGGAAACGCACAGAAGCATTTTGCGATTCAAAATCAACAGCACAGCCTACACATCCATGCCACGGCCCGTGTCGGACCGAGCACGCAAACATGAACTGCGGAACCAACTCTTGGATCAAATACGTAAAATTGATTTCATGGGCATTTGTAAATTAGTTGGTTGTAGCTAAATGTGTCCGATTTTCAACTCCAAAGTGATTGAATGTTCGATAAGTTGACGGAATTTGAAATCGACGGGATTTGAAACTTGTCTTACATCTAATTACAAATAATTTGATGCGAAAACTTTCTGTGTGAAAGCCGCGAACGGTGATAAAAAAGGCTTTCGCAGAACACTGTGTAACATAAATTGCGGAATGATAGTTGCAAGAGTAGTGTTCTCGATTTTAATCGATCTTAGAGATTCCCCCCGCTAAGTACTGACTGAGTGACTGACTGATTCTTTAATCTAAGCTTTATAACTTTTCTAACTTATAAATGCAATTTAATCTAATTTTTTAGACAAAAACTGCGTACACAGTTTCACTGTTTTTCACGTAGGAACGCTGTTGCACAGTGCAATGCTCAATGCATTTTCCTAACGAATTTCCTTATCGTAATTTCAGTGCTGAATCCTATAGAATTGCGATATGCTACTCGTTTTAATCAACTGCAAGCCACCCAAGTCGAGCTCAGCACACATTTGACTCATAAAACGACTCGTGATCAAATCAAGTATTATGTTAAAAAAACCGAATCGGAATCGTACTGCTCACAGTGTACACTGAACGCACACTACACGGACATTGAGGTGAGCGAATATTTGCTTCAATATATATTTGATCCAATTTTTGCCAGCTTGCTGACTGTTTCTTATCTTCTTCGCTCGTACAGAAATACAAAGTAAAATTCAATGAGCTAAGTGCAAAGTACGAACAGGATTTGGAGGAGATATCCGGTTTTGCGCTTTATCGCCAACGAGCTATAGAAAAACTTAAAAACCGGCAAGCTTCCCTCACTGCACTTCTTCAGGATTTGCGCCAACAAGTCAACGAAATCAAAGCGACAGGGTTTTCCCTCCCAGCGGCGAATAGTACGAAGAGTGGAATCCAAATATATCAATCATATATAAGTGAAGCTTCAAAGTCATATCGATCGATGTTAGGAAAAGAAAAATACAACGCAAAGTCGCTGTAATAAAGTGCAAATTCAAAACATAAATAAGAGACGTTATTTAATTCAATATTAATTTAACTAATAGCTGGATTAAACAATGGAAATTTGAAGGATGAAATTGATGATGAAATTTTAGGGATTTTTAATATGGGAGCAAAAACATTAGAGATTAGCGCGAAATTCCAACTATTCGTAACACCTCCAAAAGACAACTAATAAAAGTTGAGCTATGGAAATTTGATGGATTTTCAGTATGAAAGACAAACAAATTAGAGGAAGAGATACCTAATAAAAGTGGAGCTATGGATATTGGAGGGATTTTCAATATGAAGGACAAACATTGGAAGGACAAAAAAATTAGGGATTAGGGCGACATTCCAAAAGAGGCAGAGACAACTAACATTGAAGGACAAACATTCAAAGGACAAAAAAATAAAGATTAGAGCGACATTCCAACGTCCCAAAAGAGGCAAAAGACAACTAATAAAAGTTGAGCTATGGAAATTTGATGGATTTTCAGTATGATTGACAGACATTGGAAGGGCGAAACCATTAAGGATTATAACAATTTTTCAACTGTTCGCAACATTTGAAAGAGGCAAAGACAACTAATAAAAGTTGAGCTATGGAAATTTGAGGGATTTTCAGTATGCAGGACAAACATTGGAAGGTCGAACAACTTAGAGATTGGCACGAAATTCCAACTATCAATTTCACACCTCCAAAAGATTCAGAGAAAATCAATAAAAGTTGAACTATGGAAATTTGAGGTATTTTTAGTATGAAAGACAAACAAATTAGAGACAGAGACAACTAATAAAAGTTGAGCTATGGAAATTTGGAGGGTTTTCAGTAGGGCAGTCAAACATTTGAAGGAGGTATTGGAGATAAGAGCAACTTTCCAACTGTGCTCGACATTTCAAGGAGTCAGAGACAGAGTCACAGCCACATCAAGTCAACGTAGTTAGTCGTTCATTGTAGCCACACCACCACTGACTAAATGGACCTGGGAGAATTCCAATGAAATGGGCAACGACTGAACAAGGCTCAACAACTCAGTAAAGAACAAGTTGAATTTTGTACGTCTAACTTAGGTTTGGTTAACGTGGATTGTAAAGACACAAACTCGTCTCAGACCCGCATTCGACAGCAAGAAATACCACAGAAAGAGAAAAGTATATACTAAACTTATCATTCTTTAGCTGTTTCCATCGAAAAGCCAAGAAAATCAATGTAGAAGCCAGGAATTTTAAAAATTCTCATTGAAAAATTGTAAACCACTATAACTCGTAAGCTAGAAAATATAAAAATTCGATAATAAATATCTTCACCAACGATTGGTGAAACCATTTACTAGAAATTTCCACAGCAGAAAACTAATGAAAAAGCATTAAATTTAATAAAATTGTACAATAGTCTTTTTAAGTCTTTATTAAAAAAAATTCAAGGAAAGTGGGACTGACATTTTCAATATTATTGAATCACAATAGACTCAACAGGTCTCGATAGCTTAGCGTGAGTGTACTAACCTATCATCCTAGAGGCCGTGGGTTCGACTCCTACCTGGTGCATGGTCCCGTACTAACCCAACATTTCCTCTCCTCTAAATATTCCCTAACCCAGTTCAAAACTAACTAACACCAGTTCAAAAATTCTGATCCTCAGATGATCCTTTCCCACTCACTCCCACGCAATATTATGCACAATCATGCGTTTGAAAAGAAAACAAATATACAACTACACGGGATGCACCAGCGACTCCTGTTAGGGAAGCGAGCATTAGCTAGAACAGCGCACCAAACCGATCTTAGCGAAGTCTCAAACCATCCTGCTGTCATTTTCTTTACACAACAGATGGCGCTATGAGTGGTGGCTGACAACATCGGAGGCGTCGTTCCTAAGCGGCAGTAGATGGCAGCACCATCACTTTGGACTACTTGCGAACCTATCCTGGAAGAAACACTCAACCGATAAATGTAACCAAAAGACGGCAATGTGTTGTGGAGGCCCTATGCTCCCGAGACGAGTGAACAAGAAAAAAAAGGACTCAAACAAGTCTCAACTTGAGGTCAGCCTCTTAGCAAAAGATAACCCAACTTAACATACTTACTCGACTGACTCTAACAACCTGTTACCGGGTTACGTCCTCAACTTGGTCCTTTCATCGGAGACACGGCCTTCCTCTTAGTCGTCGACCTCTTAACTTGAACCAAACCTATATACTATAACCTTACTTAGTCTAAACTAAATAAACTTAGCAGAGATTTTTCACAGAAAAACCATGCAATGAACTTTCAAGCAAGTTTCAGTTTTTTTAAGAACGTCTAAATAGGAACAACGTAGTGTCTTACAAGCCAAAATGAAGTCAATTTTTTCGTTAGATTTTTTTTAAGTGATAGACGAATAAATCTTAATTCTCCCAGTCAGGCTATTTTAAAGACATTGATTGGTCAGTTATTCTGTTGAATGCAAATCAGTATTGGGAAACTAAGGTTGTAGAGAGCTCGCTGATGTAATGAGAAACGAAGTAGCAGTCGAGTCATAATGGAAGCTTCTTGGTATTTCAAGTGTTCCCTTTCACCATCGGAGATTTTCTAATAAGCAACGGAATAAAACTTTGCTTTTCGTCTACAATTTCTAAGGAATATGACAGAGAAGGTACCGAAAACCCACCCACTGATTCAAAGACTGAGACCCATCTGAACAACTAACGTATTCGCTCAGGTCTAACTCAGTTTTGGTGATAAGAACGTGGCAGATCGAATAGATTTAAATCAAATTAATAGGGAATCTCATGACGCAGAACAATGGATGTGGACTCTGAGTGCTGTCTCCGCTAAGATGTTCGGACAAAGGAAACAAGAAAATGATGAGAGGATACACTGGAAAACCAAAGGTCTTTCTTCATATTTATTCACTGAGATTCAGAGAAAAGGTAAGAAAAATATAGTTCTAGGATCAAGAAGAGCGTGAGGAAGAGAAAGAAAGTCTTAAAGTCTTAAATGATAAAGTTATCACCTGCTCTAAGAAAAAGATTTATTGATGGTATAACATTTAACTGGGCATTCCAAGGTCCAATGTTGTAAAATTTTCGAATGCATCTCTCAGGCTGTCAGTGTCGAGCTTATCTTTTATTGAAGAATCAAAAAACACAAGAAAACTCATACAAAACCCAATTGCCGCATTTGGCAAACATGCTCCGATCAAAACTAAGCACCACTGTCCAGTTTGAGGTTATTTTGAGTTCAGTCCCTAATTACATTACTCCAAATACTTTTTTTGTTGTTGATTTTCTACACTTTAGATACTTCAATGATTTTTATTTCAGGATTTTCGTTCTTATTTTCAGCTAATTGTGTTCAACGAGAAGTTGTGCGTTTGCGACGTACGTATTTTTTTAGTTGTTGTTGTTGTTGTTTTTTGCAAACCAGTTTTATTTTATATCGCGTAATTTGCATACGGCAACGAAATGTCTTCTCGGGGTTTTGACCTCGAAAAACAAAATCTCGATCGTTTTGATTTGTCAAAGAATACATCTGAATCGACCCAAAGAATCGACATAGATACCATAAGCGATGATTCGAACGAAATGGTTATCGCATCGGCCTACGATCTACCGGTTTTGTTGCCAAAAAATATACCACGACTAACCATAATTCAATGGAATCGGGAAAGTGAGAAAGATATCACAGCGAATTCGAATGAAATCGATCAGCGCCGATTCACTCGTTTGGCATCGGCGATCTTTGATGGCACCGATGAATACCGACAATCTTCGCCCAGCCGATGGACACTGCGCGCCGAAGAAGAAACCATACAGAAAATAAACCACAAGACACGCAAATCACGATTCGGAGCCTTGGGTCGGGGACTGGTACTAAGTGTACAATCACGCAGGAAAAGCTACGAGTTTGTGCGGAGCTTGGCGATAGCGCAAGCGCACAACGAACTCGTCTCGAAACTGAAAATGATTCACGCGCATCACGTGTGTAAATATAAGGAAAAGCTGTCGGACATAACGCTACCAAGCCGAATGTACAGTTGGTCCAAAAAAGATTTTGTAGAACGTCGCAAAGAACACACCCTGTGGGTCGATATGATACAAAAACAATATTCGGCCGCCTGTTTACACGTAATCAAATTTAAAATTGACATAGAAGAACTGTTGAGAATCTGCAAAACCCTGTTTGGCGCATTCGATTGCGAGTTACAACAAACAATCGAATCCATAATGACATCTCTGGAGTAAGTACATAGTTGGGCAGTCGAGTTTCATATTCCCAAGTCATATCGATTCTTCAATGTCAACACTTTTACTTGGTCGAATATGTTCCGCAATGGGATTTCAGTCAAAAGAGTTGTTGATAGAGAAACGTTAGGTTAGATTAAAGAAGAGGAGTGTGCGGCATGCACTTTCATCCGGAGACCCCATTAGGTCCATTGTGAATGGCTTCGTTCTTCAAAATAGCGGTGTCCTTCCCTATCTGTTAGGATCTCTGTAGATCCAGATGGGATTTTTTGAGAACCATTTCGTGTTGGCGAGGAAATTGTGTAGATCGGTAATCCGTGCATAAGCTGTTTCCGTAAGCCCATCGAAAACCGTGGTTCTAAGGGTCCGAAGCTGTCACTCCTGTAGTAATGTGTAATGGCATAACAGCTGCTCGATTGATTCCACTGCATTTTGGTCTCCCTAGCTTAAAATCAAATAGGACATCTGCGAGACTGAGAGCGTTCTACGTCTATGCACAGTTCCCATTAAAGAATTATTGGTAAATGGTATGGACTCATTAAAAGAATTGATGCAGAAAGTCAGTAGACATTGTCGAATCCCGGGCACTTGATTTACCTTATGCCTTAAGAGATCCTGTTGTGTGACTACCTTCAAAGTTTGAAGGTATGAAACCCATGTAGGGACAAAAGCATACTTTGCTGTAATGAACCATAGGACATCAAAAAAGTTGGGTCAATAAATACACAATATTTTCGGCAGATCGTTTTTTTTTTGTTCGTTGGTCACTCCTCTCGGAAGCATAGACCCTCCACAAGACAGCCTTGTGTTGGTTACATTAATCAGTTGTCTTGTTCTGTCAGGGTAGGTGATTGGCCTGCCGCAGGTAGTCCTAAGTGATGGAATCATCTAACGCCGCTCAGGAACGTCGCCTCCGCTCGTAACGCCATCTGTTGGGGACCTCGCAGATCGTACATTTTGACAATTCATACGAATTGAGATATCCGCGACTGCTGCCGATTGTTCGATTAATGCGAACACAATCTCTTCGAGAGACCAAACGTACCTGAGAGAGAATCCTTTTACAAGTTCAATACAACCTACGATGGGTGTAATGTGGGTGTTTCTAGCAAAATTCAACAGCGACTTGGGGACCTCTTCTAAGAAAGAAGCGAACGGGGATGCTACATAAGTAAGACGTAGTCTTGAGACAACCGAACAGGAGCATCAAAAATATATAAGAGTATATAATAGAGATCAACAAATAGGGACTTTTTGCTTGCGACGGAGTCAATCGGAAAGATCATTTGGCTAGTTTTGTAAAATTGTAATGCAAGCATACAAATTTACGGAACCGAAATAAATATTCATTGAATCATCGAGGACAATGTTTCGAAAGTCGAAACCAAGAGTACACACTAAAATGTTTTATTTAAGTACAGTTATATAAAAAATATTGAGGAACCCATATGGACGGAAACTTCAATTCGTTTTTATTCTTCAAAGGGATGCGCTAGCCTTCTTGAAGATAGAATACACACTGGCCGATGAATTGGTGGAAAACCTTGCGTTAATGCGTCAATGTCTCAATAGTTTATCAAGTTTTCGAGCTTCGAATAAAATGTTACGCGATAAAATTAACCTTTTGAAAGTTGAAGATGAGGATTTTCGATGCAAGTATTTTTACAAGAATTCAAAGGAAAATCGCAAAACTCACTGCCCTTCTTCTCGCGCTTACAGGGAACAATTCAATCGAGAGTCGATATCGTGTAAACTACAGTTACGCGCAGGACGCAATTGTGAAGTACCAAACCAATTTGAACAAGACTAAACTCGAAACGACACTCAACGATTGGAAGAGAGAGTTGAAGTACGAGGAGTACAGGCACCAGTGGGTGCTCAACGCGTACTACACCGACATTGCGGTAAAAATGACCGGCGGCCAGGCGCGGAAATGTTCTCACCTCTGTTGTATTGTAGAACTTTAAGAGTCGCATAGCTGAGCTCAGAAGCCAATACGATAAACAATTCGAATTAATCGAGAGTGCAATTTCGTACAAGACGATTTCCATGAACAAGCTTGAGATCCGGCTCTTGTTCCTGAACGAGGAATTGACGCGTTTCCGCCATGAACTCCGTTTGTTGGAGGAGCGACTGCTCGCCGAGCAGAAGGAACAGGAGGAGTTGAGGAAATCGAAGGTGCGTTTGAAGCGATATCAATAAGCAACTCTTTTATTAATTTATATATATTTCGAATTTTTAATACAGCAAGAGTCGGCAGCACTCGGGAAAACAAAGAAAGTCAAACGGGCAGTTAAGAAGAAGAAATGATAGTAAATCGAATACAGTTGTATATATGAGTATACGGCTGCAGATCCTTTTTGAAACGTATTTAAAACTATACGTCTTATAAATATGTGTATGTCAATATACATACACATGTGTTGTGTAATTGTGCGTGTTTTCTATGAGATAATTTTTTAACCGGAATTATGGATGAGTCACTTCAAGCAGCTACAATCGAACAAGTACTATAGAGTTTCAATTCGGTTGAAACTTTCAAAGGATAGAATAGGATTTTTTTTTAGATGGGATAGGATTGGATAGGATTTTTTCTTTGATAGGATAGGATAGCATAGGTAGGAAAGGTTGAGAGATAGGATAGGAAACTTTGAAAAATTCTTCACTGCGGGGTTAAGTAAGGATAGGATAAGATGAGATAGGATAGGGTTTCCATTAGGTTGATACTTTGAAAAGTCTTAAGACAGGTTACTTTGGGAAGGGAAGGTTTCACTCGGTGCCAAAGTGGCCCAATGTAAATCCCTTCTTCAATCGCTCTGAAGCTAAGCAACAGTCTCAATCCATGGCAAACCAGTTCGACCCGTAATAAAGGAAAGCAGATCCGATATTTGAACTGTTGCTGCACTAGGCAAATGCGTCAGGAATTTTGACCTCAGGGTACGAAGTAAGGATAGCATAGACTTGAAATTGCCAAGCTACCAAGTCATATTGTACCAGTCACTATTCCAGTCTGATATAATGTGAACATGGAGTAACACGTCCGATACCTTTCAACAACTTCGCAGCATTGTCCGGTTTATTGAACAATTTTAGTTGCATGTGTACATAGTTCAAGTCACAAAACTTAACTATTCCACTGATCTGAGTAAGCTCCAGCCGAGATCCAACGCATCATCAATGAGATCAAGACTCATCTTTGTAAAAATTGTATCGAAAACCGAGCCGCAGGGACCATTTGCCGAAAATTGTATTCCATACTTATTCAGATCATGTCTTCTTTACAATGGAAAACATTACTTTATTTTTAACTCCCTTAAACTCGACTCGGAATTAATAAGATTGCATAGATACTCGCTTCTTATTTCTTATAAGCTGCAGTTAAGAATACATGTAAAATGCTGATACACGATCCAACACATTCACCACTGAGCCAAGGCGACCTCCACAAAGCTACAAATAGAGCCTAACCAGTGACTTTGGAAATGCCAACAAGATGTTAACTCTAGTAATTCCCTTGCTGCTGTTTGTCATTAAACACTTAAATTCAGTGCCATTTCACGACGTCACGACTTTCTAACTTCATTCACTCAACTGGACATAACCAGTCGTTACAGGCTTGACACAAAATCTCCCTCTCTCTTTTCTTATAAGTCAGCACCTCCTCTACTTTTTTTCGACCAACACAATTATTCGGGAACACGGCCTTAACGCATCGAACACCTTTTTCTCCAGAGCTTCGTCTGAGGAAGAAAATAAGCCACAGCCTACGATTGCATTCAATCTGACGAACACTCGCACGATCCACAGCTCCATATCTACACACAGCCTGTTCTACGTTCCTGCTCAACAGCCAATGGGTATCGGCGAAAAAGGGAAAATACCATTTTCTGTGCCCGAGACTTGGTAATAGCCATGAACAGTCACCAGTGAACAGCAACCTATCCGATTATTTTCAAATCAGGAAATATATTTTAATATCCTGTCATTCATTCGACACTTTTCCTCGCTCAGGGGAATACCTTCGCGTAGACATATTTTTATACCGTAGTGATTTTTTTTTTCATTAGCCTACCAAAGGCCATAGGCGGGATATTGTTTTGGTATAAACTTCTAGTTTGCAAGTGTAAACTTTTATTCGCGCAATGGCGTCCAACCCTAGCCTATTTACAATAAAATCGGGAGCGCAAAGGTCCATGTATGACTTGCCCATTGAGTACCACTTGGACGTAATAGATCAACTGGATGTGGAAGATTTTCAGCTCAATGAGTCCATAAGCCGATCAATGGCTGATGTCTTCGGCAGCTTTATACAAGTCTATAAGCGCCCCTCAACAAGATTTTCGAGTATTTTCATAACGCGGATGTCGTTAGTGTCTCGTAGGTCTCAGAAGCATCGTTTGTCTCGTTTCCAATTTTTGGATCCGAGCATACTCAAATCACGATTGCTTAATCTGCCGAATTACGATTTTGTACGGGAACACGCTGTTCTAAAGCTATTGAATGAGGTGATTAAAGCGGTGGAAATCCTTCGTAAGCGTTTGACTTGCCAATCAGTCGAGCTGGATCAGGCGGAGATGCCGCATCGGATGTTTAGCTGGTCGCGCAACGACTTCCTGGAGAGGCGCAACACAAAGAATTTGCTATGGCTTGAAATACTCCGAATGGAGACACCTCGTGACTGTCTGGAGAAGAAGAAACTCTTAGTTGATCTGAACGAAATGCAGAGACTTTTAGTAATGATACTCAAGGCATGCGTACATGTTCCGAAGGAGATCGACCGAGCTAGAACGGATGCGATTCTTGAGCTTCGGTGAGCTGGTTTCAGCAACAAAAACATTAACTAATAGCTGATCTTTTGTCGGTGTACGCTCGCTTAGAGATGCTCATAGCTTCCTTATGGTAGAACAAGACCTAACGGAGGAGTTGGCCCGCAACACCGAGGCCGTACGCAAGTACCTGAACGATTTGTTGGCGATGGCCATGAGCAAACATGGCGACGATCATCGTCGCGTAATTATTGCCAATCTGGAGGAGCAGATTATGACTCATGACAGTGAGTTGATCGTATTGAATTGACTTTTATCAAGCAACACACTCACAACCATTTACTTTGCCCACCGCACAGTTTGGGATCCGATCGAGGTGCGCTACCAGTTGAGATACTACAGTCTGATTGCTGATCATGTGCAAATTAAATTCCAAAATCGGGAACGCGACTTCGAGACGGAGATCGAACGCTACAAACGCGAAACGCAAAAGGAAGCGCACTGCTCGCAGTGCACCCTGGACGCCATGTACGCGGACATTGAGGTAAATCGACGCGGCACGATTGCGACATTTGCATAGACCATGAGTGACCACCGGGGAATGTGTTGCGCTTCGATTCTAGCAATTCAAGACTCATATTGACGAGTACTCGGCCAAGTACAAACAGGAATACGAACTGATTGACAATCAAATCTCCTACAAGAAGCTTTCGATGGAAAAACTGAAGAACAGCCGCAAGTATCTCACGGAGCAAATTCAGCGTTTTCATGAGGAACTGGAGCTACTACGATTAGCGGAACTCGCTGCCAAGCAGCGACAGCTGGAAGAAGAACAACGACGCTTGGTATGTCACGGAAGTTGGGCTAATGTTTTTTTTTTATTCTTTGTTTTAATCATTACCCATGCAGGAAGAACTCGCTGCGAAGGCGGCGGCAAAGAAAGGTAAAAAGGGCAAAAAAGGCGGCAAAAAGGGAAAGGCTAAATAAATGCAGAAATGGAATAATTTTACATTCTGTAAAACATTGTAACTCATGCCTGATGCTAAATACATGCTATATGTTGCCGGCATTATCCTCCTTTGAATGCTTTTGCTGGAGAGCAGAAGCTAACGTCTTGAAAACGGACAAGTATTGATGTTACCAGGTAGGTAGAAGTGGCTGCCCCAAGGCAGAGCCCACTTAAGCCATTAAGGTCTATTGCGGTACCACAAGCAGTAGAGCTTAAAACTGCTTTCTCATTGAATCAGTTTGCAACCTAGTAGGCTTTGAATATTCCTATCGGTTAGATTTCCCCTAGAATGTCGGAGATAAAGTTGCCCAAGTGAGTCTTTCCCTCTTTTGGACAAAGCAGGACTCTGCATAAGATTGAAAATTTCAACACCAAAAGCAAGAGGAGTAGCACAAATTGTTGTGGTTCGACCAAGAAAACCACAAAACCACCATCTAAGTAGAATCCTGTCCCCTCCTACGCCACGCGGATTAAGCTCATTAATTCAACACCCCTTCAAGGCAGGACAAGTATCCCTTCACTGCCTTATACTTTCCCTTCTCATACCCTCACCCATGGACATAGTACAATGGTCCGAATGGACTAATTGCTAAGGAAGGCTTGTAGCTTCCCCACCATCACATCAGCATCATCCTATCACGTTCTTTCGATCCTGATATAATCAGGATCTGATATAGGCAGGATCTTTTTTTAATTTGCAGCTGAAAGTCCTTCGGAATCCTGTGCCGTTTTATGTTGGCTTCTTGAGGTCGAATTTCGCGCTAAATGCTATTCGGATATTAATATTGTCCCTTCCTAAACATGTCTTCGTTGAGTTACTTAGGTTACGTTAGGTTTCGGTGGCTGCCTCTGTAAGAGACATACTTGGAGGTCTGAAGGACACATTGTGATAGCACATATTTCACCCAATTTTTTTTAATGTGTATGCAACACTGTTTTTTTCCAACATGTGTTACAACACACATTTCAAACGGATGGCGAAAGGGAGGAGGGGATCAACTGTTTAACGCCTAATCCGGCAGTTGGCAGTTTTTTTTCACTTGGAGGCTTTGCCAAAAGCGAACTTATGCGACTCTTGTAATTCTCATCTGCTTCATATGGATAGTGATAGACATGGGCGGATTTAGAAAAATATTTTGTGGGGGTTTAAAAAAGTACTTCTCTAATATTCATAAAATGTCATAAAAATGCCTTTTAATTTGTATGTAGTTTTAAAGACTGCCCTAATATTTCAGGGGGTTTAACCCCAAACCCCACGCCCCTGAATCCGCCACTGGCGGTAAAAGTAGATGAGCGTTTGACCAGCATGAGCTAGGACTCAAACCTAGAGTGTCTGGTATGAGAAGCCAGGGCGTTACCCACTGTATCGAAACCGGCTAGAGACACTTTTCTTCGTCCTTAATTAGTATCTTCTGAGATTTTTGCCATAATTTATAGCGTGTTAGCATGTAAGGTCACTATCTTAATATTGTTATAGACTACAAGAACTTTTGTTCATAGACCAAATTAAATAAATAAATAAATGTGTGCTTCTCTTCCTGCTTCTGGTCTGGAAACCCCCCAATCCCATGTACTCCTTTATTTGGTCTCGATGCAGACTCGTTTCATTCGGATTAAGAAATTAGTATTTTGTTCAATAGGAGGAAGAGTCCGACCGATTTCCACTTCTTGGCCGATGCCAAAAGAAGCGAGAATCGATCGATGCCGATTCCTTAGAAGAAATAAAACGAATAGATTCAATCAAAAACAGTTTATTTTACAAAAGAAGACCAACGCAGGGACTACATCTGCATACATATAAATATTTGTCCCGACAGACTGACTGATTCATCATCGATTGAACATCTTGAAAAATGAACTTTCGTTAAGAAGTTATTTTTTTAAAGTCGGGGTCTAAAGAGGCAAAATATGGGCTAAGGTGTTGTATGAAGAAATGCGGTTTGATGGGCCTATTGATTCCAAACTTCCTGAAAATACTCTTAATCAAAAATAATTCGACATGTATTTTATAATTTTTCGGAAATCAAAATTTAACGGGGTGAACCAAGAATTTAGATTCGTTTACGGAAAGACTACGAAAAACCCCTGAACCGATGGGCCTATTGATTTAAAAACGCTAGAAATCAAAAATAATTTGATATGAGTCGCTTTTTTTTTAATCAAAACTTAAAGGAGTGAACCAAGGGTTAGAAGTTTGTATGAAGAAACAAGATCGACTTCAAATGTGGGGAAAGCACTTCAAATGAGAAATATTTTAATACGTATTTATTCATAAAAATCTGACGAGATCAACAAAGGGTTAAAAAGAACTTGATTTATTGGTCCATAGTTGTTTGTAGCATATTTGATATATGTAAATAACACAAAAACAATAAAATAAAAAATTAAATTAAATTTAAATTAAAATAAATTTAAAATTGGAAACAAAAATTAATGCAAGAAAATAGGCCGATACCAATTTTTGTGGCCAATACTAGCCGATGCCGATCAATGGGTTGGTAGTCATTCAAGACCCACTACAGCACTTACCTGATTTGTCTAACGTCTTCTAGTTGATTACGCGACACATTGAACTGTCAACACCGGTGACGTTTGTTCTGTTTAAACTCAATGCAGCACACGACAATTCACTTTTCAGGCCACTTAAGACGTCTGGAATAAAGTTATTCAGTTTCCATTTTATTGCTTTCTGCTGTCTCATCACATTTAACAATTTAACACAAGGAGCTTATTGTTGTTGTGATGCTCCAATAGGCTTGTTTAGATGTGCCACAGAACTCGTGGCAGGAGCAACAGCTACCACACGTTCCTCGCTTCCCCTCCGCACATTACCACTTGTGCTCGCGCCGGTTTACCTGTCGTCCGACTCCTTGTTGCGCCAATCTCGTTCAATCACAACTCCACGCCGCAGCCCTTTGCTGTCGCTCCACTTTGTTGCTGTTGCTGTGATCTTTTTTATGCTTCGTTCGTCTGTTATTTATATACTTTTCGCCACGCCAACGAAGGGCCACACCACATACAATGCGGCGCGTTCTGCGGTCGGCGCAGTGCGACTTCTCGTCGTCTCCTTTGTGTTTCGTTGTGCAACACACAAACGCGCCGCGCAGCACTTGAACGGCCCCGAATGCAGCCGCTGTCCGTATCGGTCGTGTGGCGGACAGTCGCACCAGCCGGCAGTCAACAGCCAACAGCATTGTCGACGCTGCAGACATTGTTGCTGCTCGTTTCTGGTATCCTGTTGAAATTTCTAATCGCTGAAACCTTCCACCCTAATGATGCCCGCAGGCACGTAGGGCCACAGCGAGCCGCGGCCACTTGCAGCGCCTGCATCGTCCTAGTCTCCATTCGGGCGCACGCACGCACGCGGCCACATGTCCCTAATTTAGTGCAACATGTTGTTAGCTGAAAATTCTCGAAGCGATAACCGAAAAGCTGCAACGCAGCCGCTTTGCATCTGTTGCGGCTGCTGCCACAAAAGGGCTGACGCCACTTTTTGCTGCTGTTGTGTTTTCGTGCTTCTTGTTCTCGTTTTTATTGTTATTGTTGTGCGTCTTTGTGCTATGCGACCCGTCTTTCAAGCAATCACAAGGGCACCAATTCGCGCCATTGTCGTCGGTCGTTCGGTGTGCATGTTGCAAGCGTTTCATGCTGGCCTGGTGCAATTTGTTCCGTTAAAATCTGTGCGCGCTGATGATGTCATCGTGCAAGTGTTGCATGTGGCGCACCACAGTACGAGCGTATGTTGCATGCAACATTCGGTGTTGGGTGCAATAGCAGGAGGATAGGCGCAAGTGGAAGCGGATCGGCGTCAAAGTGCGCCAGCAGTGTTGTTGCTGTGAGGACTGCGACGAGTGTTGATGAGGGCGCAGGCAGCAATTGCTGCATTGCTGTGTTTAGAAACGTTGCCAGGCGCCCTACGTGCCACGGCGTAGAAGAAATCGTTCAGCACAACACGACTTAGTGATGATTCAATACAATTAATTCAAGTAAATCGATACATTTTGCCATCACTAGTTCTGTTTTTACTCGATGCTTTTTGTAGGCATGATTGATCCTTTTGGACCAAAAGTGGGCCTTTGGGCCATTTTTGTGTAATTTGGGCCTTTTTGTATAAAAAAGTATGCAAGCAAAACAAAAAATGACGAACTGACTGAAGGCAATCGGGAAAAATGTCGATAAAAAGTTATTTTTGTTGTTGCTGTGTTATCTAAAAAACAATTTGTTGAACACATAAAATTAGCCTTGCGTTACCATTTTAGACCTTTTTTTAAGACAATTTTAGAACAAAAAAGTTTAGCTTACTGGCAGCTGTGTTTGTATGTAAGAACTTTATTGGTATGGATAGTTTTTTTATCTATCGATATTTGGTACAGTAGATGCTCACAAGTTCGAAGTCTCACAATTTCATCATATTTCACAGCATTAAATGCTCTAAAATTCGAACTGGCGCACAGTGATTCGTTCCATAGACAATATACAAAAAATGTATGGTCTCAGAATTTAATGATTTTGATGTCATGTGAAAGGTAAAACTCCAACTAAGAAAACTCCCAAAAATCTGTGCGAAAATTAATGAATGTGCCTACAAGAGCTGCTCAAAGTCGGAACTTTTTTAACAAAAAAATTTTAACATTGTTTTATATTGTTGTTTTATGTTTTTTAATCTATTGAGTAGTAGTCTTTTAGACTTTTTTGCAAAGCTGGGGCTTCTACTTCACTCTTAATTTAAAATATTTTTTTAAATTAAAAACCTGAAAAGTGGCAAAGTATGTGAAAGTATGTGCCTGGATTTTTGTATATTTTAAGAAGCATTCTTTCTTTATCGAATAATGTAAAACCATCCTCCGATATTTTTCGATCTCAGAAAATAATTCAATTTGAAAAGTTGTCTAAAGACATATGGTAGTGGTAGTGGTACTGACTTCTTCAGTTCCCTGTAAGAGATTTTTCTCAAAAACAGTGAATGTTTAAACTCAAAAACCAAATCGTCTATAAAGAAATCGTAAATCGATAAACTTTTTTTTGTATGTCTGTGGAGGAAAAAGACGGTTTTTCATATACTACTGTGTCCAAAAAATCTCTCAAATCTATCGATTTAAACTACGCAGTAATTATTTTCGTCTAAATATTTATGTTACAGGTATCAATGTTAAATTTGAAGTCATTTAGTATACAGCGGTGTCTGGATATAGTGAACTAATTATTGCAAGGCCTGTTCACTGTATTGAGGTTGTTCACTATATCAAGCTCAACATTTTTGTTCAAAAACTCGTTTTATTTGCTCAAAATACACTTTTTGTTTTTTGCTTGAAAATTTATTTCTATATTTAGAAGCTCGATGTCAAAATTTGGGTGTTCACTATATCGAGGTGTTCACTATATAGGGGGTTCACTATACCCAGACACGACTGTATATTGAAATCGATTTATTTGAAATTAAATTTCAAGTCATTGTATGGACGTTTATATTGGATCTAGTATCAGTAAAATACTGATACCAATAAATACTCGACGCTTTTTCTCCAATGCTTACCTGATATTCAATTAAAGCAGACACACTGCTTACCAAGGTTTCGTCCTCTTTTTCAGTAAGGATTCCACTCAAGCAATCCTATCATAAGGAAACAAACGAATTGTAGTCTGAGGAACAGACCTGTCATTTCTACCGAATAACCCTTTTCTTGCCATATGGCTACTTGGCTACTTTGTGAGTCTCTGAACCATCAATGTTTTCAAGAATACATTTTTCAATTGGTTCTTAGAATAGTTTAAAGTTTTATGAATAATACGAAATTATTAAACTGAATATTCACATTTAAAGAAAAAATTGTTTCACATTTCTTGAATGTTATATCTTTACATAGTAAAGAAAGAAGAAGCATAAAAAATAAGACATTTTAAATTTGACTTTTTACTTCAATTTCGATAAATTTTAAGGGAAATTTTAGCTAAAGTATATGAAAAAATATCATATTTGTTGTTCTGAGTAGAAAATGTAATATTAAAGTTATTATTACAGCCCCTAAATAAAGAGCCGGTTAAAGAAATTACAAACATTATTACGGGTTGTTGTTTATTTAACCACACGGAAGACTAAATCGATAAATAATAATAATTAATAACTAAAAGACTAAATCGATAGATTACAAATTTTCACTTTCCCCAGTAAAAACTTGTAGCGAAAAGGATAACTTGGCCAACCTGTAATATGAAACGGATGAAGTAACCTCAGACGTTACTCAATAAGCACAACGGTTTTGGTGCTTCGGGTCACTGACTGATGGATAAGAATGCGGAAAGACTGAGACTACCATCCGACGACTTCTGTCGTAGGCGCGGTTCCGAGGAAAAGAGAGACCGTTCTTCAACTACTTTGTCAGTGCCCCTCCTTAGCCAGAAAAAGACATAAGTATCTCGGCTCTGCTTTCTTCATTAACATAGTCTGATTGAACTATCACCTCAGAATTTTAGGGATAAGCCAGATTCATAACGGTATCTCCATGGTTCTCAGCGCAGTAAGTGGGAGTCGTGCCATGCACTGTGATACCAAAATGAGCCATAAGTTGTGCTTAAGTGAGTTTTTTAATAGAAGACTGCCTCTCCAACCCAACCTACCCGACATTCAATGCTTCTTTTCGATACCAGCCGTGAGTGAAAGTATCGATAACAATGAGCTATCGAATCATGACTAAACACTTCAATGCATTTCTGTTGTTGCCAGCAACATTTCGTTAAACATAAATAAATAAATTTTTGAACATTTCTTTCTTTTTCTAATATAGAAAAAGTCACTTTTATTTGTGAAGTTCGTTCGTTAAAAAATAAGCGAAAAGTAGAAATAAAAACATACATTTTTGAACATTTCTTGCCCCCTTTTTCAATATTTAAAAAATTAACTTTTATTTGCCGAAGCCAATCTAAAAGTTCGTTTAAAAGTAAAAAGAAAAATAAATGAGGCACTAAACTTGCTGACAAATCCTTCAAAACATTCGTTGCATTGCCTCCTGAACTACGCGCCTGCACACATTTTTTACTCTCAACCACACATCCACACACACATCACATGTCCGCAAACCATCATCAGCCGAAATGAAACACCATCGGCAGACATATTTTTTGAACCAGCAACTACACAACAGCACAGCCTCTGTTCGATCTGTGCGTTCGTTCGCCGTTGTCGTATCAGGTCGCACTTGTGGCTGGCATCTGCAGTCGGCCAGTTCATTATGTATCTTCATCCCTTTGGCATTCCACATAATACTAAAGCAACAACAACATTAAGCCTAAACAACAACAACAACAACGCAGCATAAATGTTGTATGCTTACTTTCAAACATTCAACTGCACAGACTGGTGTTCGTCGCCTCGCGCTCCCCGGCCCCCCTCCTCCATTCCTTTGGCCTTGGCCCTTTCGCCTAAACGCGGCGTTCTCTCGGCCGCACTGACTCTCGCTCGTTCGCTCTCTTCCCTTCCAGCACTTGGCTCATCGTTTCGTGCTGCTCTTCAGCCGTTCTTCAGGCACAGAATTGCATTTGTTCTCATGACATGCTGGCAACTTCTGTTCGCCTGCTGACGGACACCTAAGAAAATGTCGAAATTTCACATGGAATTCCCACGGCCTGAATTTTCCCACAGTGTTTAAGCGCTGCGGCCATTGTAGTGTCGTCTCTTTTCAACGTCTTCCCGCTGAGTCCAGCGCGACATAGGCTGCCAACAAACCAACAACAACAACCAATAAGATTAAATAGAATCGTTTATGAAAAAAAAAACGCAAAATTCACAACATCAACAAAAGCAACAACAGCTACCACAGCAACAACAATAACAACAACAACAGGGCCAACAGCAGCAATGCAGCAAACGAGACAAACGAGACAATTTTATTACTCCCAGGGTCGGTTGTTATTTTTCTTTGCACCGTTCTTATTGTTGTTGTTGTTGTTGTCCATACAGTCGACATTGCTGTGCTGCTGCTGTTGCCGTTGTTGTTGTTATTGTTTCTGCCATTCCTTTCCATCCCAACGGTCCGCTGGCCGCACGGTCGGTCATTCGTCTCTGCCGCCTGGTCTGCGTGTTGGCTTTCAGTTGTTTATTTGTTGTTGTTGTTTTTGGGCTTTTTCTCTTTCATTTTACTTGTATGTATTTTACTTTTGCTTTTTTCCGCACACTCAATGCAACATCCAACACGTAACAACTTCTTTGCTTCAAATTCAAGTTCAATGTTCCTTGGCGCGCGAGTTCATCACATGCGGCCGCATCCGATGCTACCAACTTGTCAATGGTTCATTTGTTGTTGTTTATTATGGCCATATTGCTGCGGTTTCCTTGTGTATGCCAATCACTACAACAACAACTAATTATTTATTATCAACACTCTTCGGCCTTGCGGCTTTTTTGTGGCAGATATTTCCAGTTGCGGGAAATTGACGCAGAGACTTCTTCTCTTTTTGTCGGGTTGCGTTGCCACAATTGGCTTACATAAGATTTTTCATTAAGGAAATACAAAAATGTGTTCATTGAAATTTGCACAATTTACATTAATTTTGTGATCAAAAGCAATAGTCGGTTAAGTTCATAAGTATAATTTTGATCAGCAATAATGCCTTAAGTCGTCGCTTCTATGCAATTGTTCCGCATTATCTATAAGAAGAAAGAATCCTCTGCGATAAAACACGTGTCGAAGTATTTCTCATTAAATGTACTTTCACCAAGTTTCAAACCAAACAACCCATTAAATCATGTTTCAATCATTAACCCTTTCGCTATTTTGTTGCCATAAGGCAACATGCTACTTTTCTGACATCTGAACCCTTTATGGTTCCAAGAATAGCTTTTTGTTTGCTCTTTATAACAGTTTGAAGTTTTAGGAACAATATGAATTTAAAAAACTGATTACACTGATCAACAGCAAAATGGCTTTTCTGGCTGTGACATCAGTTCTAGGGTAATTAGGGACCGCTGATTTTGAATCCGCAAACCGTTTTTAAAACTTAGTTTCCGTTTTCGCAAATGGGCGTGTCGCTTTTTCGGAATTCCTTGACTTGTTTCACATTTTCGATTGTAATTTTTAAACCAACAAACCGGTTGACATGATTTTCACTTTGTGGTATTTACAACACCCCACGGCTTCTTTTCTAATGTAATTTATTTTTATAAGTTTTAAAAATCCGCGGCAATTGCACTTTAAAGTCGCAAAATATGGAATTTCATGGTGTTTTATTTAATGTTGGAAAACATGCAAATTTTTCGTAAATCAATTTACGGGTTGGGTGTTAAATGAAAGCGGAAACATCAAGTAATACAACAAAGCCAAATTATTTGGTGTGATTTCCATTCTCATCGAAATATTAGCAAAAATGCACCATAGTCATTTTCATAATTTTTCATACTTTTTCCCTAAAAAATTAAAGGCCTCAAAATATGATATTTTATATCGCACACGCACAACAAAAGTGACACAACTCAAAATTTTTGATTTTTCAGGAAACGCAAAAAAGTGTTTTTGAGCTAAATAAACATTTTTTCAAATAACGAATAGACCGTTCAATAGAAAATCCTTTCAGATTATGCTTTATGATAAGTTGCGAGAATTTTTTTTTAATTTTACACTAGAAAATCCAAAATTTTGAGTTGTGACTGTTTTGATGATATTTTAATTCAATAATTACGGAACTATTTCAAGTTATGCCACTTTTTCTGAATTTAATAATTATAAATGACAGTTAAAAAGTCGAAAAAAAAAATGTTGAAAATTCATAATTAATTTTAATAATTAAAAATATATACAAAAACTTTCAGAATTTTGCTTAAAATTAACTTTAACAAAAATGTATTTCGTCAAAAGTGACACAATTTGAGTTAGGACTTTTTTGCATTGAGCTGCAGCGATCAAATAGCATCAAACTTCTGACATGAAGAGAGACCTAACTGTATTTTTGCAACAGTTAACAACAACAAAATACACTAAGCTTTTGCTGATTGGTAAATTTATGCATTGTGCACAGTATTAACACATAAAACCGAAAATGAAAAATTTTGAGTTGTGTCACTTTTGTATTGCGTGTGCGATATGTTCCATATATAGTCTGAAATACAAGCAAAAAACAGAAAAATTTTGAATTGCTCGAAACAAAAAAAAATTAAAAACCTTGCATATTTTCAGGCTCCTAATATTTTAAGGAAAAAGTATGAAAAATTATGAAATTGACTATGGTACATTTTTGCTATTATTTCTATCTAGAGCTCTAAGAGCTGATTGGCTGTCCGATGGTATCAGGATACCAGTCGCCGATATCATGTTTACCCTGAGCCAATCGGAAGCTTCGCAGGTTACTGTGACCTCAGCCTCAGGAAGACACTACAGTAATCTGGCAACCGGAGCTTTAAGTTAAGGTTTAATCCTTCTGAGTAGATGCCACAGCCAACCTGACCAAGCTATTTCGATCCATCCGTATATAGAGGAACTTAACTGCTGGCAGGGGGGCACACCCAGCTCCCATTCGGCTCTAGATGGGATTACAACCTGATAGTCCTTATCAAAGGACAGGCTGGGTGTCATGTAGTCAACATTCTGAGATATGCCTTTGAAGTAATTTAGAATAGAATAGAAGACGCCATAACGCCCAACTTTCCATTGCGCGGAAGCTCGCATTCTGATGGCAGCATTTGCGGTCAATTGTCTACCCAGGATATCCAATGGGATTAGGTGAAGCACAACGTCCAAAGCATTAGTGGGAGTAGTCCGCAGGGCCCCACTTATATATAACTTTGAGGACCTTTGAATTTTGATAAGTATTTGGGATTGAGACCTTTTGGCCAATGAAGGCCACCAAATATGCCGATGTAGCCGATTAATTGGTCGGACTCTAATAAATTTTGTTGCAAAGTAAATTCTTCTAAACTGATCAAATTAAATAAAAAATTTTATCAGAAACAATTTACAGAAAATTCGTAAGTTTTTCTTGTTGTTGTTCTCCTCTTTCATTTACTGACCACATAAGAAGCTATGCCAGAATGATTTTGAACCCTTCTAACAGACAATGAGAAATGCTTTGATCAAAAGTTCTAAATAGAATTTTCTGTTTCATTTGCTACCCTCGAACCGGACAATGAATTTCTAGTCCTTGAGCTGCCGCGGCCATTAACGCGTCTGCATTTGCCACAAACGTGCTTGCTGTCTGCCACACGCAGAGCAGCATCGTTCCAAGCAATTCTTTCGCCTTGCACAATAATCGCTCATAAATAGCAGATGTGACGAAGTTCAATGACAATGACGCGCACGCATTGCCTGTGCGTAACTAATGTCCTTGACACATGGTCGACTGCAGCAGAACCCACAGCCGCATTGCACACCACTTCAGGCCACTCCAGCAGCTGTCGTCAGCGTCAGCTCCCCATTGCGACCGGGTTTTCGATGACCGTTTGCCTTGCAGTGCTCTAACGAAGCTTCTGGCTGGTCACTCAACGAACGAGCTGCACTCCTTTGTTGCGGCCACGCTGTGTTCTCCAGTTGGCCGGACCAAGTGTTTGCGCCAAATTGCACCCAACCGACAGTCAGCATCCGGCCTTGCGCGCCCCGAACTGAACTCCTGGTCGGCGCTGGGTTTCAAGGATTTTTTTGTCGAGCATGTGAGGACTTTGGCAATGAGTGGGAGAGTTCATGGCCGCTGAATAAGAAATCGGATGACGGAATCGGCTATGCCACTCGAACGTTGGCACGTGGATGCGCTGCAAGGCTACTTGCTTGCTGGTTTGGAGCAAACATGTGGGTGCTCGTTTCGCTGCAAGGACCTTCCAATGTACATACATACCATGTATGTATATACTCGTTTATGTGCGAGTATGTATATGTCAGCGTTCACATGTGCAGTTTTTGTTTTGGTTATTCAATTTTTGTTGCTTTTGTTTTCTTTGGTAATTCAATAGGTGAACAGGACTGCGTTGGCTTCTGTTGGCCTGTTGCGTGAACTTTGAAAAAGTGACAAGAATTGAGGTTAAGTACAATGTGGAGTTGACACGAAGTCACTGTGCCAATCGAAATGGAACATGGCTTACGTGCAGCAACAAAAAGACTGTTGTCGTTGTACTCTGGCAGTCAGAGTGAGAAAAATACTCCTGCACACATATGAAATGAAATGAAATGTTGTGTCAATTTGAGCGCCAAAAATGTGGATTGGGATGGTTGGAGTGAGTGTAGTGTTGCAGGTTGACACGTCAAAGTGGCAGAAAGTGGCAAAGGAATGAAATTCTGAATACCACTCTACATTAAGATTAAGATTGATTGGGGCTAGACATTGGCTGTCTATGGCACTGCGTTCATTTTGAACTATTGTGCCTTGCCCGAGTTCAGTACTGGAAGAGACTATTTCCTCCTATTTTCTCAAAGAACATTTTAATTCTTGCGAGATCAATTTCAGACAGATGAGTAGTCTGTAATATTTCCTTGCCTAGTGCCTGCTTTCTTGCATGGACTAAGGCCGGGCATTCAGTTATCAGGTGTATGGAAGTCTCGTCATCCTCCATGCAAAATCTACATATTTCACTGTCTGTTAATTTCAGACGGGCCTTATGTTTGTTTAGCAGACAGTGTCCGCTGATTACTCCTGTCATGAGTTTTAGTTCCGGTCTGCTCAAGCGTAGGAGAAACTTTGCATTTCTGCTTGAGTATCGCGGGAAAAAGGCTTTGGTACATTCCATACCAATTGATTTTGACCATCTTGCATTTGCTTTGATCAAGTATTCTTGCTTAATACAACCTTTGTAATGAGATTTGCTGACACCTAAGATCGGTTCGGGTCCAAATGGTCGCTTTCCAGCTCCCTCCCTTGCCAATCTGTCTGCATCCTCATTACCGTCATAGCCGCAATGTGCTGGAATCCAGTGTACTATTACTCGATTTCCTGTTGATAGTTGTTGGAGAAGATTAGCTGTCTCCCATACCAACTTAGAGGTAAATGTCGACGCGTGCAAGGCTCTTATTGCGGCCTGGCTGTCTGACATTATGATAATCCTTTTCCGATGAGGGTGAAGGTTCAGAATTTCTCTGGCACACTGATTGATAGCACAGACTTCCGCTTGGAAGACGGTTGCCAAACTACCAAGGCTGACTGACATTTGGGTACTGGAACTATATATCCCAGATCCTGTGCCTTCTCCAGTCTTGGATCCATCAGTGTACCAGATAATGTCATCACAGGTGAGACTGATTTTTGAATTGTCCCAGTCTATTCTGTTAGGAATATGTGTCTTATATTTCCTGTCAAAGATGTGTCGCGGAGGCATTGAGTCAAGAGGCAACCAAAAGCTTCCGTCTCGCCTCCGTTCTTTAACAATGGAGCGGTGACCGCTTGCATGTAGATCCTGTGGTATGAATCCACTATGCATCAGTCTATGTATACTAATGACCGCATTCATTTGTACGGTTAGGTCCAACGGCAAAACTCCCAATAGTACATTGAGGGCAGCTGTTGGCGTCGTGCGAAGGCAGCCAGTGATGCAGGAGTTAATTACTCTTTGCAACCGTTCCAGTCTGTTCGCAGTCGTTTTCTCTGTGGTTTTTTTCCACCATACTATCGCCCCATAGGTGATAATGGGGAGGATGACTAGGGTGTAGATTTTTTGAAGCCATATCGGTTTCGTTCCCCAGTTTTTGCCACAGATTCGTTTACAAGTCCAGAGAGCGTTGCCCGCCTTCTGAATAGTACGATTCATGTGAGGTTTCCAGTTCAATTTACTGTCTAGAGTTACCCCAAGGTATTTGGCTTCTTTTACGAAGCCTACATCTTTGCCAAAAACCTTTATCGGTCTCAGGTCATATTTCCTTTTGAGTGTGAACGGTACGAAGATTGTCTTATCAGGGTTTACCGATAGATTCTGCTGGGCGCACCAGTTCTCTACAATTTTTATTGCACCCTGTAGTAGATCAGAGACGGTCTGCCCGTCTTTGCCTCTAACCGCAATAACCAGGTCATCAGCATAGGCAATAACGTCATAGCCTCGATCCGAGAGGATGCGGATTAATCCGTTAATGACCATGGACCAGAGTAGAGGAGATAGTACGCCCCCCTGGGGACAGCCCCGGACCGTTCTGGCTAGGATCTTGATGCCATTTAAGTCGGACTGTATTAGTCTGCTTTTGAGCATCGTGGAGATCCACCTTATAAGTGCAGTCGGCACTTGAAATACCTCTAAAGCAGATCCTATAGCTTCATAGGTGGTGTTGTTGAAAGCCCCCTCTATGTCTAGGAAACCTACTAAACAGATTTCTTTCTCGTCAAGGGATTTTTCGATTTTGCTGACCAGGGCAGATAGGGCTGTTTCCGTAGACCTGCCTTTTCGGTAAGCATGTTGGTGTGCACTTAGAGGATTTCGGATAAGGACTTCGTCTCTGAGGTATCTCTCTATTACCTTCTCCATACCCTTAAGTACACATGACATCAAGCTTATAGGCCTGAAGGACTTTGGATCCTTTTTGTTTGACTTTCCGGCTTTAGGAAGGTAGACAACATTCACTGTTCTCCACACCTCCGGAACGTAGCCAAGCGCCAAACTGCATGTGTATATTTTCGAAAGAATGGGCAACAGACTGTCTGGTCCTCTTTGTAACAGCGCCGGGAAGATTTTATCCTTTCCCGCCGCCTTGTACGGGGAGAACGTTCCTATCGCCCATTCTACAATCGAACGTTTGCAGATGAGATTGGCCAATCTCCAATCATCCCTACTGGGGCAGTGTGACTGCCAGCCGCTATAGTTATTATGGTCGGGGTCGTCTATTATTTCTGATCCCGGAAAATGGACTTTAGTGAGCAGGGCTAATGTATCCTGCGCACTATTTGTGAGTTCACCCTGTTCGTTAGACAAGGATCCAATCGGACATGGTTTATCGGTTGACAGAATCTTTTGGAGCCTACAGCCTGAGTTCGCGTCGTTCACGTCCTCGCAGAAGCGTCTAAAAGATTCCCTCCTGGCTTTCTTAATCTCTTTATTGTATTTGGTGAGAGCATCGGAGTAGGTTTGCCAGTCGTTATTCCGCTTGGCCCTATTGAATAGTTTCCGTACTCCCTTCCTTAGCAAGCTAAGATGACTGCTCCACCAAGGTGTCTGTCTTTTAAAAGTTTTAGTTTTTAAGGGACAGTTTTCTTCATAGGCGTTCACTACGACTTCCTGGAGTTTCCTGGATACCCTTTCCAGCCTATCTATTGTGTCAACTCTGTTTTCAAGTTGTGTAGTGATGTCGTGCCTTAACTGGTGACAATAGCTGTCCCAGTCGGTCTGCCTTTTTGGCCTAAAGGACACGGCAGTCAGTGACTTGTCACCTAACCTAAACCTTATATGTCTATGGTCAGAACATGAGGGCTCTTCGGATACTCGCCAGTTGCTGACAAGTGATTTCGATAGAGAAGTAGTTAGGGTAAGGTCTAGCACCTCTTCCCTAGTTCTAGTTATGAACGTCGGACTACCTCCGACATTGCATATACTTAAGTCTAGTGAGAGTATATAATCGAATAATGACTCACCTCTAGCGTTGGTGTCCGTGCTTCCCCAGATAGTGTGATGGGCGTTCGCGTCACACCCTAGGACCAGCTCCAGACGATTGTCCCTAGCATAAGCAACAAGCTGTTCTGCTATCGTCGTGGGACATTCGGGTACATCTCCAGGGAAGTATGCTGACGCTATGATCAATTCCCTGGAGTTGCAATTGATCTTGGCCGCGCACAGATCTGGCGTAACAAAATCTGTCAACGGGAAGAAAGAAATGCCATTAAACACAATACACGTTCTAGGCCTATCAGTAGATTGACACCACAGTACATTACCTGACTGTGAGAGGCCCAGGATCTCATTGTTGGTGCTGGTCCACGGTTCCTGCACCAAAGCTATGCTAGGACCGTAGGTGTTGATGGTCCTAGCCAAGACAGCTGACGCTGCCTGTGCCCTATGGAGATTGATCTGGACAATCTCCATATTATTCATGGGGGCCTTTGGTATGAGTACCTGCTCGCTTGCCCCCTCTACCCCTTGTCTGCACCCGTTCATTGCTGCTCGGGGTTTTTGCAGACTTATCCAAAAGGCTTAGTTGCCTGGACGGATTATCCTTTCCAGACAATTGAGTCTTCCGGACGGGTTTAGTTGAGGCATTCTTTACAGGTCTCATTGTTGTCGGTGTTGGCGTTTTGTCGCCAGTTCGGGTTTCAGTCCTTTTCGCGGTCCGGTCTGTCCGTACCACTAGGGCTGCTTGTCGGCTTGTGGACGGTCTTTCGTCATCCACTCTAGTCTGGGGAGTCCTGTTTGTCGTCGTCCCACCATCACTGGTCACTGATGGTTTTGTCCCTTGCTCACGCCGCACCCGGAACTGAATCCTTCCCAGCTCAAAGAAAGGGAGGTCGTTCAGCTCAGCGAGCAAGCGGGCCGACACATCATCAATGGCCAGCGTTAGCGCCGATCCCTGTGCCGTAACAGTTCCGTTCATTACTTTCCAGTTGCCCGTGGGTAATGAGCGGTTCTGCATTCGAAGCATTCGAAGTATTTCATCGGCCGGGAGGGAGCAACCAGGAAAGAAAGCCGAGGCAATGTTGGGTTTGGGAATATCAATTCC
Organism: Melieria omissa; assembly: GCA_963971225.1. Taxonomy (NCBI): domain Eukaryota; kingdom Metazoa; phylum Arthropoda; class Insecta; order Diptera; family Ulidiidae; genus Melieria; species Melieria omissa. The sequence continues at coordinate 130,064,965 of OZ020267.1, read as the reverse complement.
CTCTACCAGCTTCAGCTTTTTGTTTCCTGGTTGAATCTTTGGCATCACCTCCTTGAGCCAGTTCTTCGACGCCTCATCGGCACAGTTCACGGTGATCCATCCCGGTTTGAAGGAGCAGCCTAGAAATCGGATTTGAGGACCATCAACGGGGAGCTTATGCAGTTCCTCCTTGATGGTCTTCTCGACATCCTTCTGCCCCTCCAGATCGAGATGGATGGTCGGATATTCTTCTGGAAGAATACCTACTTTGATTGCAGCAGCAGCTTCGGCGTAGGATGGACCTATCTTCATCCTTTTGGGAGCGGGTTGTGCCGCTTCCTTTTTGCTACTGCTGCCGTCCGTCTTTGCTTCTGTGTTGTCCTCTAGGACCACCTTCAGAGCAACCTCGTACGGCTTACCACCCGCCATCAGCTTCCGAAGTCTCTTCTTTTGAGAAGTCGTCAACCGCTTTCTCTTAAGTGAGACGGCTTCGGTAGCTTCTACCAGCGATGGTAATCCGCCCGAAATGGCCCCTTCGGCTACCAAAGTGGACACCGTGGTCAGGCTTGATTGTGAACAATCACTGTCCATGTGACCTTGAGACGGTTGGTCTCTCCAACCGCCCTTGGCCTGGTTTTCAGCGTCACGCTGAGTATTGACGTCGGTCTGTCCTTCGTCCTTTCCATCCGAGGCGAGTTTTAAGGTGCTCATCATCATCTGGTTCTTCGGCCACCTACTCCGACGAGGCGTTTCGGTGGCCTATGGCAATATAGGGGAAAGGGAAAGGTCAGCCATGACAGAGCCCCGTATCATGGTAAGTCCTTCATACTATCCGAGGCGGACCGGTATCGGATAGGTTCCGTTAGAATACAGCCGGATACCCCTGGCTGCAAACCATCCAATGGGCACGGATCACATGACACCCTGGATTAGGGGGGGGTAAGGATGTTGGTACGAGAGGATAATAGTAGGTGGGGGAAATGGAGGGGAAAGCGTGACTAGTTAGCCAGCCACCCGGGAGGAGACATGACCACACCCGGGTGGCTGTTTCCAGCGGCCACCACGAGGAGGTCTAGTCACATTCTGCCAGCCCTTAGCCACCGTTTGCCGTCGGACATCCAACCGCTAGCGGTGGCCATAAGGTAGGCAGAAGACCGCTACCACTCTACATAGTGGAAACAATACTACATAGTGGAAACAATACTTTGGGCACGAACAGCAACAATAACAACAATGGCAGCCATTTTAGTTGAATTTACACCGTAAACAATGACAAGAAAAATGTCATCTTGAATTAAATTTTTATGCACAATGATCAGAAATTATGGTGGACCCCTTCAAATAAAAAATAATTCGACCCGTATTTTTCAATTTTTCCAAAATTAAAATTTAACAGGGTCAACAATGGGTTAAGGTGCGTATACAGGAAGACTACGAAAAAACCATGAATCGACAAGCCTATTGACCTCAAAGTTGGTGAAAACACTTGAAAACTGAAAACTTAAAGGGGTTAACCAAGGAATGAAAATTTGTATGAAGAAACATGATTTTTTAAGCTTTTTAATTTCAAACTTGGTGAAAGTACTTCAAATATGAAATAATTCGGTACGTGTTTTTTTCGAAAATCAAAATCTTATTGGTTCAACGAGGGGTTAAAAATATATGGAGAAACTGTAAAAAGCATGAATTATTGGGACTATCATATCATGGGAGTTCAAACTTGGTGAGAATACTTTGAGTGAGAAATAATTCGACAGATGTTTTTTTTCGAAAAACAAAATCTGACGGAGTCAACAAGAAAACATGTATTAATGGGATTATTGACTTCAAACTTGGTAAAAGTGAGAAATAATTCGAAGTGTTTTTAAATTTTCAATCAAAATTTAACGGGGTCAATAGACATAGATTTAGTGCACGATTTTCCGATTTCGGTAATGAAGAACCTCTCATTTTATGTGGTTTGGTGACAAAGTACATGAGCTAAACAATTTTAGGGCTTGAGTGGAGTTAAATGACGTCGCATTGAGGTCAAAGTTCACAAAAGTGCTTGAAGATTCGACAAATTGCTCCATATAATCGATGAAATACGAAAAAACAAGTGCCTCTTGACTTAAATATCCTCGGCGTACTAAAAAAATATTATTAAGAAGCCGAAAATTTAAATGTCTTCATCGAAACAGTAAAGTTGTCAGGTGAGAAAATTGTTTTTATGGAATTTTGCGATAATTATATTTGGGATAGTTATTGTTTTGCAGAGAATGAGTGCAGAAAATGGTGGAGAGGTTTGCACAACACTTATAAGAAGTAGAAAAAGGATCGGCACACCTGACCCGTCAAGAAATGGAAGAATATGGACACACTGGCGTTCCTGGATATTTTCAGAGATAATAAGTAGTCATCTTTCTAATTATAATTTAACGGTGGGACAACGCTTTTCCCAGTGTTGCCAGGTCAAGAGATTTCCTCCTATGTTTCGGAGATTCTTGGGCATTTAAGAGAATTTTTAGGATGAAGCATCGTGTAGGAGATTTACATTTTATGTTATGACAAGTTAAGAAACAAATTGAGTGTCAAAAGTGTTGATGCAGTTCTAACAGTGCACTACTCATTAGCTGGTGGATGCACTAAGTTTGAACCAACATTGCAAATTATGAAACTTTTTGTGACTGAATAAGTTTACAAAAACGATTTTGATAGTACTGATGCCTCGAGTATTGAAATCTAAAGTGTCTAATTTAATTCAATTAAATTGTATGCTTCAAAATGTATAATTTATGCAATGAAAACGGTAAGTTAACAAAAGCGAATTTCATACTGATCTCATGTTTTATATGATTGGTTTGTGTTAAGTTGCTAAGCTGAATTAATGAAAAGAGTTCAATAAAAAAAGAACAATCTTCAGTCCACCTATAATGACAAGAATTATAAAAAAGTTTTGGAGTTAGAGTTTTTGGGAGGAAGTTTCATCTTTTCGCTAAGATTTAGAAGAAACCCATTTTAGGTATCTGACAATACTGGCTTTTCCAAGCTATTCTCTCCGGCTTATTCGGTAGGCAAATCCAAGAACCTTCTGGGCCGAATCCTGAGCGGGCACTGTCAGCTAAATATGCATAGAGCGCGACTGGGAATCACAGATGGCGAAGTATGCAGATACTGTATGGAAGACGAAGAAATATCTCTACACATCATAACTAAATGTCCTGTCCTCGGAGGTCGTCTGAGGACGGTTCGTTGCAACGCACAGTGATTCGACTACATACAACCTCAGAACAAAATTTGAAGAAGTTGGCTGTTTTTAATAACACTTTGTATTTTATTTAATCATGGTCAGTTGAATTGAAATGTCCATTTTGTTTTTCTTAAACTGTTGCAGTTTGGCAATGCCTGACACTTAAATTTTCACATTTTGTCATATTTTGTAAGCAATAGCAACAACTGTGTTGGCTAGGTTTTTCAGATTTTTCATTTAATCAATTACGTCTACATTGATAATTGAAAAGAGTAACAACAATTGCATTAGAAGTTTAGTTTTGCAATACAAATGATAAAATTTTCAAAGATAGATTCATTTGTGCAGTTTTTTCGTGTTGATTGCATACTTTCAGGGATGAATAAAACATTTTGTCGTAGTTGCTTAGACAACTTTTCAAATTGAATTGATTTCCGAGATCGAAAGATAACGGCGAATGTGTTTAAATTATTCAACAAAGAAAGAATGCTTCTTAAAAAACACAAAAATCCAGGAACATACTCTTTACTTTTTAGATATTTTCCTTTAAGTTTTACCAATTTTCAAGTTTTTAAGTTTAAAAAATATTTTAAATTAAGAGTGAAGTAGAAGCCCCAACCACAGATAACTCACTCATGAGTTATCTGTGCCCCAACAAATGCAAATTTTGAGAAAACATTAAAAGCGAAAATGGACACATTAATTCTTAATTTCTATTGAAAGTTGATTTTTTTTACTAGTAGTCTAAAATAAAATCTGTATTCAAATTTGTTTGCGAAAAAAGTTCAGATTTTGAACAACTTTACATAAGCACTAATTAATTTTTTGCACAGATGTTTTGGGGTTTTCTTAGTTGGGATTTTATCTTTCAAATTAAATTTTCAGTCTATAAAAGTTTTAAATTTTGTCAATGAAACGAATCACTGTGCGTTGTTCGGAAATTTTAAAACTGTTTACATTTCGGTTTTAATATTTAAATTGTTGTGGAGTTGAAAGCATTGATTTTAATTTGTAATATAAATATTTAGTTACTTTTACGGTAATTATAAATATTTTAAATTAAATGTGAAGTAGAATTTTCAGTTTTATAAATTTTGAGAAAACCTGAAAAGCGAAAATGCCAACATCAATGCTTGATCTATATTGAAAGTTTTAGCATATTTTTGTTAACCACGAATTTTTAAGATTTGTTTACTCTACTCTACTAGACTAAAAAACAGAATTCATGTGTTGCAATTTTTTTGTGAAAACAAATTTAAAGTTAGTTATTTAAAGTTTAGTTTAGTTTAGTTTCCAATGACATCAAAATCGTTTAATTCTGAGACTACAAATTTTTTTTAATTTGCGACGATTTGATTCTGTTTATACCATAAGTTCACAGAAGTGCGTGGAAATTGTTCAGAAGCTGATGTTATTCTTAGATGGTTAAATGTAGGGTCGACTCGACATCATTTATTTTTTACATACAATTTTTAGAATAACCAATACACCATCAAGAGGTCTAAGACTCCCTAACACTTAAAATCCTGGGATCCCGTAGAATAAGCCCCGGAATTTTGGCGATGCTAAACAAGTCGGAATGCTGGGATTTTGATATTGAACAGTGACCTTGCAGACTAGGCTCACAATTTCCATTAACTAAAATCAGAATGGCATGAAAATCTTCTTGAAAACTCTCTCTTAAATATTATTAAAGAAGTTCAAAGTTCTTAAAATAAGTTATCTATCAAATCTCAATCAAAAGTGCTGACTACAAGAACTTTAAATACTTCGCTATTTTGTTACCATTTGGCCACCGTTAACTTTTGACCCACCTATGCTTTCAAAGCACTAAATCGAAAAAATGTTGTTCCATTAAAAAACTGTACCTCAGTAAAAAACTTTAGCGATTTGGTTATCTAACAAATTCTGTAAGCATTGATTTGAAGCAACTTTTCTGCTTTAAGCCAAAATGTCGACGCCAGCGGCCACAGCCAACCCCGTTTGCGGTACAACGAAAAGTGACAGCCATAGCAACACTTCTTGTTCGCTGTGACGAGTGGGGGAGCACGACAAAGTGTCCGGACAGCACTTGCGCGCTGCCACTGCGTCGCAATGTGGAGCGGCCTACCGGTTTTGCTGTGGGCCTATTCGATTAGAGTGCCATGAGTTTTGCGCGAAATTATTCGGTCGGCACTTGCGTGCTACGAAATTTCGAGCCGCCCAAATGGCAGCGTCCGAGCGACACTCGCGGCCATACTCGGCGCACGGCCGGGGCGCACAGACGCCGCAGCAGGACACGCAGATGACAGAGTCAACAGTTGCTCCACATGTGACCAGAGCAAAACGTTGAAAAAAATCGACTGTAGCAATTTTTATCAACATGCAAAAAAATATCTCATAATTAAATAAAATTGCTCATAAAATTGTGTATGGATTACGGTGTGCGGAGGCGAGGAGGAAATGCTGCGGTGACGGCAGCTAAGAAATTCAATAATGTCGGCTGCAGTTTTTTAAGGGCAAAAGCGCCAACCGACAGCGGCTAAGGGCAACGAACATTTAATGGCTCGTTAAAAATTCGGGCGCGGAGGAGCGCGGGTGCATGTCTTAGATTACCAATTTGTGGGCTAACGGCAGCCAGACATACGCGCGGAGCAAACGCGAACACACAGCAGATGCACAGAGTGTCAACCGTATTGAGGGCCAGTGGGGCCGCCCCCCTTGCATCAGCACCAACCCAACACACACACACCCAACCACTGCTCGCAACTGCAGCGCCTCCCAACCACCCAATCGGCTTGTCCACCCGTTTGCCGTGGCAACAACAACCACTTCTTCAACAGCGCCAGGGATGCCACTGACTGACTCTGCACGTGGCTGTGTGTGTGTCCGTGCGCCGTGGAAGCGTGACCGCACGCCAAACACGCCGCTACACAAAGAAGGTGCGAGCGCATTTCAATCGCCTAAACTAGAGCAGGAAGAGCATCATCTAGACCGGAATAGCACCAGGCGCCCAGCAAGCGACAGCAGGTCGGCGCACTCAAGCCCGGCCACGTTCGCTTTGTTGGTAAACAAAAAGCAAAAACAGCAAAACACAGCGCAGGCGGAAAAACGAAAACGCAAAGTAAAAGCCAAACAGAAAACCGAACATCGACTCGCACATTCGCTCGCTCGCTTGTTCGTTCAATTGCTGAACAGTTCGTTCGTTCGTTCGATCGGGCGGCGCGTTTCCCCTGCGCCACAACTGCGACGGAGTTGCTTTCTCGCTCTCGCGGGCCACGTGCCCGACGCACGCACGCACGCACACACGAGCGCTGCTGCCACTGTGCCGCGAGTGCTCGTTCAAAAGTCAGGTCGCTCTGCTGCTCCGCTGCTACAAAAACAACGCTGCAGTCATCGGTTGCCGTTTCCGATTTGCTGCGTGCTTTGCTCGCTGCCGCTTTCATCAGCGATTAGGTTTGGCGTTTCGCTTTCAAACTCAATTTCACTGTCTTTCTCCTCTCGCTTCGTGTCGAGGTGTTTCGCAGCGCATTGGCACTTCCAGTCGTTGGTGATGTGCTACTTTTTGCCATTTTTCGAAGATTCACAAACAGGGTGACTGACAATACATGTACTTTACTTTTTTTTACTATTAGTTACAAAATGAAGTAAAAGTAACTAAATATTTACATATATCATAAATTAAAATCGATGCTTTCAACTCCACAGCAGTTTAAATATTAAAGCGGGAATGTAAACATTAGGTATAAAAATAAAGCACAATCATTCGTTCAATAGACAAAATTCAACAATTTTACAGACTCAATACTTAAAAATGTTTATGTCATTTGAAAGGTAAAATTACAACTAAGAAAACCCAAAAACTCTGTGTAAACAAGTAATTAGTTCGTGCAAAAGCTCCTCAAAGTCGAAACTTTTTTGCAAAAACAAATTTAAACACATATTTCTGTCTTCGATCTGAAAAATCTAACTTTTAAGAAAAAAAATGCTACATGGTTAGCATTAAGATGCTAAAATATTTAATATAGATTAAGAATTGATGTGGGTATTTTCGCTTTTCAGGTTTCCTCGAAATTTACAAAACTGAGACTTCTATTTGACATTTTATTTAAAATATCAATAATTACGGTAAAAGTAACTAAATATTTATACTAAAAATAAAAAACAAAGAAATAAATTGATGATTTCAACTCTACAGCAGTTTAAATATTAAAACCGAAATGTCAACAGTTTCAAAATATCCAAACAACGCAAAGTGATTTGTTTCATAGACAAAATTCAAAAATTGTGTAGACTCAAAATTTAACAATTTTGATGTCATTTGAAAGGTAAAACTCCAATTAAGAAAACCCAAAAAGATTTGTGCAAGAAATTAATTAGTGTGTGTCCAAAAGCTGTTCAAAGTCGGAACTTTTTTCACAAAATATTTGAAAGATCTGTTTTCTGTTTTTTAGTATTAAGAAAAAAAATCGAAAAATAAATGATTAGCAAGAAGTTACTAAAACTTTCAATATAGATTAAGTACTGATGTGTCCATTTTCGCTTTTAATGTTTTCTTAAAATTTATAAAACTGAGACTTTTACTTCACTTTGAATTTAATTTAAAATTAAAATATTTGTAAAATTTTAAACCAGAAAATTGGCAAAACTTAAGGTGAAGTTACAGACCAGGCAGTATGTGCGTTATGCATTGAATGCAGTACTTGCGGTCAGGGGCGGATTTAGAAAAATATTTCGGGGGGGTTTCAAAAATAATTCTTTAATATTTGTAAAATGGCTTTTAATTTGTATGTAGTTTTATAGGCGATCCAAATATTTCGGGGGGGTTTCAACCCCCAAACCACCCCCCTGAATCCACCACTGCTTGCGGTACATGCATTTCGTACATTGAAGTTACACATCGTGCATTTTGTGCGACATGTTTATGTTTCTAATCAGTTGATTGAAGTTTGAATTGAAATTCCTTTCGATTTGTGATTTTGTTGAGTGAGAAAAATAAAAAATTTTGAAAAATGGAGGAAGAAATCGAAATTTTACCACCCTTGATTGTATCAATCAGCTGATCTGTTTGTGCGACGGACGTAATGCAAACAAAAGTAGAAAGTTGCTCAACTTTTTCCATCGTATCCGACAATCCATCATATGCGTTGCGCTGAGTAACTTGTTTCATACAGCTGCACTGATTCTACTTTTTTGACAAATGCACAGAATGGAATAACGTATATACTGGATGGTCTGTAACTTCACCTTTAGGGGAAAATATCTAAAAAGTATGTGAAAGTACGTTCCTGGATTATTTTATTTTAACCCTTTCAGTCACAATCTCCAATATATTGGATTACAGCCCATACAATTCATACAGCGGGCTGTTATTTTCATGTCGGAAAGGGTTAAAAAACATTATTTCTTTATACTTGGAGATTTATTTTAGTTTTTGAAACGAAATACCGTCCTTTCCAAAAGAAATTTTATCCTTCTCATGAATGTTTCCAGTTTTGTCTTAGTTTTTGAAACAAAATACTGTCTTTCCGAAAGGAGATCTTTGCCAATCTATGAAAATGTGTTGCGAAAAAGAACAAAGAAAAGAGGTACAGGCTTTCTTATACTCAGACATGCTGTTTTTTCATTTCATTCTCATAAATATTTCGGCGTTTTTATTAAATTTTCCTCACCATATGAAACAAACAGGAAAACGAAAGACTGTCTTTTCCGAGTGGAAATCATTGCCAATCTTTGCGTTTGCGAAAAAAGATACAGGCTTTTCAATACCCAGTTGTTCTGAAGAGAGTTTCTTTTTTATACTAAGATGTGTTGTTTTTTTCTTTTATTCTTTTTTGTATTAAATTCTCTTCACCATAAGAAACATACAGGAAAACGAAATATTCTTTTCAGAAAGGAAATCTTTGCCAATCTTAGAGATTTTGTTGCTAAAAAGAGAAATAAATTAGGAGCAGCCTTTTTATGTTCAGTAATTTTGTTTTTATTTCTGTTTATTCTAATAAATATTTCGAGTTTTGTCTTAATTTTATAAAAAAAAACGTGAAAACAAACTTCACTGTGGCAATTACGTCCAACCAGAGCCTAACAAACACTTTCTGTACTCTCTTCAATTTAATCTCAATAAAGCTAACTGTAACAGAATTTTTAATCTTCTAAAAGAACATAGAAACTATTTAATCTCCTTTCATAGCTACTGTGTTGGTGGTTGGTTCTTTTGAGGTCTTATCAAATCCATTTACTGTTTCCGTTTCTTTTCATGGAATGTTATCAATTTGCAACTTCATTTACTTAGATTTAGTTGCTGCGTAGCGGTCTCTTTCAGGAAGAATTATGATTACATTGAACGAATATTTTAAATATTAAAAAAAAGTATAGCAAAAATATTAAACAAGTATTGTCACTATTTTTAACTCTTTTTTACTTAAAGTCAACATTTTGAAAAATTCTAGAACAGTTGAGACAAAGGACATAAAAGAACATAAAAGACCGTAAAAGATTTTGTGTTAGGCTTTTAAATGTCAGAGCAAATTTTCTGATTTGACTCAAACTTTGAAAAATTTTTTGCTTGCACGATTCAATTTCAAATACCGCCACTGTCGCATTCGAAAGGAAACTACTACCACCCAACGAATAACATGACACACACAAACGTCCCTGCCAGACACGTGTGATCGAAACTCCAACACATTTACAAAAATTCTCGCTGAAACTAACACATAAACATTTACAAAGGAAATTTTTAAGTATGTTCCATGCAAGCGGGAAAAAGAAGTTTCAGTACGCCAAATTTCCCTGTATGAGAAAACGAGATGGCACTATATGTACATACGGCACGTGCCGTTATGACGCTTGCGCCCATGACGCAATTGTCAAATTGTGAAAAGTGTAATAAAAGTGTGTCAAAAGCAGGTCAGCGGTGGAAAAGTTAAAAAAAGATAAGTACAATTGTTTATTAATTTTGTAAAAAATATGTTAATTAAATTTTATTTAAAATAGATGAGAAGCGTATCAAAAGAATTGTTTGCCTAATGCTAGCATTCTTTTCATTTAATCTTTGCAGATTGTGTTCAGCGCTAGCGCTCCTAACCTCAAAAATGTCGTGGACTGAGGGTCAATTTCATTTCATTACATTTGCCAAATTTTTAATAATTTAATTACTTTGGTTCGCACTATAAATGTGTAAATTAATGATTTTTGAATAATAAAAACCTTTTTTATAAAAATAGGCATATGAAATAATAAAATGCCAAGGCTTTTTTATTTTCAATCAGCTGTGATAGGTTTATGCGTCAAGTGTGATGCCTTTTGATATCACTGATGAGAGAAATTTTATCAGCAGTGATGAATCACACGTGATTGGGATTTGATCATTGCTGATTAGAGTGAGCGAGACAACTATATGTTGGACTACGTTTTAAATCGCCTGTGTACGAAGGTGATGCAGAATCACATGGACACAAAAATACCCATCACATTTTTCACACTGCTAGTGGAAAAATGATGGAGATTGTGATCGAAATTTCATCACATGTGATTGTCATATGATTGATCAAATGATGGTCACTGTCCTTGCAGGGGTACAAATTCACATTTCTTCTCCAGAAGAGAGCTGCCATCTTATGAAAAATTGATTACTTTTTGTTAACTTTACACTTGTACCAAAAACCAAAGACGAAGAGTATGTAATCAGATATTTTTCTTAGCTATAAAATAGTTATTTATTAGAATGAAAAGTTAATTGAAATTTTTGAAAATACATACAGACATACAATTCCAAATTTTCTACTTGTTGCTCCCAATGAAAAAATTGAAACTCTCTGTCGTCATAGACAAGCTTTGGTTCTTGACAGGTGTAAAAAATAGCTTATAGAATACTTATTAAAATTTTAGATGAACTTTAGATTTCACAGATACACAAAACTTCTTAGCCCACATACTCCACGAGTTGAGTGGCTGTTATTCTGCTGTTATAGTTTCCTAGTATGGTGAAATTTGGATCGCGTCATTTCGAATAACTAAATTCTGACTTAAACTTTTGTTCTGTTTTGTTAAAGAAGTTTATATGTTTAAGGGGTTTTTGTAACAACAACAAAAAAATCAAGAAAAATAAACGAATTTTTTTCTTTAAAATTTAAAAGGAGAGTCTGTCTAATGTAATTAAATGATTATGGGTTGAGCCAAGGACCTTGGAAGTTATGAAATTTGAAATTATAAGTTCAAGTACTGAATCAGATAATAAACAAATAAATAAACAAAATAAATTTAAAGGGGGACAAACTATTACTATTTACTATTTGTCCTTATTGCCTTTGGTCAAACTTAAGAAAACACAATTATGTAAAAAGGAAAAACCGGCAATGATCTTTCTAGTGTTATCAGAGAACAGTTTGTGTTCTTTTCTGCTTAGTCATTAACAAATCCTAGCTTGAAGAGTACATAATTGCAAAAAAAGTATCCTATTAGGACGCCACATAAAATCTTGATTTGACTTTTGCTTAACATTAAGCCAACTCAAGTCTATTCTTGTTAAAGTTGAGGCAATTTTTGAAGTAACGAGGACCTTAAATTTTGTAGTCTAGCTAGAATTTTGTCGTCTAGTTACAATTCTGTGGTCAAAAACAATAAACCTTAAAGTCGACTTAAGACATCATTGAGTTAAGGGTGCTAGCCGCTCAAAATAGTAATTATGGACCACATTATTTATTTGTAACAGTTTCATTTACAGTAATATGAGACCTGGTCCTATGAATGACAATTATTTTCGGTACATTTTTGCTTGTATGTTTGCCTTTTCATTACTTTCATTGCTTTCATATCCTGATAGTCAGATCAGCACAACCCTGTTATTGGTTAAAAACCTGAACTTTCATTCTGGTACTCTAGAAGAATTTATGGTCTGCAATAAATGCATTAGCGTCAAAGAAATTAATTTTAAAAAGGGTCCTTACACAAATTTTGAGCCCAATATCAATTGAAATCATATTTGCGACCTACAATTTTTGTGAAAAGATATATTTAGGGCTTTTTGAGAGTACAACACCTTTCCTTGGGTGCGTCAGTGCCTATAACCTGATAACCTATCCGAAAGTATTGGGAACGTATGGGACGTTTTTAGTACTTATTCGAACCATCTTAAGTTTAGCTTGGAATATTAATCTGTCATTGTTCAATGAAAGAAATGAGTGGACTATCGATATTGTCAGATGTCTTATAGCTGTCTTTATACTCTTTTTGTGAATTGTCTTTTAGATATTTTGAATTATTAACTCATATCAAAGATAAAGTTTATTGCAGTAAGGCCGCCTGCAAGCTCTTTATTGCAACTGGGTCAAACCAAAGAATATGAAGTGTTCTATTATTTATTTTTATTGTCTTATTTTTCATTTATTTTGATTTTTCTATTCATTTTGATTTAACTATTTTTGTTATATGTTGTTATTTTCTTTGGTCTAACTTCTTCTGTTCTTCAAAAGCAACATCCCTAACCGCAAATTCGAAGAGTTGGAAATTTAATAAATAAAACTTACTTGGCAACCCTACCGAAAACATACCCCAAGCGAATGTCTGCGCGAGTCAGCGCTTATTGCGCTCAATGTCATCTCGACGGATTTGCTTTGCGTTGTGTAGCTGTTGTTGCTGTTGAGTACGGTTGGTGTGAGTGTGCGAGCGATTTGCGTTTCGCTGCCCCTTTTGGCTTTATTGCACTGTTTGTTTTTTACTTGCTGCGTCATACGAAAACCGTTGAGTTGACGGCAATTCGAATAACTCGGCGGAGAAGTGGAAATATCTACATTGGGAGCAAAGCGACAACAACAGCAAAAACAACTCCAATGGCAGTACCACTAACAACAAAAACACCAACAACAATGTTAAAGACAACGTACGAGAGACTCGGCACATGGCGAGCGTTTCTTACGTTGACTCTTTTCTGCTGATGTTGTTTTTGCTGCTGCTGCGGCTGCCTCCTGCTGTTTGTTGTGTATTAGTTGTTGCTGTGATGGCCGTTGACTGCTGTGCTAAACGAACCAAACGCTACACAGCGGCCAAGCCAGGCCAGGCCAGGCCAGTATGTAAGTGAAAAGCGCGTCTGCAGGCCGTTTTGTTTCCGTGCAACGAACGCGGTGCGCGGTTCGAGTGTTCGAGCGAGTTTCGCATGTGGAAAAAGTTACGAAACGCTGGTGGAAAATTTGCACAAATTTTTGAAATGCACAACGATTGAGCAACTTTATCTTTTGCACAAAACCATAAATTGTACGCATTCGCAGTGCCAAAAAAAGAAACGCGACGCGAACGGCGAAAAATCGAAACGAACGACGCACAAAAGTTACTGTTACTTGGACGCGGCGCGCCGTGTGTGTGTGTGCCGAGAACATTTGTTGTTATTGTGACTTAAATTACGGTTGTTTGTGTTTTGGTGCGTGCGCGTGTTACGTGTAGAATGTGCAACAACGATAACAATAACAACAGTCACAACAACAACGACAAGCACAGTGTGCAATTTTGAATGTAAATAGAGGCGAAAAAGTGCAACGAGCAAAGTAAACGCAGAAAAAACAAATACATCGAGCAACGAAATTGCGCGCCAAAAACAAAGGAATACAACAACGACAACAACAACAACATTAAAAACATTGACTGGATTGTAGACGTTGCCATTGTTGGATTTATCGCCGATGCCAAGCAGCCAACCCGACTGCAGTCGGTGTGGCCAAGACGCTCAAGTGAGTAACTCAACATATCTACTGGCAACAGTGCAACAATAACAAAAACACTAAAAACGGATTGGCATCGCCATTTCTGTGGCGTCGCCATTGATGCAATTACTCACGTCTAGACATTTGTTGTCACATCCTTGGCTAATCCTTTTGCGTCCCGCACATCCTGGCCGTTCACGCAGTCCTAGCTGCGCATCCCCCTGTTACCCCTGCCGGCGAGACAACGCGTCTGCACACACACACATACACACAGCCAACAACTGACATCATCCACTGTGCGGTTGCAATCATTTCTATTGCATCGCCACTCCACAACCACTTTGCCAGCAGCAGCAGATATCCTTTGCTGCCACCGCGCGGCACACGCAATCGTCGTCTTTGCCCAGAGCCCACAGCAACAACGAACGACGCAGGTTCGGCTTGTTCGCTCGCCATTCACCACTCGCCGCCGCCACTCGCACTTTTCCACTCAATCATTTCGAAATGCGCTCGTAAATTACACAAATCGTGGTTTTATTTGACAAAATTTGAAACTTATTCTACCAGGCGCCGAGCAATGCCCAGCTGGCCGCTCCAGCCGTTTCGAGTGTGTTTGCGCCTGGCTGGCCGCTCTGCAGTGTATCGCTCGCCCTGCTGCCATTCCCAACCATTCGCTCGTATGCCTTTCTGTCTGTCTGTGCGTCCGTCTATCTGGTTGGCTGTTTGTTGAATTTGGTTGGTTTTCTTTCCGATTGCCGCGTAGCTCGCCAGCTCGCGTTCGCTTCCCGTCTTGTCGGCGCTGCTCTGTTGTTGTTGTTGTTGGGTTTTACTGCGTTGTTCGGCGTTCACCAGTTGCAATGCAACAAAATCCCAATAACTGCGGGTATCGCTGCACTGTGGTAGTTTTCCGATTACTTAATGAGCGAATTATTACCGCATGAATTGGGGTGATTTCTCTAAGCGGTTTGGGTTGAGTGACCCAATACAAATGGATATCATTTGCATTTGATACGTTGTTATGATTTAATTCAAATTCATTTATTTGCTCACTTCTCACCCCACTCACTCCTCACTCCATACGTAATAAAAAAATACAGAAATATTTAAAATAAATTAATAGGTTAACCATTTGAAATCAGTTAGCTGGCGAAGATTTTGAAGAATGGCTAACTTTTTTCAAGGAAAAGTTTATAGGGTTCAAACAGGTTTCGAGGCAAGGATTCAAAACATCCTTACATAAGGTTTAAGTAAAACCATACTTAACCCTTTCAGGACGTAGTTTAATTTTGAAATCCAAAAAACTCTCAGTAGAAATATTCTTATGCCATGAATGTGGGGTTAGAAAATTATGTTGGATGCTCGCAAATTCTTAAATCATCCGTTTATGCGGAAACACCGAAATCGAAAAAATATTTAATAATTGTTTTGAGGGGTATTAAAAACTTGCTGGGACGTATTATCCCAGCAGTCCCGAAAGGGTTAAAGGGAACTTGGACTGGCTAAGGGTTCAAAGGGTCAATGCGTAGCCTTAGTGGTAGCCAGCAGTGACGCAAACAGGGGTTCAAACTCTCTCTAAACACAAAAATTGCTGGTACAAAATATGGTTTCGAATGATATTCAGCTCAAAAGTTGTACCCAAACCCCCCAAAATGAAATCCTGTGTGCGCCACTGTTAGCCAGTATAACCCAACCTTATTCCACAAGACACATTTTTCTTTATATTTTTCAAAGAAGTTTTGACGATGTTCACAGATGAGCAGATTTTGACCGTTAGGAAAAAATCACAATCATTAAAATTATTGAAATTAAATGATAATAATAAATGAGCACAAATAATATAAACGTTTGTGCCAAGAAACGATAATCTTTCTGCACGATAATGCTCAAGCCACATGTTGCAAAAGTTGTCAAGGAAACTTTGAAGTCAAGGAGATGTCTAACCCCATCTGTCGTATTCATCAAACATTGCTCCTTCCACTTGTTCAGGTCGATGATTCATGGTATGACAGAACAGCACACCAAAAAAATTGGGTCGATTCTGGGAACGCCAAATTTTTTCCGTATGAAAGATGTCGAAAAGTCGTAGCTAACAATCGGAGAGAGTTCTTCATTCACATATTTTTACTCATTCGATGTAAAGTTATACAGATCAGTATTTTAAACATATAAAAAAACCTCGTATACGATTTCAAAGAGAGAGTTTTAAGAAGACTTTCAAGAAGCAGTTATCGACTATCTTCTTTGGTTAAGGGTATGAATCGTAGTACAAGGAATTCAATGTTATATAAAATTGTCTGAAAATGGGAAGATGAATATGAATATGATGATGAATATGAAAAGTCAAGAACAACTAACTATATAAATATGAGTTCTTGTATTGCCATTAATGTGAAATCATGCTACATAGATCAGTAGTCAGTGCGGTATACCCAGCAATAATAATCTATATATAGAAAAATGAATAATTGCATGTGGTTTTACATTTTATATCTCGTCTCTGACAAATGAAAACCACGATCTAAATTCTAGGGACAATGAAAACAATGAATCATAGCGCAAAGACTTGAATGTTTTATCCTGTCAGTGAGTTATGAAATCTATCTATGAGTTGGACATTAAAACTTGAGAAGAAATCAATAAATAATGATTCATATTGGCTATGCTGTCAATATGTAGTTAACTGTACATTCAATACAGTTTCATTGTAAAATCCTTATACCGGAAGTAGAAGTCCAGATCCAAGTTTTGTTTGGTATTTTTTCTGAAAATAAGTTCGTTTAGCTGAAACTTCGCATAGCTGAAAAATTCTATTAAGTGTGTTCACGAACTTTCCCAGTAAAGACTTACAGGAAGAGCATAAGAAAGTATTTGCGAGAAATTCTCTCACAACGAGAAGGATAAAGAAAAAATTAAATGAACAGAAAACCAGCACACATTTGCAAGCAAGCAGCTGTGACAACTGTCAATTCAATTTGTGTTAAAAATAAACAATTGGGGAAATTGGAGAAATTGGGAAAAAATATCTCAGCAGTTACCGTTATTTTTTTGCCGGCTGCTATAATGAGAAAGTTTTCAACTAATTTTAACCATTGTTCTTTTTTTTGCAAATGTTTTTCACCCATTTTTGGACTTGAAAATTGCCACAAAATTTGAAAGCACAAAAATATTTGTTATGTTTATGTGCAAATTCTTTTAAGTAAAAATATTACCAGCAAAAACTTGCAGTTTCTTTAGTTTCTCTGACGTTTTTATGCTCTCATTTCTGCTCTCTCTTGCAAGTTTTTTGAGACCGTGAACGCTTTTCTAGTAAAAAATGCAATAATTTCTTCAAATTTTTTATAATGAACACTTTTTATTTCAACTCTGTGTTTTACTTCATAATTTAATAAATAATAATAATCTATAATAAAATAATAGATTTGCCTGTATTATTACATCCCTGATAAGTGGATTAGCTGATTTCGTTAGTTGGCGCTGTTGGCTTTTGAAATTGCAACGACATTAGAAAATTTCGGAATTGAAATTTTTTCTTTTCACTCATCTGAAGTACGCTTAACCCTAATTTCCAGTATTTTAAAAGTAACGTAAACCCAGAAGTGAGACTGTCAGGCTTTTATGAGCTAAATTACTGAAAACATTGGTTTAAAAAGTACAAAAACTGTCTGAAATGTTAAATCTATGAATTGTTTGTGAAATCTATGAACTACAGTTTTTTGTGATATATGCGGTGTCATTCACATGGATTACAAGAGGTTACAACTATGATTGGCACATATTATGCAGAGCTGTTGGATCGATTCGACGCCGATTTGAACCAAAAACGATCGTATTTGGCGAAAGAAAAAGTTCTCTTCCATCAGGACAACCTACAAGCGCACACGAGTGTAGTCGCTATGGCAAAAATCCATAAATTGGGGTACGAGCTGCTTCCCCAACCCAGCCATATTCCCCCTGTGACTATTTTCTGTTCCCAAAGCTGAAAAAATGGCTCGCCGCGGCCGTAAGAGATTTGGCTTAAATGAAGAGGCCATCACTAAAACATTTGCCATATTTTGAGGACCTTGAGAAAACCTACTATTTGGAAGGGATCAATAAATTGGAAAAACGATGGACTAAATGTATCGAGTCTCCTTTCAGACTATGTTGAGAAATGAAACGTTTATTTTATTCAAAGAGTCACTGACTTGTCAAACTGCCTTCTTACATTGAACACTGATGATAGGTTGTAGAGATCGTTACTAGCATCGACAAGCATGTTTGACATCCCGCGTGATGTTGCAACGAATGGCAGTCACTGCTCGCACATAGAACGTGCATGTGACATCCGAAAGATTTGAGCAATGCTACACGGTCACAAAGCGCAAAAATACCAAGGCCACTTAATTATGGGCGAACACGGATAAATTTATTGTTTGTGTGTGTGTGTGAATGTACGGTTTGGGTGCGCAGTTCGCGAGTCGGCCCGCTTAACAATTTTGTTGTGATTGCGTGCTTGCGCACTTGTAAGCGCGTAATTGCCGACAGTGCGATCTGCGGTTGCTTGTGCGGCTTCGACGCTTCGCTCCCCAGTGCCGATACGGTAATCGCCTTCGGCTTGGCCGCTAGCTGGCAGACGTTTTGCTGCTGATTTTCTGCTCATATATGGAAATGTATGTTTTATACTGCAGCACTGCATGCGACAGCAACCGCAACAACAATCACAACTTGTACTCGTACTCGTACACTGTTCGTCAGCTATCTAACGGATTTTATCAGCTGCTAATGTGATGGCTGGCCAAACGTGGCCGCTCGCTTGAATTTTGATTTGTTTTGAAATATTTTCGGTATTTGTTGTTATTGTTGTTGCGTTGCTGTTGTTGAATTGTTTTTACTGCTTTGCTTTTCATTGCTTCATCGCTGCGCGTTTGCGGCGGCAGCGATTGGATTTAATTGAATTGTGCCTTTCTGGTTGTTGTTGTTGTTGCAATCCGTATTTGTACATTGTTGTTACGGCATGTGGAGCGTGTTTATCATTGCCGCCTAACAATAGAAATAACAACAATCACAACAGTAGCAACAATTGTTCAAAATGTGCTAATCAGTTAAATAAAATAAATGCAAGTTGTGAGTTGCAAGGGAGAAAGAGAGAGAGAAAGCAAACAACAACAACAACTACAATAACAGTAGCGACAATCCAAATATAAACGTAATCATCTTATATAATTTAATGTTGTACAATTTACACATTTTTGTTGGCATATTGTTTTGTTTGCCACTTTATTGTTATTGTTGTTGCTGACATTGTTATTGTCTCATTTTTTATTTATTTAGTATGAATTGAAACGTGTTTACATTTGAAATTTCGAGGCGTTTTTTATTTATTCTATTCACTTCTCATGTTAATTCACACATTGGTGATGGCTGCATTGCATTGTTTTCGTTGTTGTTGTTTTCGTACATTATACTTTTATAGCTTCTAATAACAATGGCATTTTACATTGTGGCCGCTGCTAGCTAACGTTACTTTGCCATTATTTGCGTCTGCTGCTTTGTCTGACTTTTGTCTTGACTTTTGTGCGGAAAACAAAAACAACAAAAAAACCAACACACCAAAACAAAAGTAAATTTTTCACTTCCAAACACTTTCAAGCGCGGCCTTTCACACATACCAATGTACATAGCGTACATATGTATCAATGTACATATATATATATATTTACATATGTACTAACATATGTACAATCGGCCGCGAAAGTGTTGTCTGTCTTGCGGCTGATGGCATCAGCAGCAGCAACACAAATTACAACTGCAACAATTTTGCATATTGTTGTCGCTTCTGCCGCCATGGTCTATTTTTCTATGGTTATTGCAGTTTTATCTACTTTTGTTTGTATTATTCGAAAAGCCGTTTTTCCACTCCACTCCGCACCGACAGTTAACCACACTTTTCCTCCTATGCGCGCAATGTGGGTACCGGCTCTCCTCGGCCTCTCGGCTGCTCGCTCGTTCGCGGCTTCCATTCGCTGGGAGTTTTTCCCATTCGTATCTACACATCTGCAGGTAAGTACGAGTAAATCTGCAGCCTCAATCGCATCGCATCGGCGCTTTTGTCTTGCTACAATTTGATGATTTCCTGTGCCGCTGTGGTTGCTTGGCTGTGTTAGGAACTTGTTGCGTCCGTGTGTGCGTTTGTTTGTTTATGTGTGT
Organism: Melieria omissa; assembly: GCA_963971225.1. NCBI lineage: Eukaryota > Metazoa > Arthropoda > Insecta > Diptera > Ulidiidae > Melieria > Melieria omissa. Next base: position 130,044,898 of record OZ020267.1, on the reverse strand, counting down.
GTGTGTTTGTGTGTTTTTGCGACTTTGAAAGTTGCCATTGTGCGCGGCAACATGCATCATCGACTTTCCGCCGTCTTCATTTCTGCCGCATACAACTTTCCGCCAACACCCGCTCGCTCCCCTCTCTCACCTTTTCCTTTCTGCCCTCTGTAAATCCCAGTATTGTGCTTTTCCGCCGAAATACGTGCAAACAGTTTTCCACATTTTTAACTGTCTGGTCTTTTTAGCTGGACACTGCAACTTGCCTGACTAGAATTTTTATTGCCTTTCTTTACTGGCCCGGCCGGTCTTTTGGTCTTTGCCATATAGCACACAGTCGCTGACATTACACGTTGTTGTTTTTGTTGTTGTCGCATGTTGGCTGCGTACTATTCCACTATCAATGTGCCAGTCATGCCATAAAAAAAACAAACTACAACTAAATAACTAAACACATAAAACATATCTATGTATGTATGCATGTCTGTACATATATTCAATGCTTAAGGCACTGAGGGCACCAAAACGCTGCCTAATGTTTTTTTATCTAAATTTATTTTAAATTGCGTTGCAAGTATCTAAAAGTATTAACACAGCACAACACCAGCTAATTGTTTTGCTGTTCTCTTTTGTATAAAGTTAATGTAGCATTTCGTTTTTCTATAAACACCAACTTCAATTGCTCGACGTGTTTGTGCCCTATAGTCGGTGTGTCTTGACTCTTTGACTATGTATTGAATGAGATGAGAGAGAGGCAGATTCACTCAAGACATTAAAAGTGGGTCTCAGGTCATGTTAGGTAACGAAGTTTGTATGGAATCTGTAAGATATCGAGTTTCAGATAGTAAATTTCAGTAATTGCAGATATTTCTTTATCATTTCGATATAAAAATATGGAATGAAAAATTTTGTTTAACAATAAAGTAATATTTTTTGACAAATAAAATAACCAAAACCTTTTCAGTTTTACATTTTATGAAATTTTATATATACATTGGTGTCTGGATATAGTGAACTAATTATTGCAAGAACTGTTCACAATATTGACGTTGTTCACTATATCAAGGTTAACATTTTTGTTCAAAAACTCGTTTTATTTGCTCAAAATACACTTTTTGTTGTTTGCTTGAAAATTTTGTTCCATATTTAGAGGCTCGATGTCAAAACTTGGGTGTTCACTATATCGAGGTGTTCACTTTATAGGGCGTTCACTATAACCAGACACAACTGTAACTCGAAAGTTCAGACAGTTTAACATTGGGAAAACATTTGAACCGAATTTATTGACTTTCGTTTTGGTCCAAAATACAGTCGCAGAAAATAAGTCTTGAAACAAAGATTCGTCTAGGCATCTTGAAACAAAGAATCGTTCACGTTAGTGGGTTAATGAGCACGAAAAACTAAATAACCCCAAATTTGTTCACAATTTTATTAAATTTCCGTTGTAGTTTTGAAAGTTCAGGCAGTTTAACATTGAAACAAATTTGATGCGAACTTGTTGACTTTCGATTTGGCCCAAAATACAGTCGCAGAAAATAACTCTTGTCTTGAAACAAAGATTTGTTTAGGAGTCTTGAAACAAAGATTCATTCAGGCGTTAGTGGGTTAATGGCCACACCAATTGCTCAATATTCGGTGATGAAATGGGTTTTGGGTTTGATTAAACCATTAAAAAATCGAAGAGCAAAAAATGTTCTGATACCAAAACTCATTTTAGTTGAGTTGAAGGAGTTGTTGAAGAATGTTGGTTTGATTTAATTTCTTTTTAACTTAAGTTAAACAACAAAATGCCAAGCACCTTTAAAGTGAAATGTGTGACTAAGTTAGGATTCTTGAGTAAAATTGAATGCAATTGAATGGACTGAAGCAAGTAGGGCATCGAGATTCAGCTCAAAGACTGACAGTTGGTTGGACCGATTACCCTAAGTTACCCATTTTATAAATTTTTGTATCCATTTACTGAGCTGAAATTAGAAGAAAGTCAAGCCAAGTAAACGTTGGATAATTGTTCACCTTATTCTTTGATCTTTACTTTATCATTTTCTTTAACCCTTTCCATTCATTTACTGAGCTTAAATGATAAACGGGACAAGTCAAGCTCAAAAACTGGCGGTTCGATGGACTCTTTTGCCTTATACTTTGAACTTTACCATTTACTATTCATTTACTAAGTTAAAATGACAAAAGAGTGAAGCCAAGCTTAAAGATTGACAGTTAGATTGAATCTGTTACCTTATACTTTTATCTCTACTATTTAGTTTACCCTTTCCCTTACCTTTATCTATCCATTTACTTAGTTTAAATCTTTTGCCTCATTCTTTGATATTTACCATTTACTTGTTTACCCTTTTCCTTTCCTTTTTCTATCCATTTACTGAGTTGAAATGAGAAAAGAGTCAAACCAAGCTCAAAGATTAGATTGAATCTTTACCTTATTTTTTATCTTTACCATTTATTTTACCCTTTTCCTTACCTTTTTCTATCCATTTACTGAGTTTAAATGAGAAAAGGGTCAAGTCAAGTTTAAAGACTGTAGGTCCATTGAATCTTTTGCCTTATTCTTTAATATTTACCATTAACTTTGCCTTCTTCGTTACGTTTTTCTATCCGTTTACTAAGTTGAAATGAGAAAAGAGTGAAGCCAAGCTTTAAGATTGACAGTTCGATTGAATCTTTTACCTTATACTTTGATATCCACCATTTACTTTACCCTTTTCCTTACCTTCTGCTATCCATTTACTGAGTTTAAATGAGAAAAAATCAAGCCAAGCTTAGAGGTTGAAAGTTAGGTTGAATCGTTTACCTTACCTTTTTCATCTCTACTATTTACTTTACCCTTTTCCTCATCTTTTTCTATGCGTTTTCGAAGTATTTTTACCTTCTTCGTTACGTTTTTCTATGCATTTACTGATTTGAAATGATTCGATCCATTTACTGAGTTATAATTAGAGTCAAGCCAAGCGTAAAAACTGTAGGTCGATTTAATCGTTTACCTTATTTTTTTATCTTTAGTATTTACTTTACCTTTTTCTATCCATTTACTAACTTGAAAAGAGAAAAGAGCCAAACCAAGCTCAACAAATGACAATTGGATTGGATCTTTAACCTTTCTATTTAACTTTTACTGCTTATTTGGCTCTCCTCTTTATCTTTTCTCCGCATTTACAGAGTTCAAATGAGTTAAGAGTTAAACTAAGCTCAGACCGTAAGCATATTCGTTTATTTTTATTTTTATCTTTTTCTTTGAATTCTGGGTCCAATCATTCATTTACCTTTACCTCTCTTGAGGATTGTAAAGTTGGTGCATCGTGTCTTCAATGAATCACCCTAAGCGCGGATTAGGTCTTGATCTGATTTTTTCATCGAAGACTTGGTTTGGTCTTCGTTGTTATCCAGTAGTCTTCGCTTTAAGAACCTTTTTTCAGAAGCTCCTTTGTCCATATCTACGTTTGACATGAGTTGACTCAGCGTAAACGTTGGACTGTGAATATTCTTGTAATTATGATTTTTTATGAATTGATTGACGAAAATGATTCATGTTGAACGAATTATAATTTATATATTACATTAATATTGAAGCAACTCTCTTGAAAGAAATCTTCTAATATTTTCCATAGTCGCAAAATAAATTGTTTCTTTCTGCGTAGTCGTAGTCGCAAAAGGAGGTCTTGTAGGCTTCGCATGTCCTGGAGAAGGACGATCAATTGTGACCTCGGGTCAAGAATCAAACTAGATGACGCATAGGCGTTGCTGATGCATGCCTCATGTCGCTTTTTGGATTTCAGACAGCAATGATTATACCTGTGTTTATTTATATCGATTACTCTAAAAGTATCGAACATAGTTTCTGAGCAAGAGTACGGAACGATTTCAAACGTTATAAATCTCAGGCAAACTCTTGAAATCTGAATAACAACCAACTTTTGTACCTCCACAATTCTTTAAAAATATTTTAATCACATTCGATCGCAGTTTAATTCTGTTCTATATAGAACTGACTTACTTAACTAGCTATAATAACCCGTTGACGGTTTCGAGTCTGCGCAAACGCTCTCTCCAGGCGCCTCTGCTTTGCCTTCTCCAGATGATCACACCAAGAGAAAATAGGACGTCCTCAACTTGGTCCATCTACTGGATACACGGCCTCCCTCTTCGTCGTTAACCTCCCACTAACTGATTGAACACCTTTTTGCCGGAGCTTCTTCGTCCATACGGCAGACATGGCCAAGTCAGCATAGCCGCTGGATGTGATTTCCCTGCGCTATGTCCATGTCTCTCTAGAACTCATACAGCTCGTTCTTGGTTCCTATGTAATAGTTGTCGCCAATACGAACAGGGTCGAAGTAGAGAAGTACCTTCTTCTCGAACACTCCAAGAGGCGGTCAGTCGATACGCGACAGTGTCCATGCTTTTGCACCATAGAGGATCTCAGGCAGAATAAGCGTCCTACAGAGTTAAAGTTTTGTGGGTCGAAAGAGATCTCTGCTACTCAGTTGTCTACCGAGACCGTTGTAGCACCTATTGATAAGAGTATTCCTTCGCTTTATCTCCAGGTTGACATCATTACTGCTTGTTTAGACGGTGCCAAGGTAGACGAAATCCTTGGCTGCTTCAAAAGTATACCTGTGGGCTCCGACGTGAGACCCTAGCCACTGCGAGTCATTTCGTGTAGACAGCATTTACTTCGTCTTGTCCTCATTTATCACCGAACCATCATGAACTTTCTATCAAATTTAGTAACCCAATTTTTGAAAAACTTCGTGTCAATGAGAGTCAAAACTTTCGGTAAATTTCCGGTACTCTTCTTCAGCAAGTTCGACGGGTTGCCTCGAATTAATGATAATGTAGACCTCCAGAGTACCAACAGGAAGGGATTCGCTTCTAGAAATACCTAACCTCACACAAACCTAACCTTACCTGACTTAACTTAATGCAAGTCTTTGTGATGTCTCTCAGCAAAGTTGCATCCCTGACTGTTGTCCTACTAGATGTCAGTCTTTCTCTCGCTACGAATCGGTTGTAGGGTGTCCAAATAATAACAAAAGTGTACTCAATGCAAACATGAACGCGTCAGTTCATTCATTTCGTCGACGCTGTGCGTTTGTTTATCTCAACGCAAAGCGTTTTGTGGCGCAGTCAGCGTTTTTTCCTTAGCAGGGAACGTCGCTCCATAAACAAGAACCAATTTTAGAATTTTATATTTTGTAAACAAATTCGAGCGGTGCCCACCTTTGCGGAGAATCTTGCACAACTGCCACACTGCGGCCACGCAGAACGCCGCGCACAATGCGAGCCGCAGAAATCGAGCAAATCGGCAGACGAAATTTCGAATTGTCTGAGGTGTGTGTGCGAGGCCGTTTTCAGTACGAATTTCGTTGCGCGACCGGGTAGAAGAAAACAGCGAACGCGCCGCGCTCGGCACTTTTTTGAATACTTTGCAATTGCGGGTGTCTTCATTTGTCATCGCTATTTTTGGCAAATCTTCGGAAAGCATTAAACATTAACCTGTGCACAGTTGCGCGGTAAGCAAATTCATCGACGCTTAATAATTAATTTTCAAATTTTCGTTGACTGTGTTTTGTGTCGACTGGGAAATGGTTTATGTGGCATTAAGCTGCGGTTCGAGTTGTAACTGTGAAAATATTTTAATTAGTTGCCAGATTTGAATTGCGCCAACAGTTTTTTTTTAATTTTTTTCAACTCTTTCAACTGTGTATGGAAATTTCGCTGTTGCTGCAACGGCTGTCACAGCACGTCCGATGTGCGTGCGCTGCAGATTTTCTCTTCGGCTGAGCGCAAAGTAAAAGTTTGCCAACAGCACTTGGTGTCGTACGTCGCCTCCGTGGCGGCGTGTAGAGTGCGAGCGCAGGCTGCCTCGTGCAATGTTGAGTGAAATTCAATACGGTTCGGGCGACAGCTCAAGCATTTTCTCTACTCGCTGCTGCGCCATTGAGTGGCCATTTTTCGGAATGGAGCCAACTTCATCCAGGATAACATAAACGCCCAGGCAGCAATGATGCACGCCAGGCAGAGTGCGCCATTGTTTCAGGCTGTGCAGCACTTGTGATGTAAATTGCACAGAACGTGCGAGGCTTCAATCGGCGCAGGCCGCCATCGAAATTGGGTCAAGGCTGTGTGCCGAAGTGTGCACATGCAACGCAGTTGCAGCAACAATCGGTTGCTGCACCAAAACGCAGATGACCCAAGCAAATGCCTGGAACGAGCCATTTTGATTGGTCAGTGCATCCTGTGCCGCGAAATCGTGTGGGCCGGTTGTGTCAGTGCGTCAGCAGCAGACGCGCGTGTGGACGTCATACACCAGTCCAGAGTTTGTAAATTTGTTGCTGTCAACTTGGTCGAATTGCGTAATTAACACGTTTTGTGAGCTTTCCACATTTGCACACCGGTTGGCCGATCAACTGTCGCCGTTCAGCCGCCATGACAAATGCGCTTCAAACGCGCTGCGCCTCGAACGCCTCGTTGTCGTCACTCAGGCAAACGATCCGGCTTGTCAAGCTTCCTGCACTCGAAGGCGCACAGTGGTCGTTGTAAATGTGGCCGTGAGGGGGAATGTCCAAAGAAAACATATGAAAAGCAGTTTTTGAATACTCAACCTTGAAAATTGCCTCGTTGGGGATCTTTAAAGTTGAAGTAACTATGAAGCAGTAAGCTTCGAAAAGTCAAAAATATCACAAAATGGAAATATATTTGGAATGAAAGATTCGATTTTAAGAGTTTGTTGACGATCCCGTAGCACATTATTCCAATGTGTTAACAAAACATATTCCATGTAAATTTTTTCGATCCCCACAAAAAAACATTTATCGAAAAAATTAAAGTGATCGTAATCAAGTGTCGCGGAGTGTATTTGGACATTTGATTAGTTAATAGTGATCGTCCACATAGTGGGATTCTATCGAAGCTCTCTTTATTAACCCAGGTATACTAATCTTATTTTGCAAACTTTCGATATGTTGGTCGGATCGATCAACATTAGGGTTCCTGTGCTAAACAATCGAAGAGTTGAAGAGTTCTCTCTATATATCTGCGTAATTAATATGGCACCCCGAACTGCGACTTGCCTGACGTTTTCCATCTTTTGTTTTCTTGATATATTTGCACAATTGGTATGACATCGCAGTTTGGGACTAAAACCCAATTGACGCCTTGCAACCGAATATTTGAAAGCGAGGTACACGTTCATGTCGACTTCAAACTGTAGATCAATCTACGAGTTGTACTTCTTTTTAAAAAACTTGTTGGTGTCATTACAGGACACTATGCTGAAGGGCCTACTTACTTACTTACATAAGTAACAACCCGTTACCGTGTTAGGGCCTGCCGCAAAAGCTCTCTCCAGGTGGCTCTGCTTTGCACGCGCATTCCCCAGTTGGTCACACCGAGAGAAGACAGGACCTCTTCTTCCCCTGGAGACACGGCCTCCCTCCCTCCCCCCTCCCTCTTAGTCGTTGACCTCCAACTACTGCATTGAACACCTTTTCCGCCGGAACTACATCGTTCATACGGCAGATTTGGCCAAGCCAGTGGAGGCGCTGGATGTTAATTCAGTATGCTTTAGGATTTATGCTATTAAAATGGCCTCCCATTGCTATCAGGAGATGTAGTAAGAAAAGAAAACCGAGACAATAAGACACACAAAGTTCTACAAAAACCTAGACATAGGATTTATGCTATTAAATAGGTCTCCCATTGCTATCAGGAGATGTAGTAAGAAAAGAAAACCGAGACAATAAGACACACAAAGTTCTACAAAAACCTAGACATCATATCGACAAGTAATCCACTATGTCTTTTGCTAAGAAAAGTCTCCGAACAGCGGGCAGCTTTAGTCAAAAAGAATCAGTCATTATTATAGCTTACGGTAGTCAGCACATGGGGAATTCTCAGTTTATCAGCTCTTAGAGCTTCGGGAGCTGTTTTAAAATATCTAAAACAGTTCTTAGCTTTTACAGGTTCTCAATTAGACTTCCACACAGCCTAATACTCTCTTTTTCTGGCTTCCGTTTCATGGGAAAATTCCAGGTAGCTGTAGAGCAATGGACTTTGCTCAACAGGTCACTACTGAACATATTGGCCAAGATTTATAATCGCTGGGAATTCGTCTCCTAACTTGTAAGCTTCGAAGTCATGGAAACTCTATAAAACAAAACTTACTCCACATAGGAAAGAAGTATTTCTGACCATAGTTTCAGACTCTCAATATCCATAGTTGCGAAAAGCCAAGGAGAGAACTTCTTTCATTTGGCAGGGACCAGTTGTTGAGGACCTTGTTCAGTGTTGACGGTGTTGTTACTGTTATAAGGCACCTATGCTCTAAGGTTAAGGCTATTTTCTCATAAGGATGAAATTGTTCTTCACTTTTACTCGTCCTGAACTCCCTACGTGAATAAAGATTCTTGTTCGTTCGTTGAAAACATTTTTTCCACTTGTCGGAACAGTCTAGCGTAGCATTCAGAATTTACATACGTCCATTGTACTACAACTTGATGTTCCCTGTTGATGTGTTTTGAATCTACCAGACCTCCGCAGAAATCTGGATTGATCCTGGGTTGAAAAGGAGCTAACCTGGGTAATCCCCCAATAAGACTATTTAGCTTCGTCCGTAATGGTTTTGTTAACAGGGGATATGAGTCCAACGAGTGGGGTTTTACAATGGACGTCTAACCTATTTGTGTTCTCTTTGGAAACAACTACCTATCTATCTACGTTTTGTTGAAACCCTATGCTCCCTAGCGGAGTGTATGAAAAGACACAAAAATTGATCGAATCCACGTTCGACCCTGGACTTTTCCGACTCGCAATCTAACGCATTACCCACTAAACCATAAATTTGAATTCTTAACAAATATTTTTAGTGTTAAAATCCCTACTAAAAATACCTGAAAGTCTACCTTGAATATTTTACTACTGCTTTTCACTTTCTGGACCACTGTAGAGCGTGCAAACTGTTGGTTCGGTTCGTCATAGTATTGTCGAAAGTAAACAAACCAGCCAAAAACACCAAACACATTAACTACGCCTTAATTCGCCGAGCTGCGTTGGGACGCAGTTTGGATACGCAAATTTTCCCAAAATAAACGACGTGCACACTTCGCGGCGAATGGCGTGCGGTGGCCGGTGGTAACTAGCTCCACCAGACATTAGAGTGTGAGACATGAGCCGGTCCGTCCTCGGCGTAATTAACGGCGCCACACTTCAACCGACAACACTGCGAGGGTTGACTTGACCACTTGTTGTTGCTGCCAAGGTGTGCGCGAACTGGCTGGTGGCGCGTTAACGCATGACGCGCCAAACGCGCAGCAAACACACACAGCGTCAACTGCGCCAATGTTATTGCAATCGATACGCGGAACGTGGGAAAGGCGTTTCGGTGTTTGCACAAGTGCAAAAATAGCACTAACCGCGACACTCCATCGGGCGCGACCGCGGCCGAGTGGGCGCAGCGGCGGCTCCACCCAGCGGCGCCGAGCAAACATAAAAATCAATCAAACATGTGCGCTGCGTTTCTGTTATCCTGTTGAAAAATCAGGGAAATCTATTTATTGATGTTTTCAAGCGACATGACGTCACACGCACCGCGACAACGTGGAAAAGGCAGCCCCGTGACGCGTCAACGGCGCGAACACACCCACCACGCGTTGCTGCGGCCGGCGATGGGGAAAATCAATGGAGCGGCCAGCAGTCAGACGGTGGCAACAGAGTCCAAAGCGAACAAAGACCACACGCGACTCGGAAATTATGGAGAAAGCGTAATCGCTGCGCGTCGTTTTTCATCCCCAAATTTGTGGAATGTCGACAATTAGGGGTGAAGAAATGTCATGCAGGCGCCAACGACAACGACAAAGTTGGCGCTGCCATTGTCGCTGGAACGTACGCGAGCGGGCGTTGGGGATGGAGAGGTTGCTGGGATTACAAATGCGACGCCATTTGCCAACAAATGTTGCCACTTGAACATTCGCCAAAGTGCTTTGCGTATATGTAAAGCAAGCGTCGCCGCAATCCAGACATCCAGGCAGCCCCCATGGCTGGGGAACTTGAAGTGTGTGTGTGTGTTTGCTGGGGGTTGGACCCCTTTGTTGCTGTCGCCATTCACAGTGCGGGGGCAGCACTTCTTATTCGGTTGTTGGCTCGTGGGCGGCTGGGAAGCGTTGGCTCCTATCGTCGAGTTTTGTTCGCCTGTTCGTTTGAGGCGGAGTATTTGAGTTAGAGTTGAAACGGCCACGCCGAGGCGCGGCCACACTAGGCCACACAAACTGCACACACACAGTATGCACTCAGCAAGCGGGGAAGTTCTCTCGGCGCACAAGTTCCCATCGTGGCTATAAAATTTTTGGCAGTCACTCGGCCGCACAACGGTTTAAAGCAGCCATTCAAATGTTGCAATTGGTCTGACGCTTTAAGTGTCGCACTGTGTGGTGGGGGGCGCCAAACATGGTAGGCATGGTCTGACTTTTGATTGGAGCGGTCCGCCTGTGCACTTAAGCGGCGACAAATGGTCGGCAACTTGAGCGCAGTTAGGGTCGTTGCCAGCCACTCGACGCCATCACGGGCCGAAGCACTGTTTCCACTCACCTCCTGGGCTGCTCAAAGGGATTCAATGTAGTTGCCTGCTGTGATGGCTGCTATTTACTGTTGCGTTTGTTGTTGCTGCTCGCGTATAGAGCACTCAAGAGCAGGCTGGCGCCATTGAGCGGCCATTTTCTCTACGGAGCCAATTGTGCCTAGGAAAGCAGAAGTTTCCTGAAAGTTATTTTTCTCGATTGGTGTTTTCTACTTAAATCGTTTTCTATGCTTCCTGCTTGCATTGTTTCGGCATTGCCAAGTTGCCGCAATGTCCCAACAAAAATGCGAGCAGCACAAATGTCGCGATGAATGTAGGTCAAGGTTTTTCATTGACAATTTAGAGGTCGTACGTTGGGTATAGATACGCGTACTTGACAACACAAAAGCTGCATCAAGGACTTCCCAGATGCCATCACGTGACGTATATTCGTTTACATATTTAATGCCTGTGTATACATTCGATATTTAAAGCTTAATTTCAGAGTGACCGTTTAACGATGACATGATACGAATTTGTACTCGTATTGGTTTGGATGCTAATGATGAGTGGAAGTTGGTTAGAAGATCAACAATAGGGGTTTGCATCAATGTGTGATGTGTCGAGTCTAGATGAAGGAATGGTTTAAAGGGAGATTGACAATTGTAATAAAGAAAGTTTTGAATAAACCCAGTTTTTGAAATTGAAACGATAGAAGCCCGGGTCTTCATGAACCCCCCCGTCGGTTTTGGGATCAAGGTCGCCGTCTAATTTATACACCTATCGGATCTACTAAACTTCATGAAACGATTAATTGAGCGAGAGACAGTTGTATCTTAAGCGGCCCCTGGAATGCTATCCTTGAGACCTTCCTAAAGGGTATTTGGATTGTTGGTACTTATGGCCACAGAATGACTCTTGTCGAAGGAGAAAGAAGCTCTGCACTTAATGTGTTTTTGATATACAGTCAGGATATCTTACACTCACTCCAGTCAGTTGGTGTAAAATCGCAGAATATACGGAGATGTCACTCTATGCTGGGTTTCCTGACACCTTGGTATCTATGATTATGAGCTTTCAGATGAGTTGGACAAAAAAAGCTGTTGTGTTGTTTAACAGAAAATGAGAAAACTGAGAGCATCCTTGGATTTCTGCCTTGTACCTAAGCTTTGCAATGCTGGGGGGGGGGGGGACACTAAACATCTTATGCCAAAAGGTCTTGTGCCCAGACAATGCATTGATAGACAAACAGTTACATGGAATCTTCCTGGAATATTAAGGATACTTGTGACACATGCCGCACCATAGGACCGGGGCTTTTCATAAAGAAAACAAGATAAAAATATGTTATCGCTCGTAAATATGAATCGTACTTCTATGATTCTAATCATTGGGAGGGGGTTACCACAGGATCCTTTGCCATAAGGTCCAAGTTTTGTATGGTATCACTGCTTGTCCAATGTTGCCTGCGGAAGCTGTAATGAAGAAGTAGTAATAGAGACGATAGAGCAACGTCTACTCTATATGCCTATAGGACTAAACTTTATAAGGAATTCGAATTGATTCATTGTTTAAATTGACAATGAGAGACAGTTGCATATTTGTCCTTGAGACGTCCTTACCTACCTACTTACCTAAAGGGTCTTTAGATAGTTGGTACTTATGTCCAGAGAACAATTCTTGTCGTAGCTGCGAATAGGTTATTGAGAAAGAAGCTCTATTCTTAATGAGTTTTTGATTGACATTCCGGATACCTTACACTCACTCCAATCAATTGTTGTTTATTCGCAAAATGTTCGGAGGTGTCACTCTGTGCTGGGTTAAGATTAAGATTAAGATTAAGATTGATTGGGGCTAGACATTGGCTGTCTATGGCACTGCGTTCATTTTGAACTATTGTGCCTTGCCCGAGTTCAGTACTGGAAGAGACTATTTCCTCCTATTTTCTCAAAGAACATTTTAATTCTTGCGAGATCAATTTCAGACAGATGAGTAGTCTGTAATATTTCCTTGCCTAGTGCCTGCTTTCTTGCATGGACTAAGGCCGGGCATTCAGTTATCAGGTGTATGGAAGTCTCGTCATCCTCCATGCAAAATCTACATATTTCACTGTCTGTTAATTTCAGACGGGTCTTATGTTTGTTTAGCAGACAGTGTCCGCTGATTACTCCTGTCATGAGTTTTAGTTCCGGTCTGCTCAAGCGTAGGAGAAACTTTGCATTTCTGCTTGAGTATCGCGGGAAAAAGGCTTTGGTACATTCCATACCACATGTGGTATGTGGTATCCATGTGCTGGGTTACCTGACACCTTGGTATCTATGATAACGAGCTTTCAGAAGAGTTTGAAAATCCGAAATCTGAAAATCCGAAAATTTGGAGCATCCTTGGATTTCTGCCGTGTACCTAAACTTTACAATGCTGGGGAGGGGGGGAGAGAAGGACACTAAACATCTTCTCGTCCAGTGCTGTCTGCAAAAACTGTGATAATAAAGTAGAAAAAGGAACGATAGAACACCGTGTCTACGCGAACCCTGTTGTCGTCCTTAAGGTCAAGGTCTCCGTCTACTCTATACACTTATCGGATCTACTAAACTTCATAAGGAAGTCGAATTAATTTATTGATTAAATTGACAGCGTGAGACAGTAGTATATTCCTTCTCCTACATGAAGGAACTTTCAATGGGATCTTTTTAGACTTAACATGGAAATGTGATCTGTACTACTTCGATCCTTTGCGACCTAAATAGTTGGGTTCCTATACCTTGCTGAGCTTTCCTTATCTGTAAGAGATCTATTAGGTTAGGGTAAGTTATGGTGGCTGCCTCTGTAAGAGGCACACTCGGAGGCCCATTATGATAGCATATATTTCATCCGTTTTTATGCAACACTGTTTTTTCCAACATATGTTACAGCACATTTCAAGTGGTTAGGGAAAGGGAGGGAGGGAACCTTCAGTTAAAGGCCAAATCCGAACTGCGGTTGGCATTATTTTCTTTCACTTGCAGCGCACTTGTGTGATTCTTGTAATTCTCACCTGCTTCATGTGGATAGCGATAGTAGTTGACGAGTGTCACTAGCCCGAGCTGGGACTCGAAACTACGGCCTCTGATATGAGAAGCGTATTAGCATGTCTTGCTACGTCACATCAAATATTATTTTACATAACAAAAAAAAGTTTATAAAAAATATTAAATATCTAATTATGATCGAATATGTAATGCAATAAATATCACTCTCGCTTTCGGTCGTAAATACTATTTATAAATAAATCCACTTCACAATTCACTGTTAATTCATTTTATGGCACATATCGCTCAACCACAATTACGCCATAAAAAGCCTCTATTATTTGCTGCTCCTCTCTATACGAGCATGAAATTTCCCATACGGCAATGCTTCCGGCTGAGTTCGCTTGTTTTGCTTTGTTGTTTTAATGTAAATGCAATTAAGTAATGAAGTTGAAAATTTGCCAGTGAACCTAAAACGTATCTTCCTGGAAATTTATTAATTACGTGTGGACGCATTTGCTTCGACGCTTTTCAGTTTTGATAAGATTTCATGAATACATCCGATTGTAATTTAGACGCTTCGCGTAAAGCGAAAGTGAAATAAAAGATAATACCACAATTTATGGAGATCAGCCAGCAGTTAATTGAAATTGAAGTAATCTGCTCTGATTAGGTTCTAAGAAAGTAAATTGAAAATTGCTGGTTTTCAAACTGCCATTAAAAGTTGTTCAACACTTAATTTGATTAGCTTTTATTGTATTTGGTGGTAAAAATGTTTGATTAGTTGTCGTTCTCTTGTGCCAATTCTTCTAATGACTGTTCCCATTCAACGTCGAACGTAAAACATATGTTTACAGTAGTTCTGACGCTACAATCTGCAGATAGCGCAGCCATTAAACAGACTTATTGGTCATCAAACAGATTTATTGGCTATTAAACAGATTTCTAAGGTGCACTGGAGGGCTTTCGTTATAATTGAAAGTTTTCTTTATAATAACTGATTATTTCTGCATACCGCAACTGACAAACTCTACTCGATTACTTGGAGAATTTTGCCACATCACTGTTAATATTATGGTAAAGAATTTTGCAACGCTATTTGATTGTAGATAACATTTTTGCTCAAGTTTCATTGTTTACACTAATTGAAAAGTTGCAACATAGAGAAACTTATTCTTGAAATTTATAAATACTTGAAGTATGGGTTGAAGTAGCCGCTGGATTGATATGGACTTGACACTTGAGCGATGCAAGAAATTTGAGAGTTCTTGAGATAAGATAAAATCACAAAACATTGCAAAATTCCATGGCAAAAATATAGATTTAAGCAGCGGAGCAGAGAGCACTTTAATGCAAAACTAATTGCCTAATGAAGTTTTAAAGCTGATAAAAATACATCTGGTTGTTTATTGTATAACAAGTAGAGACCTAATAGATGTGGAATGGGGTAGTTTGTGCAATGTAAAACTAGCAGAGAGCATATTTCCTTACCTTGTGAAGTTGTAACGATGATTTAAACAACATCTGGGCCCTTATTGGCCAATTAGTAAAAACCCATTGGGCATGAAACTCAAACACATTCCGACTTAAGCTGCATAAATTGGCTAGAAAAGTTTCTAATTACTCGAAGCGCTAATTTTTGTGTGAGTCAGGTACAGTGGTCTAACCTCTAACAGACTTTGGCAGGACCAATCAGCTCTCAAGCCTGCTGCCTCAAATTATACTGTTTTGGGTCTAACTTGTCTAACATCTGACATACTTAGGGTAGATGTACAACAGGTCAAGACCAACCAGTGGGTCAGGATCCTAGTTTCAAGGGTGTTAATGGTTCATTGATTGCTTAGTTGAGACAATTCGAAACTCCGCTTTTTGTCTCAAGATCACTATCGAAGTTTCGAGTTGAGAAGGAGGAGGACATACTACAATTGATTTGTCACTCTTCCGTCTTAGCTGTATTAGATTCTCTATCCTCAACATATAGTTCCTCTTCGACCTTCCCACCTGGCAGAGATCCACATTCGAGTGAGAACTCGAATAGGTTTCTCTCTAAAATCTGGATATATGTATAGGATTTCTAAAGTGTCCAAGGGTCCCAGTGAGCTTCCTTGAGTTACCTACCCAACGTGGCTCTACAAACTTTGTTGCTGCTTCGGACCATTTCGTCTCTAATGTTTCCCATAAAAGATAACGGCTTAATATTACAAGTCACGGTTTTTTAAATTTATTTATTTATTAAACAAGTAATATTTTTATAAATGTAGACAAATTCGGAATAAAATATCCGAGAAAATGCAAATGCTCATAGCATTCGATCTTTTATAGATTTTCGATGACATTTTAACAAATATGACGCTTGTTCTCATTGCTGATGCGTTGGATATCGATCATGAACCAGTGTTGCCAGATACCTGAAATGTCTTTCTCCTAAATGTCAAAATAAAACTGAAATTTCTGAATTTTAAATTAAATTAAATTAAATTAAATTAAATTAAATTAAATTAAATCAAATAAAACCAAATCAAATCAAATCAAATTCAATTCAATTAGGCATTTTAGTTTTCAATATTCAAGGCTTCAGTGCCACTAACGATGTCGAATGTATCGACCATCACAATCTCTTAAACTTTTTTTTATACAATTCTTTCACCTGAAAATTCTCCTAATAGGCCAAGAATCTCCTAAAAGTGGCAAAAAGCTCTTTTCGCATACATCAGAGATTTCACAAACCCCCTAAGAAAGAAATCCAATCATGGTTTGACTCTGACTGGTTGTGGGGAGTTTGGTATGAATTTGTTGTTGTGGGAAGCTAGTTCAGTCTTTCAAAGACCAGAGATTTCCTAAGATCCAAAGAAACAAATCGTAACTGTTTGGTTTGACTCTGAATGGTTGTAGGGTTTTCGGTATGATTTTGTTGTTGTGGGATGCTATAAGAGTCTTTCAAAAACCAAAGATTTCACAGTCACCCCAAAGAAAGAAATTGGCAGAGATCGGTTTGACTCTGACTGGTTGTGGTGTGTTTGTTAGGAATTTGTAGTTGTGGGAAGCTATTTAAGTCTTTCAAAGACCAGAGATTTCATAAAAGTCTAAAGAAAGAAATCGTAAGAGCTCGGCTTGGCTCTGACTGGTTGTGGAGAGCTCGGTAGGAATTTTTAGCTGTGGGAGTTTTTCGTAAGAATTCAAAGAAAGAAGTGCTAAGTCCTCGGTTGGACTCTGACTGGTTGTGGGGAGTTCGGTAGGAACTTGTAGTGGGAAGCTATTTAAGAGTTGTGTCAATTGTTTCCATAGTTTTGGAGTTTCCTAACAGCTTCTTCAGCTCTTTCATAGCGCTTTCCATTTGATTCTGAGCAGCCTGAAACTTTGCTTTCATATTGAGAGACAGTTTGAAAATTGAGTTGCTAAAGTGAGTTTTTTGTGATGGCAACGGAATATCAAAAAAGTCAAAAAGGTATAGTTTTTGTGACGTATCGGCAATGCTGGTGAGCATCATTTAACAGGATAGCGTTCTATATGGTTTGGACTACTTGTTGCAGATGACCTCAACCTCTATCTTCAAGTGTCTCTTTGTGCGCTGCCTGCAAGCATTTATAGGATCTGAGCCCATCACTGACTGCATCATCTTACTTCCTTTCGCTTCGAACCTCTCCTAAACCCACTCAAGGCTTCTTCTTCCATGAAAGAAAGTTCTAATCTGTCGACTGTTTGACTTTGGCAGATTTGTGACGTTGTGTGTTGTTTAGTAGCAGCAAAGGCCGTCTTAACCCAATCGACACGATTTTGCTAAACGTTGTCAGCGCTGTGTGCTGGCACCTGGATTAACCGGTTATGTGCGCAGTCGAATGGTGTAATTGTGCCTAAAAGTAGGCCAAACACGTTGGCATTAATGCCACCCACAACTATTGTCACTGTTGCGCTGCATACAGTTTTAATGCACACAAACGCACACACACATACACAGTGAACTAACATAGCGAGCAGCAGAAGACACAAAAGTGGGACACGGGGCTTTTGGTGTGTTTATCGATTTTTCACTGCTTCCTCTTTACATCACAATGCAACATCGCGCAGTGCAGCTTGAAACCCCGCGCACACGATGCATCTTCCGCTTCCCTGAAACTCGTATGTGTGTGTGAATGTGTGTGTGATGACACTTTGGTGCTTTCGATACCTCGATTGCGGCCTCAACATGTGTCAGGCCGCAATGGCAGTTGGGCGGCACAGCAGCACAGGCGCGCGCCGAGTGGACAGTTGAAAAGTGAAAACAGCCTGTCAAATAGGCAAAGACAACAATTGCAACAATAATAACAACAACAACAACAATGGATGACAAAGCCAAGAATAGCAAACGACAGCAGAATCGATGCAGCCGCCCCACACAGAATAATCGAAAAAGTCTGTGCTATAACGTTGCCCGATTTGGTTGGATTGTGGTGTTGCTGCTGCTATTGTTGTTGTTGTGTTGTTGCAGTGACTGTTGTTTGAGACAGTTTAAATTCAATTAAGCTTGTTTCTTAATTTAGTTAGCGCAATCGATTTGCGTCGACAAGCAAAACGCCTCGTAGCGCATAATCGCTCAGACGCCAAAGGCAAACAGATTTCTCGCAACGTTTAAAGCCATTTGAAACGAAATTTTCAAAACGACAACAAATCGCTATTTAATAACAGTGCCAGCTAATTGTTGCAGTCATAAAAGTGAAAAATTAGTAAAATGAGTCGCTCTCATATTTCGTCGAACATAATGAGCCGCATGCGAGTCTTCGAAAGTGAGTGTTTCTGTGTGTGGAATTTCACTAAATTTTTCACGTCAGTGAAAATTAGATTTTGGTCCAAATTGTTGCCAAAATGGGAGTTTCATTAGTTTTTTATTAAAAAAAAATTCAAAATAGAAAAAAATCAACTGTGCCAAAAATTGCGCCGGGGTTGAAAACTCTTCGAAAGATACTAAGATCCAGTCAAGGATGCTGGATTCTTACCGGCTAAAATCTAACTCTCCATCGTCGACCTCTGCCCTGTGTGTGTCCCTGACTATGTCTGTTTGTATGTGTGTGTTTGTGTAGTGTAATTTATCTCGAGTGAATCGCGTGCAGGCTGCGGCCGTCTGTTTCGGCACCTGAAAGTGCAATTAGCCACTTGTTTGTTGTTGTTTTTGTTAGTACTTCCTTATGGCAGTCCACATAAGTTCTAACTGTGTGAAACTCTAAGAAATTGGATTTTATTTTTCATTAAAACTGATATGCTTTCGTAGTTTTAAAATTACTAAGAGGCACCAAAATGTCAAAGTAACAAAATAATACATTTTGATTGCATTGATTCTGTCAGTGGCGCACGCAAGTAGGGTTTTGATGGTTCAAATATCCCTTCCAAATAGCTGTTTGTTAAATAAATTTTGTATTTTGATATTTGCCTTAAAATTTGTCCCCTTCGAATGAAATTCTGTGTGCTCCACTGGATTCTATATATCATAGTTTTAGTGCAACTATACTTTCATTCAAATTCGAGGAAGAAAGAAAACACGATAGTCGGATACGTTCCAGAAGCCGAGTGAAAATGAATTAAAAATCGAATTTTAAACCAAGTGATTTAAAATTTGGTGTTCTACAAAACGAGTGGTTTCTGTTTCTGTCACTGTCTGTCATCTGTTTCGAAATCACGCCAAAATGAAGTTCGAAACAGCTATTCGCTGTCGGACGGAGACAAGTTGCAAAGGGTGCTGATGCCACTTTGTACTTTCTTCAGAAACTTAGAGGAGAAAAGGTGGGAGGGACATGAACCTTTGAAGACATAAGAATATGTCCTCTGCTTCAGCTATACCATCTCAAGACAACGCTTGGCAATCTTTGGCCCTTGACTAGACTTGAGACACTGGTATAGATGTGAAATGTAGGAAGTGGCAACGTGAAGCGTTTATTAGGCGATCACTACTACAATTCATAAACGTATCTCCATGTGGTATTTCGGAGCAAGGCAAAAGGAACTCTAGGCTTTTTTATTGGATCGATGTTTTCGGAGACAAACAAGAAAAGCTCAGTTCTATCGGATCTATGTTTTCGGATAAAGGCCGGAAAAATTGGTGGTAGTTGAAATTGATCTGGTATTCTTGCTCCACTTTTAGTCTAATCAGGTTTGCGATCCTTAGGTAATTGAGGTAACCATCCAGCCATCACCAGATTAGCTCAGATTTTTTGCAAATTTCACATAGATTTAAAGTCGATTAAAATCAAATAATCTGAGTGCATTTCAATGGAAGTGAATAAATGTCGAAATGGTGCACTTTACTGAGTGTTTCAAACTTTGTTTGGGCTATTAATTAGTTTAAAGGATCTGGATCAGTCAATGACAATTAGCGCTTTGATCTTACAAAAACGTGTTTAACATTAAAAAGTGCTAGAAGATTGGTTTAGTTAGCTAGAGTTATATCCATTTTGATTTCTTCAGAAAGTAGTCTACTTTGTGTATCTCAATGTTTAAGAGTTCACTCCGATTTGTGCAAAAGTGCCTTTCCAACGCGTGAAAAACTGAGTAAAAATTCCTTGCAGGTACGGCAACAGGCATGTCTGGGTGTCGAAGGTTTAAGAAACAATTTCAAGCTGAACCATGAAGCCTTTGATTTGAATATTCCGCAATTACTTAATCCAAATTTTCACTGAGTCCACTGATTCAATTTTAAAGAGTCCCAAACTTGAAAGGGGATCAATATTAAAGAACAACTTTAGATTCAGAGACACAAAAACGAACTGAAGACATAACGACCTGAAGTACGAGTTTTGTTGTTGTTTTAGAATGGACTGGATTATGTTGGATTATATTAAATAGAAAAGATTTGACTTAAATACATTCGAATAAAATAGATTAGATTAGATTAGATAGAATGGATTCGAATATTTTATATAAGATTAGATTTGATTAGATTTGATTAGATTAAATTAGATTAGATTAGATTAGATTAGATTAGATTAGATTAGATTAGACTAGATTAGATTAGATTAGATTAGATTAGATTAGATTAGAATAGATTAGAATAGATTAGAATAGATTAGAATAGATTAGAATAGATTAGAATAGATTAGAATAGATTAGAATAGATTAGATTAGATTAGATTAGATTGGATTGGATTAAATTGGATAATATTAGATCAGACAGATGATTAGATTCAAATACATAAGATTAGTTTGAATTAGATTAGATTAAATTAAACTAGAATTAGAATTAAATTCAATTCGATTAAATTAAATTAAAGTAATGAGATTATATGGAATCTTTTTATAAAAGGCGACCTGTTCGTTCTAAGTGTTGTGATCCTCCCTCCAATGATTCATAACACAAAACTATCTCTGAGGACAAAGGTTCTATCTCTGTCAAAACGTTGTCTGCTATAAATTTATGGCTATCAGTTGAGTCAGTCCAGAATATGCTCCCAAGCATTTGTATCTCTCTAGCTTCGCAGTTTGTTGTCTGGTGGAATAATGTTTCCTCTGTACATAATCTACAAATGCTGCCTAAAGCTAGATTAATGTTGAACATATAATATTTAGTCCGCGTATCACTTGAAATGTCTGTCAGGATTCTATTACAGTTTGGTTTTATTATAGTTGTTCTTAATCATCAGACCTATTTATGATGTGAACTACTCAAACCTAACCTAATTACTTGGACTAATCTATCTCTATTAAAATCCAACCCATTCTTGGCTTTCTTAGACTGATTGCACTCTCAAAGCAGCCAAGTCAAAGACTGGTAATCATCTACTCGCATACCAAACTCCATCATCCCACATCATAACCTCACTTTATTCTCTTTTATTCGCAGAAAAATCATTACCTTTTCACATTAATTTGATTATATGTTTTCCTAAATTTATGCGTGTTCTAGTCGTTTATGTTCGTTGTTTAATGTTGTACAACATATCCGAGCGTTTTAATGCGATCGTAGACCATAAAACTAAACGCAACGCTCCGCAAACCTGAACGACGCCGACGCAGCGCTCACATTGGTTCGCGTGCGCCCAGTTAACAAAACGTTTAGTTTGTGATTCTCGTAAACTGTTTAGTCGCGAAAAAAGATATGAGTAAAAAATTTAAAAAACGAAGAAGGCACCAACTTGTAAACAAAACCACCGGTTGCGTCTGACAGCTCGTTAGGCATTTTTGCGTGTCGCTGCGCCAACGTGTGGCAAACAATTATTAAAAAAAACCAAAGCATGAAGAATGAGAGAAAAGCGCCCAAGTCTCATTTTGCAGTGCACATTTTTTTGCGTGTGTCGAAGACATTTTTCAGTTTTCTGTGTGTTTGAGTTTTTGTTCTCAGCATTAATTCGATGCGTGAAAATATGGGTTAATGTGACAGCGTTGGTTGGTCGTCTGACTGTCTTGGCTTGGTGACTACTCGCTGCCGGCTGATGGCAACGTTTGCGGCGGTGTCGTTTTGTTATTTTGAAAAAGAAAGTGCTTAATGGGGTTCGATATGGGCTACAGGTGGTTTTTGTTGGTCTGTTACAATGTGTGCGATTATTGTTGGTGTTGTTGTTTATTGCATTCGTTAAGATACGAACAACGTACAATGGGTGAACATTTGTAAAGCACACACACGCACGCAACATACAACACGAGCAACAACCAAGAGGCACTGTGGCGCAAATGGATGATTGAGTTGAGTAAAAATTTGGAAGAGAATTGAAGAATTGAATTTGAAAGAAAATGAGAGAGAATTTTATATGGGTTTGTAGTTGGGTCTTGGGTTTGTACAGAGCATATTTTTGGTTATTGAATCCGGGGATCAGAAGATTCGGTTCGGGATATCTAAACTGCAGTTTCACCATTAGATTGTCTGTGCATTTTTCTACCAGTACATCTGTGTCCATGCATCTGATGTCAAACTCTATATAGTGCGAATATTTTCTAGTTTAAATCAAATATTTGTGTCTGTAGTAGTGACTGCCCCAAGGCCCAAAGACCCATTGTGATACCAGAAGCAGTCGAGCTTATATCTGCTCACTCGTTGAATCAGTTTTAACTTCTTACGAAGCTTAGTGAACTGTGAATAGTCCTGTCGAGTAGATCCTCTAGATTCCCGAAGAAGAAGTTGCCCAGGTAAGTCGTCCTTCTTCTATATCCGATAATGCGGGACAAGGGCATAGAAGGTCAAGTGCGTATTTTTCCCTCTTCCTCGTACTTACGCACTTAATTACTTAACAAAAGCTCTCTTCAGGCGCCTCTGCTTTGCTTTCTCCAGTTGGTCACACCAAGAGAAGATAGGACGTCCTCAACTTGGTCCTTGCACCGAAGACATGGCCTCCCTCTTTGTGGTTGACCTCTCACTTCCGCATTCAACACCTTTTTCGCCGAAGCTTCATTGTCCATACGGCAGACATGGGCAAGTCAGCGTAGCCGCTGGGTGTCAATTCGCTGCGTTGCATCCAGTGGCGCACACTGATTTCATTTTTTGGGGGTTTGCATACAATTTTTGAGCTGAATATCATTCGAAACCATATTTTGTAGCAGCAATTTTTGTGTTTGGGAGGTTTGAACCCCCAAACCCCGTTCCCCCCAATGGCTACATCCATGTCTTTATAAAGCTTCAACAGAAGCCATGAACCAAGCTTCTTGCAACAATCGAATCTTGTGTCCTTTCAACTTCTATTCAGTCATTTTGCGCTTGCGGACCACTGTGCAGCAGCGCGAAAAATTCGCAAATAAGCTGATGTGTGCTTTGTTGTTGTTGTTGTTAACCTTAATCCAACACGCTACGCGTACTCGTAAGCGTATTTCAGCTTTTGTAAAAGCAATTCTGCAAAAGAATGTTGCCAATGTGTTTGCAACAGCAACAACGGTCGCTGATTGTCGCTTACAACTTTTCGCGGTTTCTGTTGTTGTTCTGCGTTTTTCACCGGGTTTGAGCTGTTATTGTCGTCGCTGTTGTTCTGGTGGTTGTGCGGCATTTAACTTTTGCTTTTGTTGCTTCGCGTCAGCCACCAACTGACGACACAACACAACAGTCATTTCTACACGATGTTCTTTTGTGGTTTTGAAGATTGCCAGCCGGTTCGTTATTGTCGTTTCGCTTTTGTCATAAATCATTGACTTTGCTATTGATTAGTCTCGCTGCCGCTGCGTGCCGCACCGCCGACTCCAACTTTTGCCGGCCGTTGCTCATTTTGTTTAGTTGGCATCTTTTGTTGTTGCCGTCGCCGTCGTCACTGTTGCTCGTTGTATATGTACATAGGACCGCTTGTTGTAATCATTAATTTATATATATGTATGATTTCTTTTATTTAATTTTGTTGTTGTTGTTGCATCTTTTGTAGGCACAGATTCTTCAAGCGCCGACAGTCCGAAACATTCGCCGAAGACGACGGCCACAGCAGCTAGCGGAGCGACTGGAGCCGCCGGCCACTGTCACATTGCAGCGACAGCAGCAGCAGCGCACATACTAGAAGCTTCTGCGGCACAGAACGGACGCACAACAACAATGATGATGTCGTCGCCGCCGCCCGGAGTACAAACAGACGCCGACGGCCTCATACTGCCAAAGAAGCTGATCAATCCCTGTCTCGAGTCGACGGATCGCAAGCAGCTGCACCGCGAGCTCAAATTCAACACCAAAATGTAAGTCGCCAGCCATTGACGTCCCGAATCGCTCTTAGTTCTATCTTGTGTTTTTTGTTATTTTGCAGCGGCAAAAGTGTGCTGAACCAAAAGTCGGAGCTGCAGCGCGCCTACGAGAAGCAGAAGGAGCGACAGCTGCAGCAGCTGCACACGCAGGACCACTCGCCGACTGCTGGTCTCAAGGGCGAACTGAGTCGTGTGATAATGGAGCGGGCGCAGAAGCACGAGCGCAGCCAGGAGCCGGCCGACGATGCCGAGGACAAGCAATACGTGAACCCCGAGTATCTGAATGCGCGAGCGAAACTGCGCACCGGCCAGCGCGGCGAACTGAAATAGACTCAATCTCGAACTGGTCAAGTTCGCGGGAACTTCACCCACTAACTTGATGTCTTGTGCCCTAATTTAATGTTACCCCCAGCATCTGTTTGGCTCCCTAATTCACAAATTCCATGCACTGCTAAATGTTGGCGCGCGTGACCAGGTTTTCGTTTGGCGCGTTCCTTAGCG
Source organism: Melieria omissa (assembly GCA_963971225.1). NCBI lineage: Eukaryota > Metazoa > Arthropoda > Insecta > Diptera > Ulidiidae > Melieria > Melieria omissa. Next base: position 130,020,244 of record OZ020267.1, on the reverse strand, counting down.
TTTTGTACAAGTTAGTTTAATTTATGCTACTGTAACGATGAGTTGTTCGTTTTAGTTGTTACGTGTTTATTTCGTATTTGTATTTAACCATTCACAATGAACAGCAAATGATATTATGTTTTATGTTTACCTAATTTAGTGACTGTAGGAGTTTTGCGCAAGTGTTTTAACAAAATTTGTATGAAATGATAACTGAAAAGTGTTTACTTTTAATTATGAACTAATAGTCTTACGTGTGTATAAAGCAAACCAATGTTGTAAATGTAAAAACAAAAAATGCAAAACTATATAAAAAAACAAACTGTAATGATAATATGTAAAGCGGAAAGCAAGGTCTGATGTTCGACACTGGAACGAACAAAAAAGCAAAGCCAACACAAAAATATTTATGTAATATGAACAGAACAGAGAAGCAGAATTCAATTAACAAAATCGTTAGAAGTTCATAATTGCTAAATCATAAACTAGATAATATGTAGTTTTAAATAAATTTTATTGTAGCAAAAGTAATAATCAGTTGTGTGTTTAATTACCTACCAATGCGGAGTGTGCAAAATTTGAATGATAAGAGGTTTTAAATGGGTCTTAAAGACTTCGGAGAAAGCCTGTCTAACCTAAACTTGGAAAGGGAAATATTCCAAGGTTTAAATTATACTTCAAGTAGTAAAAATTTGTTTAGATTGGTTTTTGTGTGTATATAGAAAGTGTCAGATGAAAAGTGTCAATCTTTTAGTTTAGTTCTATGAAGGAATATGAAATGAATAGAAGTTGAATCTGACCCTCATTTTCTTTTGTTCAAAAACAGTGGCAAATGTAAAGTGGAGAATATTAGTTGAGTGAGATGAAAAAAGTCGGGCTATTAGTTTAGTTCTATTAAAGAATATGAAATTCATAGAAGCTACATCTGACCTTAGTTTTCTATTGTTCAAAAACAGATGTAAAGTTGTTCATATTAGTTGAGTGTCAGATGAAAGGTGTCAGGCTATTAGTTTAGTTCTATTAAAGAATCTAAAATGAATAGAGTTTGCATCAGACCTTAATTTTCTTTTGTTCTATGTTTAGTGCAAACGAATTTTGATTAACATGTAGAGATAAGGTTTGTTTTTGTATACCTATATGCAAATAGTATAGAAGAGTTTCAGATGTAAAGTTGAGGCTATTAGTTTAGCTCTTTGTTTAGCTTCAGAAAGTGGCATCGTAAGGCCTGAAGTGTTTGCTAAAAGTATTCGTTTTCTCATGGCTCACTACTACAACTCTAAAACTAATTTCCATCTGGCATCGCTAAGGACCTAATAAGGGTCTTTGTGTGGCCATTCGAGGCCAATCACTTATACCAGTCTACCTTAGCTTCTCCTGAGCGAATTGCAATGTTTAGGTTTGTTTTGGTATATACAAAAAAAGTCAGATGTAAAGTTCTGTAGGTCCCTCCTTTCCCCATCCACTTGAAATGTGTGCTGTGACATACATTTGTTGGGAAAAACAGGGTTGCATACACATTTCAAAAACGGGTGAAATATGTGGTATGACAATGGTCCGCAGAATAGGCCTTCGAGTGTGCCTCTTATAGAGGCAGCGATCATTACCTAAAGTTCTGGCTATTAGTTTGCTCTATGTTTAGCTTAGACGACTTTTATTTATTTATTTCAGTATTTGAATGTAATTCCTTCAAACCAACAGGCAACTTGGAGTTAAGAAAGAAATTTTAGGAAAGCAAAGAAAGGAACACGCAGATCAAACATGACGAAGGCCCATAACGCATTTATCTCAACTAAGGCTCGAGAAATGTGCGCATTACGACCATAACTTGTTCTACAGAACTCTACAAAGAAAAAGTATCTGAGGGAGCGTGATAGCAGAAGAATATGGCAGTCAATGTTTCAATATATTACATCAAAAACGAAAGTCATCGAAATCGTAGATCTTCTGCTTTCTAAGGTTTCTATATTCAAAGTAGACAGCTAAACCCGTCAGGATCCTTTTGAGTGAAACGTAGTCATAAGACTGTCAAAGTGGGCTGACTTTGTGAGTAGTGAAGTTTAAGTTATGCAGATTGATATGCAGTGAGCGTCATATGGTTGCGGGAAGCTAGGAGAGCTAGGCGAGTCACACTATTGGGTGATGTTGCGGCCTTCAATCAGGCAGCCTTTGTCATCATATTTCTAGAATTTTCTGTAGAAAGCGAACACTTTGAATGGCAACACTCAGTCATAATTGACTGTATTGTTGCTTGCATTGAATTTTGATCCAGTAAATCTAACTGATGACCTCTTGTGCTGTCCAGAAGACAGCAGACGACCCACAGTGCTTCGACTCCATACAAAATTGGGACAGAACAGGGAGGGCTTATCACCACCGAGCCCAAACTGCTATAATAATGAATTTTGTATTTCAATACAAAAAACTGAATTATTTTAAAAACTTCAACCTTGAAAGAGGGGAAAGTGGGTGGTGAATAAAATGGACATTGTTTTTTGACCGGATTATTTAAAAATTTTGTACATACACACTTAAACAAAAGTACGTATTTTAACGTTATTCTAAATTTGACCTTTAAGGGGAGAGATCAGTTAAACTGGTCTTTTTTTCTTTTTTGTACAAATAATGTTCGAATCTTTCCAAACTTTTTTTATTTAAGAGTATTTTAATTGAATTTACAAAAAAAATTTTTTTTTTCCGATGCGCCACAAAATGGCCGACTTACAAAGGGTTGAAGTTACCCCTCATTTTTATTGGCAACCAACGTAGAGTCCGCAATTTTTATCTGAAATCAAAAAATCAAAGTACGTTCTGTTAAGAATAGATAGAGCTATGAATCCCCCTAACAAAATATGCAGAAAAAGAAATATCGCGAAAATGCCTACAAAGTGGAAAAAAAGGCTCGTTTTTGGACATAGACGTGATGCCAGAGGGGTTTTTTCGCGAGCTTGACAATTCGCTTTAGAACAGATTACGTAAAAAGTGTACATAAAGGTGTGTGCCGAATTTCAACCTAATCGCACATAAACTTTCCGAGTTACGAGGGTTGCCATTTCAAAAAGTGAAACTTTTCAGGAGACGCGGTTGAAGTTTGGAAACAGGAGCCGAGCGGTAGGCGGAGCGCTTGCTTTGTTCTTCTTCTTCATTATGAGAGAACGCGTTCGAATTTTGAAAAATCATCTTAGGACGATGTTTTCAAGGCATTGAACTAACCGATTCCGAAAAAAACAAAAATGTCAACTCCAAAAAATTTAAATGATCCTTAAAGGGTGGAAAATAATAAAAATTTCCTTTCCTAACTTGACTTTTTTTTCTTAGCAAATATTAGCCCGAAATTTTATATTAGCAAATAAATTTCATACCACTAGAAAAATACAATATGGCTCTCAATGAGTTAAACAGGCGAGCCAAACCCGTTTTTATATTATTTACCAAATCGCAAAAAATCGCAGAATTTTATTTCAAAATGCAAAAAATGAAAGTCTTTCAGAGGATAATAACGTGTAATAATGCGCAATTCTATATTTCTCGTTTCACCAAAATATATCGTTTCCATGGTTTTAAAGAACAAAATACAATTTTGTTTACAAAACGCAAAACCTGATTTCTTTTTTCTTTTTCTTCAAAATAGCAGTGTAATAATTTCTTGGACTCTTATAAATGCACAGCATCAACATTTTCTTCGGTTGAAGAAAACAGTTTTTTTGTTCAATTTTAAATTCCCGACGTTTAAAAATTTAATTTGTTACAAAAACGTAATTCATGATTTTGATCTAAATTTCTCAAAATTTAAACGATTTAGAAATTACTTGAGTTCTTGCTTTATGAGATGAGATGAGATGAGATGAGATGAGATGAGATGAGAAAGGATTACCTTTCAAATGGCATGCATTTCTTTGAAATCGGTGACGGACAATTTTTTTTTATTTTTTTCCCACTTCGAAGCACTGTGCGAACTTTTAATGCTGTAAGTATAATTCATGGCCTCTTGTGGTGGATATATCCAGCCCAGAAGACAGACAGTCCAGAAGACGTCCAGTGCACGGGTGAGCGATCTTGTAGTTCGAATAAACAAACCGCGCTCAGAGACTTATTGGATGTCGGAACATTGCCTCAGGAGCCTACCAACCATTATATATGGTATGCTGTTCCTTATTTCTATATCTGGTATGAAATATTATCTAATTCGTTCCGTTTTGGGAGACTTTATTTAATGCGTTTTGTTAGCATTTATAGAAGATTAGGTTATCTTCTTTTATGTTTTCACTTTTTTCCTATTAACCCTTTCAATACGAAGATATTGGCCAGTGAAGATATTTCTGTATAATTGAACTAAATGTGCTGTAAATAAGTAAAAGAACATGTTTACGTAATTTCAGATTTTTTTATGCACAAAGACCACGCTTACACTTCTGAACGTATACCAAGTATGAATTAGTTAGGTTATGCTAACCAAAACACGTGTTGTGAAGTACTGACTACAGACTACTGTTTAGTCCCATCCCAGCACTTTAAAAGCGAATACTTTTTGCACCAGTAATTTTTGAACATTATCTGGGACTATATATCCCCATATAATTGAAAGGGTTAAGATTCCTGGAGCATTGTTGCTCAGTATTTGTTCCAATACTTTGGTTGATTAAACTGTTGAATATTTGCGTCAAGTATGGACACTTTCTATCTATTATCTACTTTAGTGCCAATGATCTATGTTTATACATTTAATTGTTTGTCCTGATTCACTCACTTTTTCATCTCAATTCGTTGGAATAAGAAACATTAACTTTGAAAAGTAATTAGGCTCATTTTAGAAAGTGAATCTTTCATAAGAAGGAACTTGAACTGGACTTCAACTGAACTGTTGAACTGTCTTATTGGCAGCAATGATAGTTCAAATTAGATTCAGATTCAACGCAAACGCCAACACTAGTCAACAAAGCAACGGCGATTGTGTTAAGCAAAGCGCAAAAGCGACAGTTTTTGTCTTTGTTGCATTCATTCGCCGTTCGTGTTTAACCTAGTTTCCCTACTGATTGGCTCTGTGCGTGTGCTATACTCCTAGTTGTGTTTTGTTGTTGTTTTCGATGCGCAGTCAGGAAGTGCATGCGCGGACACTCGTCGGCTTCTTGCCATCAGCAACCATTCAGCTGCCTTAAACGTGCATTTGTGTCAGTCGTCAGTTGACTGCGAAAGTTGCGCCGTCGTTGCCTTTTTCGTGTGTGTGTTGGCCATTGCAAAATGCGCTGCGGTTAGATAATCGTCGCTGCCGCCAATCGACAACGCAGCGGTGGGCCGCACGCTCGCTCACCTGTTTGCCTGTCCGACGTGCGCAGTTCCATACGCCGCTCGAGTGCATTAACATTCCGCATGGGCAGCGCTAACAAGCTCGACATTCAGACATTACGACACCAAATCGCCAGCCAGCCAACTCGCCAAATGACGCGCGCATACAATTAACAAGCAACGCTTCGTATTTAAACTGGCCATGGCTGCCTGCTGTGCGCATCGGCAGTCCGCACCACGCGTTGCCAATTCAATTGCAATTTTCTTTACTTCATTGCTGCATTAATCGCTGCCGTTTTTCTTCTTCTTCGGTAATTCATTTTGCATGCTCACAAGTGCAGCGCTGGCGACCGGATCGGCTGCAACCTTAGTTGGTTGTTAAGCTGCTGCGCTGCAACAAAGTGGCCAAAAGTGCACATTATGTTGTTGTTGCATTGTTGCTTGCTGCTGCCGATTACATTTTGTGCATATTGGAATTTCCTGCTGCGGGCCACATGTCCATGAACAATTTTCCGCACGTCTATCGTTTGTCGCCGACCATGTCAACAAAAATAACAAACACAACAACAACATCAGCTGCTGCAATTAACTTTGCAAATAAACACGAAAGCACCACCTGCCACTGGTCGGCACGTTCGGAATGTTTGGCACTCGGCACTTGCAGTGCTCAGCTCTTTGGTCACTCAGCTCTTGGATGCTCGCAGTGATTCGGCGCACCGAAGGTGTGAGCCGAAGGTATTGGCGGCTTGAGTGCAGCGAACATGTTGCATCTGACCGTTGAACGGACAACTAGAGTTGAGTTGAGTTGAGTGTTGACGAATTTGCCGAGAGTTGCTAAATGGTTTTCAGTAGAGATGTGCTTTTTATTACTGATTTCAAAGATCCGAATCCGCTTTTGTCTCCGCAATCGCAAATGTAAATTTTGAAACATTTTACGAATGGGGAATTGCGATTTTTAGGGCTTTAATCATTTTTTTAATCAACTTACAAGCGAGGCGGAAATTTTTAACCCTTTACAGTGATGGAGTTTTTATATTAGGGATGAGTAGAGTTGAGGGAAAGGTATCCAGGTATGAATGTAGGTTTACCCATAGATGAATGGCGTAGAAAGTATCAAGTTTTGTAAGCTGTTAGATCCATTAAGATTCCTTGGTGGCTCATAAGGCAAAAACTATTTCATCTATAAAATCTCTGTCAAACTGATGTCTGCTAAAATTTATAAATATCGAAAGTAACAAATTCAGGGGGATGGATTTTGTGCCAGATATGTGTTCCAAGGCGTTGTATCTCCTGTACATTAAAGCTTCGCAGTGTGGGATCAGGTGGAGTGATATTTCCTCTGTACTGAAACGAGAGTGGCCACCTAAAACACGACCCATGTTGAACATCTGGTAATTATAATGTCTTTTGGAACATTCACTTTATTTCTAGCCACTTATTAAAATGTCTAGAAGTAAAATGAATGTTCTAAGACATTAAACTAATTAAAATGTTACAAGTGAAGTAAATGTTCTAACAGAGTGGTGACCGTAGACTTAATTACCAGAAGTCTTCTTGAGCCCTTTAAAGATGAAAATCTCTTAAAAAGGCCTTTGATTGTTCTATTTTCGAAAGATTTTTCAAGTACCCAGTTTTTTTATTAATATGCTGAATTGTAGAAGTAATTCTGTTTGTATGTTCTTCCAGTAAGCTTCTAATAATTATGAAGAAAAGCCCACCGAAAGGTTCAGATCCAGATTACAATGAGAAGCTGTAGCTCTACTACTAACCGAACAGTCTTTTCATTTAGCTCTATTACTCTCTATATTCTATAGTCTGTCTATATATTCGCCACTCTCTATAGTCTGTTTGTGGGTTTTTGAGTAAGTAAGTTGATTAAATAATTTATCTAATTATAGTTTAAGTTTCTATAGTAATTCCGGAGAATGTTTTTATTGCAAAATATTCTAATATTTCGGTCTTTTTCCCGGATTTTGGTGACTTTAAGTTTATTATTAAATTATTTTTGAGATTTACTTGGTAACAGAACCTTTTTCAAGTCCTTAAAGCACCAAGTTTAGTCGGTTTTGCCATTTAAATTGTAGTTTTCTTAAGTCTTTGGTGACTTTGAGCCCGTTTTTGGAAAGCTCGTAAACTTCGAAATAAGATTACTTTGCAGTGTTTAGGGTTTTAAGTTCAGCGTTTCAAGACCCCCAAAGCATCAAGTTTAGTAGGTACAAATGATGAAATTTTAGGTTTCTTCAGTTTTTGATGTCTTTGATCTCTTTTTTGAAAAGCACGTGAAGTTCGAATTGAAATAATATTATTTTGTAGTATCTAGGGTCTTTAGATAAATATTTGAAGTAAACAATTTAAAATTAATTTTAAATTTTTAGTTTTCTCGATTTTTTTGGTATTTTTTTGCACTTCTTGGAAAGCTCGTGAAGTACGAAATTAATAAAAATTATTTTGTGGGGTCTTTAGTTTACAACTTCAAGTCCCAAAAGCACGAAGTTTAGTAGGTAAATATTTAAAATTTTGGTTTTCATGATGTTTTGGTATTTTTAGAATTTTTTTTTTTGGAAAGCTCGTTAAGTTCGAATTAAAATAAAATGACTTTGTAGTGTTTAAGTTAAGTATATAAAGTCCCCAAAGCACCGAGTTTAGTAGGTTTAACCATTTAAATGTTGGATTTATTCATTTTTCGGTATTTTTGAGTTCTTGTTTTGGAAAGCTCGCGAAGTTCAGATAAAAATAAGTTAAACAATCAAAAAAATAATTAATTAGATTATTTTGCAGTGTTCAGGGTCTTTGGTTTAGTATTTCAAGTCCCGAAAGTGTCTAGTTTAGTACATAAAGCCACTTCAATTTTTTATTTCCATGAGTTTTCGTTATTTTTGATACATTTTTGGGAGAGCTTCATTACATTTCCCGATGAAATAAGAGTAATGTGTAGTTTGCAGGATCCTTATTTCGAAATTAATGGCCTCTTGAGCGATTTAGACAGCAAACTATTTTTACAAAACCTTTTTATACTTTGATTTTCTCTAGTTATTCAAGACAGTTTAAGTAATTTTGAGCTCATATCTAGAAAGCTGCTGAGAATTCTTTAGAAATATACAGAAGTTTAAGATTACTGAGGCATCTATTTTAGCATTTACAGGTATATGAAACAGTCTTGGAAAGCAAATTATTCGCTACGAAATAATACTAATTTGTAGTTTTTTGAGTCCTGTAAGAGTCCTACTTAGGTCAAAATCTATGGCTATTTGAATAACTTAAAAAACATACGGAATTTACGGAAACCTTTATTTCATTAGATGAATTTGAGCTCATTTTTGGTTTGTTCCTAAGAGGAATTGTTCTAAGAATTGCTAAGTAAATAGGAAATATTTTAATTTCCTTAGTGCATTGGCTCAGCACTTATGGTAATTTAAACAACTTGGGAAAAATATGTGAAAAGGTTTCTTCAAGTCGGCTTTTTCTAGAAAAATTGAGCCTATTTTTGACAAGATCCTAAATTTATAATAATTAGCTTCAATATAAATTCTTTTCATTAGATCGGAAACTGTATGGTTCGAAAATTGTAACTGGTGCATTCGAAATACTTACGAAAATTACCAACCACATGTGTCCTGTTTACATTCAAGTTTTTCATACAAATCGATCGATACTAAAAATTATAATATATAAAAAATTATAAAAATAAAAAAATTATAAAAATTATAAAAATAAAAAAAAAAAAATATATGTAAATGAATATTTATGTGAATGTAACTTGAAGGCAAAATTTGTCGGAGATTTGGCGCCCATTTCAAAAATTGTTTTTTTCATCTGCCAATATGAAACCCGTATTTGCCCCATAAGCCTCGTGCTTTGATCGCCACAGGGTGCATTATATTCTTATTTGAGAAGGAAACTGAAGAATATTGAAGAATATTTTTTAATGTTTATATTTCATCAATCGGAGGAAAATAAAAAAGCTAAGAAATTTTGACAATCCAATTTTTACCTACAATATTTTGCATATCTGCTCTGTGCCTTGAAATCTTTTTTTTATTAAAAAAACATTAAAAATTCTGCTTTAAAAACGTCCCAAAATTCATAAACAACTGCCAACGACCTTTAATAATCCACTAAATCCAAACTTAAATGTTTAGTTGGCGCTATTTGCAGTGAGTGCAATTTCCTCAATGAGCTCGAAAAGTGTTGGCGCCCCTGCACATTGTGGGCATGCGTGAGCCTACCACACTCACTCACTCGCGCGCTCATCTCTATTCCCTACGACTCGTTTGCTCGTTCGGCTCGCTTGCCGCATCTTGCCGTTACTACTTGCGCAAACGTTGTTGCTGGCTGCGTTGTCGGTGCGATTTCTCCTCATTTTTTGTGTCTTTGGCCAAGTGCTCAGCGCCGTTGGAGACTCACATACACGTACGCTATGTGTGTTTTTGTGTGTGTGCTTGTGTGTTGTGTAGGGGCTGCTCCATACAGAAACCACTGTTGCCATTGTTGTTGTTGTTACTGCTGCTGTTGCTTTTATTCGAATTCGTCGTTTTCGTGTTTGCTGCTGCTTCTGTTGTTGTTGTTTTTATTGTAGTTATTGCTGTTTGGGTTTTGTTTGGTGTAGTCGAAGCGTTTCGTTTCGTTTACAACTCGTTGTGCATATGCGGCGAGCCGCTTGTTGGCTCCGTTTGTGCGCCTAATCGAATTTTTCGTGTAGAGGGACCTGCCTCAATGTTGTGAGATTATTTTAGGGGTACCTAGGCTACCTTCGTTGCGGTCGCCGCTTCACAAGTGCGAGTGCACAATGCATGTGTGGAGACGTAGCAGCGGTTCCGAAACGTGTTATGTGCCTTGGACTTGTATGTCAGAATTCGAATGTATTGAATTGGGGAATCGTGATCGAAATTCATTAAAAGTTGGAAGAATTGTCATAATTTAGTTGAGTTACTCAAATATGTAGGAAAATCAAACTCAATAAAACCAGCTTGACATGTGAATTTATTATTTATTAATATATTCATTGTATTAATTTTTTTAATTATGTATTCTTTAATTTTTATTTGTTATTATATTAAATTTTTTTATATAAATTTTATAACATGAATTTAATTAATATTTTATTTATTTTTTTTTTTATTTACATTTTTAATTATTATTTAATTTATAATTAATGTATTTAATATATTAAACTTTTAATTATTATTTTATTAATTATTAATGTATTTAATATATTATTAATTTATATTATTTTATTATTATTATTTAATTAATTTTATTCTTTGTTTTTTTTTATTATAATAAAAATCACAAATTTTCAATGTTTTATTATTATTATTATTTTTAATTTTTTTTATTATTTTTTGTTATTATTATTTATTACATTATTTTTGTTATTTATTTAATATAGATCACAAATTTTCAACGTATGTACTTTGCTTATTAAAGGATTCATTGGAAGATCAGTTTTAAACATTTTATTCAATTGCAACTTAACTTAAGAATTTGTTGAATTTTATAATTAAAATAGTACAGTTCTATATTTGAATTTGATTTTATACTAATGATTTTGTACTACTGACTTAGTAATATTTTTGCCAAATGAACACCTCGACAGTTCCTAATTCACTGTATTCTGTTGGTTCAACTAGGTACAACTTTTCAAGTCACTCGCTGGGAAAATACGTCTTCGAAACTGGTTGCCAGGTGCAGTGAAGTATTGGATAACTTGTCGAAGCCAAGAAAGGTTCAATAACGATGGCTTCCTAGTCATAGAAATATTAGCGTTATTTGTAAAATTGATGAGCTGGCCAGAAATGGAACTACTTTGCCAGAAGTAATTGAACCAATTGGCGCACTATCGAGTCAAGTCAAACATTCAGCAAATTAAACATTAAGCAAATTAAACATCAAACAAATAAAAAGTTTAGCAAATAAAGCATTTAACAAAATAAACTTTAAGCAAACCAAACATTAAACAAATTAAACATTAAACAAATAAATCTTTAAGCAAACTAAACACTAAACAAAACAAACATTAAACAAAGTAAACAATAAGCAAAATAAACATTAAAGAAATTAAACACTAAACAAATTAAATGTTAAATAAATTACACATTGAACAAATTAAACATTAAACAAATTAAATATTAGACAAATTTAACACTAAACAAATAAACAATTAAATAAATTAAACAAAAACAAATTAAACATTAAGCAAATTAAATTTTAAACATATTACACATTGACCAAATTAAACATTAAACAAATTAAATATTAGACAAATTAAACATTAAACAAATTAAAAATTAAATAAATTAAACAAAAACAAATTAAACATTAAGCAAATTAAATTTGAAACAAATTACACATTGAACAAATTAAACATTAAAAAAATTAAATAGTAGGCAAATTAAACATTACAAAAATTGAAATTTGAACAAATTATGATATCATTAAACAAATTAAACATTAAGGAAATTAAACGTTAAATATATTAAATTTTAAGCAAATTATACTTTAAACAAATTAAACTTTAAGCAAATTATACTTTAAACAAATTACACTGTAAGCAAATCAAATATTAAACAAACTTTTAAAATATTAAACAAATGATACATTAAACAAAAATAATCATTAAACAAATAAAACATTCAACAAATTAAACTTTAAACAAATAAACATTAAACAAATTAAACCCTAAACAAATTAAACTTTAAGCAAATAAAACATTAAGTAAACTAAATATTAAACGAATTAAACATTAAACAAATTATACTTTAGGCATATTTAACCTTAAACAATAAGTAAAAAATTTGCTTCGTTTGGCGAATGGCGCTTGGCGTTGGAATGTTTTGTGGGGTCTCCAGGAAAATCGGGCCGAAGCTAAGTCATAAGAGAACCAAACTGCTCTTCGGCTTTGGGGTGTAACACAATTGGTTTTACTGGAGCAGCTCTAACTGGTCACTGGATCGCTGGAAGGCACCAATGAGCAGCAGCAGCAGTTGCGGCGCTGTGCATGGAGAAGAGAACGTCTTGTGCTGGATGTGTCGCTGTCAAGCCCAGGTCCAAAGCAGACTTTATCATCCTGGGGCCTTTTTCTGGTTGACCAGCCCACTCTGTCCACATTAACGGTATTGGCCGATTCATAAGGTCATCTGGTTATAGAAGTAGACGAGCGTTTCACTAGTCCGAGCTGGGATTCGAACCTCTGGTATGAAAAGTCAGCACGCTACCCGCAATAATGAAGATTTCTGTAAAAAAAAAGAAGTAATTTATTAAATAAATGAATAATTTTTCATAAAAGAGTAACGATTTTCATAAATTTATACAAAATACTCGTAGTATTTTATATAAACTAGGATCTTATTGATATTTGACACATAAGGCTTACTAATTGAATTACGCCAGTTTGGGAACCAATGCATATTTGGCTGTGTGTGCGGGCAATTTTAAACCGTTCAGGGATGCAATGATTTCGTTTCGACTTTGGAGAGGAGAATTTATTTAGCAATTTTCTGCTTACATCACTTTTAATCAAAGCTAATGTTAAAATGAGGAGTCGGCTGTAAAATGACAATATTTGATATTACATTGTAACAACAACATACACACACAATCATTTCGACATAACCTCACTGCATGAATTGAAATTGCATGGCCGAAATATTTCCCCTATTACAAGTGCAACAGTTTTGCATTTTCCCCACTTGGAGCATTTTTGCACAAATTTCAAGTCGCCCAATGAAAAATCCCACCGAAATTGTGTGGAATCTGTGGAGGCGCCAACAGTTGACGTACATGCAAACACGGTGGAGTGCAACGACGCCGGTCATTCGGAGTTCATCGGCTGGGCCCACCATTTTGAACTCGCTGTACACTTGGATGAAGAATTCAGAAAAGTCCAACCAACATCGGCGCCAATTCGACTTTGTCGGCGACCTTCCGTTGGCGCGCATCGAAGCTGCTCGGCTGCGGCGTCTTGCTGGCGGCCGCGTTACATGCACCTGACCGGGCCGGCCCGCGACAGCCCACCGCGGCGACTGAGAATGTGCGCGCTCACTTGGTCGCTTATCGCGCGCGGCGAAAGCGAGAAAAAAGCGCACAAATGGTAACACTGCTCCTCCACTCGTTCGGTACGGTGCGCGCTGTTGCCCAATTCGGCGCGTTGCTTTGCTCTCCGTCGCGACAGCCGCATTGTCGACCGCTTCTGGGCGCTTGTTATTATAACCGCACCGATGACAATGACGCCATGACAGTTTCGTTTCGTTTCGATTCGGTTTGCCGCTTCCGTACAGTGGCGGCGGCGTCGTTGGCGGCGTGCAGTGCATTTTGTTGCTTGCGCGAGCTGCAATTGGACGCGACGCGACGCCGCCGCAGGTGTCAAGCCACGGCCACACTGGCCAACTGTACGACAGACGTTAGCGGCGCCGATACGCGGCTGTCATGCACATTTGTAGCTGGCGTGTTGGCGTTTGGAGTCACCGCGCGCTGCAAGTGTTCGATGCGCGCATCGTAGACGCGTCTGACGTTCGGTTGTGCGCTGTGCAAACTTTAGAAGTTGGACTGTTTGTTGGTCGGTTGGTGTCGCTGTGCCGCACAGAGGCGTCGCTGATAAACGCGATAGCGACAACGCCAACGACAGCCGCCGACCATTGCCGCCACGGGCAACGACGATTGACAGCTGTCGCAGTTACGTCAGTCAAAATGACGCATCGTGTTTTGGTAACAGGAAAACAGCACAATCCAGCAACCGAATCGCCTACGCTCGGTTGCGCCGGCGGCTGACTCCGTTCTCGACGCACTCTTGGCGGCGACGCTGGCTGGGATCGCTCGCTGGTGCCCCGTTGACAAGAGCGTCACTGTGGTCGTCGTCGTTGTCGCTGTCGTCGTCGTTTTCTTCGTGGTTGTAGTCGTTTTTGCCCCGAGCGGCCGCCTCCAAGTCCAAACCGAAATCAAATCGAAACAAAACAAAACCAACATACAGACAGACAGACAAATTTCTAAATTTCCGCTCGCTAGTGTTCGGCTCCCTATGCAACGGTTTCATTGTCGCCGCTGTCGTGTTGCACTGATTGCCATCGGCGTCTGTGCGTGGGCCGAGGCGCAGTCGGCGCCACCATATCGCACCGTCGATGCATGTGCACCCACCTCACGCCCCGTCGCCATTTTTATGCTCCTTGCAAACTTTTTTTTGCAATTTCCATACAGTTTTCCGTCGCGCACATTTCTCCCTTTTTGTTGGCTGCATTTCGGCGCACGTTTTCCCGTTGCCGTTGCAGACAATTCGCGGTTTTTCCCCACGTCGCCAGTGACTCATGGCGCGGTCGGTTTTGGCGGTGTGTGAGGCGATCATGTGTTGTTTACCTTTTTCGACGGTGCAATGTGGCGCACCGAATTTCATTAGGTTGCCAGACAGTTCAAGGAACCTATTCGCGTAATTAGATTTCGCTTTCAATTTTAAGCCTTTTCGATTTGGCGGTGAGAAATTAAATCAGCGAGTTAGTTGTGGTTACCGTGTATTGAAATATTTTTGATCAAGATTTTTTGGATTGTATGGAAAAGTAGTTGGAAGAAATTCCAGTGCTGCAACAAAATCTTCAAAATGAGGGTTGGGTTGACATTACTTCGACCAAATTGTTTGCTTATAGCGTTGAGTCTCCAAGAAATTATTTATAAAAAAAAATTGGTACAAAAAAATAAAATGTTTATACCCTTAAAAACCAAAAAACCTCTCAAACACCTCTCAAAATAATATCATTTTCGAATTGATGGTTTAATGGGAGGACATACGGATATTTCAGGGAACTGAGGGACAGACAGGCTCAGCTATGACTTGATAGATGGGCCAAAATGTGACCACTTATGTTCAGGATTCACTCTTTCAACTTTCTAACATAATCAACAAATTTGACATAACATTGTCTATTCGAACGTCATGCCAACAGATTAGGTCTTAACGACAGTTGCAACTTTTGCCACAGTTACCAACATGAAAAGGAGGAAGAGGCTTTATGTCAGGATTTTTGTCACTGCCCGGATCTCTTTAGACAAAGATTAAAATTTCTTAAGACAAAAATGGAATTCTCTAAGCTCTCCTTTCTACGACAACTTGGATAACCTCAGATTAGACAACATCAAAGACTTTCAAGGTTTTGTCCACAATTAAAATGGACTTATGTAGACTCTCGGACATGTAGAAAGACAGATCACCCTCTCCTTGAGGACCGACTAACACAAGCGGTACGTCTTTCAGAAGATAATAGCTTAGACTTTCCAGCGATATATAAATTTTCCAAATCAGATGATATTTGGGAATCTTACTGACGCTGAACGCTTAAAAGAAGTGAATTTGTATGCCATTTTAAAAAAACTATAAACCTTCCAGTGATACATAGATTTTCCAAATCAGATGAGATTTGGAAAAGTTTCTGACGCTGAACGCTGAAAAGAAGTGAATTTGTCTGCCATTTAAAAAAATGATAAACCTTCCAGCGATACATAGATTTTCCAAATCAGATGAGATTTGGAAAAGTTTCTGACGCTGAACTCTAAAAGAAGTGAATTTGTCTACCATTGTAAAAAATGATAAACCTTCCAGCGATATATAGATTTCAAAAAAATTATGAACTTTCTAGCGATTTTCTGATTTTCCAAATCAGATGAGATTTGGGGAAGTTTCTAACGCTGAAAGTTTGAAAAATTAATATTTCTACCATTAAAAAAAAATATAAATTTTATAATGATTTCTTTATAGAAAAAAAATCATATTCTCTGGTTTTAAAATCTAAGATGAAAGACATTACATCAATATAATCGAAAGAAAAATGACAAAGTTATAAAGCACCAGTTTTAGATTTATTACACCGTGCAACAAAAAAATGAACTTTTGTCGAGACCCATTCAAATGTTAATAAAGGCGTGAAACTAGAGTTCATTCATAGTTAAATGGCATATTTAGTTTTTAATTTTCAGATTCCTTTTAAAAAGATTTAACAATTTCAAGTACCTAAAGATTTTTTTAAAATTCAAAGATTTTTTAAAAATGTTTGCGGTTGTGCAATAATGAAGACATGGGTATCAAATAAAAGACGAAGAAGGTAGATTTTTGACTGAATTTTTTGTTTTGAACTTTCAAAACAAAATTTAATAAAATTTAGTTGTATGAGCTTAGAGGTTGAGATTCAAAACATGTATTTTGCTACAAAAAGTGTCACTAATTTTCATAACATGAATGTCCTGTGATAGGAGTAAATTTTTTACCTCATTGCTTTTACAACTGACCCTAAAAACTTATAGAAGACTAGCAGGGCCTCGCGGCTTTGCACGCACATTTAAAGTCAATGGTCCCAATAAATATTTTTTTCTTGATTCTTAGTTGTTCCGGTCAGAGTCAGAGTCAGAAAAAATATTAATCTATGTAAATATCTCTCATTTAAAGTGCTTTTCCCATATTTGAAGTCAAAAGATCCATAAAATAATGCTTTTCCACACAAACTCTTAACCCATTGTTGATAACCTTAGATTTTGATTTTCAAAAGTAAAAAATATGTATCGAATTATTTCGCATTTTAAGTGCTTTTACTAAGTTTGAAGTCAAAAGGCCCATTTATCTTGTTTCTCCATACCAACATTTAACCCATTGCTGACCACGTTAGATTTTTATTTTTGAAAAAAATTTCGCCCTAATAGTACTTTCACCAAGTTTGAAGTCAATAGGACAATGAATAGATGTTTTTTCACAGTTTTTCCATATAAACTTTTAAGCCATCGTTGACTCCGTCAGATTTCTATTTTCAAAGAAATGTAAAACACGTGTCAAGTTATTTCTCACTAAGAGTACTTTCACCAAGTTTGAAGTCAAAAGGCGTAAACAAAAATATTTCTTTTTACAAACTTTTAACTTATGGTTCACCATTATAAGTTTTGATAAAAAAAAATGAGAAACATGTCGCACACGCACAACAAAAGTGACATAACTCAAAATTTTTGATATTTCAGGAAACGCAAAAAACTGTTTTTGAGCTAAATAAACATTTTTTTTTAAATAACGTATAGACCATTCATTAGAAAATCCTTACAGATCATGCTTTATAAAAAGATGCAAGAATTTTTTTTTATTTTACACTAGAAAATCCAAAATTTTTAGTTGTGACTGTTTTGATGATATTTTAATTCAATAATTACCGAATTATTTCAAGTTATGCCACTTTTTCTGAATTTAATAATTATAAATGACAGTTAAAAAGTTTAAAGAAAAATTTTTAAAATTCATAATTAACACGCATCCGTCGTTAACAAAAAGTTACGAAAGAGTCGTTTGTCAAATCATCAAAAACAAACATCAAAAAATATCAATGCAAAGTAGTAGTTAAAAAGGAAAAGGGAGGGAAGTTTATTTTTGTTTGTGTTTTGCCAGTGAGCCAAAATCTCATTCGAGTTCGTGAAAAAATAAAGGCGCAATGACAGTTTGAATTCGGAAATTGTGTCAAATTGACACAAACGACGGATGCGTGTTAATTTTAATATTTCAAAATATATACAAAAATTTTATTTCGTCAAAAGTGACACAATTTGGGTTAGGACTCTTTTGCATTGAGCTGCAGCGATCAAATAGCACCAAATTTCTGACATAAAGAAAGACCTAACTGTATTTTTGCAACAGTTAACAACAACAAAATATACTGAGCTTTTGCTGATTGGTAGATTGAAGCATTGTGCACAGTATTAACACATAAACCCGAAAATGAAAAATTTTGAGTTGTGTCACTTTTGTAGTGCGTGTGCGATGTGTAAAATTATTTTTGATTTCAAGTGTTTTTACCAACTTTGAAGTCAATAGGCCCATCTGTTCATGGTTTTTTTCATAGTCTTCCCGTATACGCACCTTAACCCATTGTTGACTTTGACAAATTTTGATTTTCGAAAAAAATAAAAAATACGTGTTGAGTTATTTTTTATTTCAAGTGTTTTCACCAAATTTGAAATCAAATCGCTTTTCGTGATACAACACTTCAACCCATGTTTTGTCCTTTTAGACCCCAAGTTTTAAAAACTCCCGTCTGCATAGCATAAAATTTAAATATTTATAGCTTCAACGGTTTGGGCCGGGCGATGATGAATCATTCAGCCAGTCAGTCAGGACAATCAATTATATGGTTAGAGATTAATTTGTAACAGTTGATGTACTCTACCGTATTCCTTTGTCTACTGGAAAAAGTCAACTCCATAATAACAGCAACAACATTTATAAGAACAAAGTGTACTTAAATAATGAGTGTTGATGTTTCACAAAATTGCTAAATGTTAAAAAGGGTTACAATTTTTCTAAACAAGTGCTGCTGCCAAACACTTTAAAACCGAAAACATGTATAAATTTAAACAAATAAAATTAAATTAAAATAAATAATACATAACTCTGTTTATAAGAGACGACACCATGCAAACAAAATTTCAATAAAGCGAAAAGCATAGCAGGAGAAAATCGTAAAATGAATGAAACATGTTAAATCGTTCCCCAACCCCTGAAAAAAACAATCAACGAAACGATTTAGCATCTCTTCCTGCTCCTCTGGCTTTGGCTTATTGCGTCGATGACAAACACCCGCCGCCCTCTAAGCTCTCCTCAGCTCCACGCATCGCGTAGCCAAACTCATTTGCTCTGCTCGCAGCGCTCGAGTCCGCGCAGCGCCTACAGCAACCCTCCGTCACTGCGGCACACAGTCGCGTGTCTGTGCATTGGCATCTCCACACGTTCCATTCGTCAGGGCTTGGCATGTTGTTGTTGTAGACCTCTTGTTGTTGTTATTCATTATGCTCGTGTGGCGTGCTCCAGCGGAGCCGGGCAGCTGCTTCGTGCCCGGAGCCAAGTGTGAAATTCGTCGTTTGCATTTTGCGACAGCAACTCCTCCGGCCCTCCGCTTTGCCTCGTCGCCAACGCCAACGCCTTTGCGGCGCAATGTTTGTTTGTTTGTTTGTTGGTGCCCGTTCTACGGCTGCTGCGCTGTGCTTTTTTCTTTTGCTGTATGCTTTATGCTTTTTTTTGCAGTGCTGCTGCTCCCCAACACTGCTGCGCAGCCTGCGAGTGCGTCTGGTTGCCTGTTGAAAATACCAGTTGGGGATTTCCCATGTGGCCAACGTACGCCCACGCGGTCTCAGCGGGGAACGCAAATGGCCAACAGCCGCACTGGCACTGGCTGTCGATTGTTCCAATTGGGAAACATTGGCGTCGTCGAGGGGCACCGACGCCAACACCGGCTGTGGCGGAAATGGTATGAAGCGCTTTCAACACTTCCCCCAGTCGACTGGAGTTGCACTTCCAAATGGCTTTTTTTCTTTTATTCTTTTTTCATTTATTTGTATTTGTTTTGTTGTTCTGCTAGACACAACGTTGGAGAAGCTGGAAGTGCAGAGACAACACGCGTGGCGTCTTAGTCTTGGCCAGAACCTCTTCAGACGTGCATATGTCTGCGGCTGCTGGCCGCAAGCACTGCGGCCGCGTGTTGTGTGCTGCGCCGAGTGGTTAAGCGAACGCTGCAAGTGCGTCTTTCGCCAACCGAACTGCTCAGTTTAGTCCGCATCTCATCAGGCACGCAGAACTGGCGGCTGGGGCAGCACAGCCCCAGCACAGACGGAAATTGTGCACTGCCAACGGAAATGAATTTCGCTGCACATAATCACACTGCAGTGACTCCACTTTGGCAACAAGAGCGCAGCAAGCAGGTCGCAAGTGGGCAGCAATTTGGCGGCAGCGATGCGCCATTGACGATGCGCTCAAAACCGGTTCGAGCGGGATTTGTTTTATCTGTGTTTAATCGATGGGCCACAAAGGATCTCAATTCGCTGACAAGTGGCCGATTGACAGGCACCAATGTGTAACTGAATCTGACGAATGAAGAACAAAACTCAATAGCACAACTTGTTGGACTATCTGGAAGTTAGAACCAGACAGCCATAAGTAAGAAGATTCACGAACAGTCTACCGATCAATCATGTGATCACAAATACAATTGCAGACTCGTTTGATGGATAAGTGATGAGTGATGGCTCAACAGTCATCACTCATTAGTAAGTCAAACCTACACTAGCACGTCCACAGCTCAGAGACCCCTTAGGAATTCTGTGAGAGTTCCTATAGTGTTTCTATTGCACAGTTAAAGTCTTAACGGTATGATTCAGAATGATTTGAAGAACCACACTACGGACTGTAGACTTCTTAATAGATCCTTTGCTTAATTATCTAAGTCAAAAAAAATAAAAAATTTCTGGATTTGTAGATTCATACTATAGACCGTAGCCTACGTTTTACATCATTTGCTTGGTTATTTGAGTCGAGAACCAGTTCTTCTGGATTTGAAGAACCACACTACAGACTGAAGCCTACTTATAAAATCCTTTGCTCGGTTATCTAATTCGAAAACCAGTTCTTCTGGATTAGAAGACCCACATCACAGACTGTAGACTACATATTAGATCCTTTGTTTGATTATCTAAGTCGAAAACCAATTCTTCTGGATTAGAAGACCCACATCACAAACTGTAGACTACATATTAGATCCTTTGATTGATTATCTAAGTCGAAAAACAATTCTTCTGGATTTGAAGAACCACACCACAGACTATAGTCTACTTATTAGATCCTTTGCTTGATTATCTAAGTCGAAAAAAACAAATCTTCTGGATTTAAAGATCCAGCTTTCAGACACTACAGACTTTAGCCTACTTATTAAATTCCTTGCTTGATTAACTAAGTCAAGAAAACCAGTGCTTACATGCTCCAAAGACACCTCTGAGCTTCTTTAGTTTAGTTTAGGAGGTCGTTTGTTATCCTCAATGTATTTTACATACGATTCGATATATATTTAAGTTTAATACTAATTGTCAGAGGTGACATCAGAACCCTTGGAGTAGCCAATATCCTCTGAAAAGACTGTAGAACCATCATTGGCGTACGATGGGCATTACCGATAGTGATAGGTGCACCAAATGCTGCGAGAAGAGGGCGAGACAGAAATGCAGCTTCCTACTAATGTAGTTGACACACCTACAAGGGGCTTCAAATGTGACGAACCTGAAGGTGGGGTTAAAACTTTTTACCAAAGTTAGCCAACAGTGTTCGGATATTGGTAGAGAAATGAAGTCTCTACCTTCATGGGTTTGTAGAGAATTGAAGTCTCTGTACCTTAATTTGATGTCGCTAAGGTCCTGACTTGTTTATGCTCAGAGTAACCTAACCTAACTTAATACTAAGTGCCCCAATTGTCTTCTTTACATGGTGGGACCACTTTGTTCAATCTACATCTATATTCAAGTATGCACATCTATGTACATATAATTTTTTAACCTGAGTGACTAACAGATTCATCATCGCCCAGCCCAAACCACTAAAGCTACAAACATGAAATTTCAACTGTACGAACATCTTGAAAAACGAACCTCCGCTAAGATGGGATTTTTTGAAACTTGGGATATAAAAGAGTAAAACATTGGTTAAGATGTTGTATAAAGAAACGTGATTTAATGGACCTATTGATATCAAAATTAGTGAAAACAGTCCAACTTAAAAATCATTCGAATCGTATTTTTTTCTTTTTTCGAAAATCAAAGTTTAATGGGGTCAACTATGGATTAAGATGCGTATACGAGAAGACTACGAAAAAAAAACATGAACTTATTGACTTGAAAATTAATGAAAACACTTGAAATCAGAAAAAAGTTGATACGTGTTTCTAAATTTTTTTGAGATCAAAACTTATACTCGTAATGGTGAACAAAGGGTTAAAAGTTTGTATGAAGAAAAACGATTTTTTACGCCTTTTGACTTAAAACTTGGTGAAAGTACTCGTAGTGAGAAATAATTCGATACGTGTTTTTTATGTTTTTTAAAATCAAACATGAAGGGGTCAACGATGGGTTAAGAGTTTGTATTGAGAAACACGATTTTATAGGCCTTTTTGAAAAATTTGACGGGGTCAACCATGGGTTAAGAGTTTTTATGAGGAAAAATTACTTAATGCGCTAATTCACCTCAAATGTGGTGAAAGCACTTCAAATCAAAACTAATTAGACTTGTGTTCTTCTTTTTTGCCATAAAAATCTGACGGGACCAACAAAGAGTTAAGAACTTGATTTATTGGACCCATTGACTTCAAACTTGCGTGCAAAGCCGCGGGGCACTGCTAGTAATATATAGTATAGAGAGAGAGGTGGGGCTTTCACGGAGTGTATTTCACCTTCAGAGATTTGTAATTCCTTGCCGAGAAAGCAGTCAGTGAAAGAAGCTTTTTAACTGTTTCCGCTTGAGTCTGGACTTGAAAAAAAAGCATCTGATTGATGGCTTTTTCATTTGGAACAGCACTCAACCGATGTTAGCTCTCTAAGCAAGCATTGTGTTGGTTTTCAAATCAGTAATGATCATTCTGCTACTCGCGAGTAGTATCGGGGACATCACTGTTCTAAATGGTTTGTTAGTCTCAGTTATTTTCACAATTTCTTCTAACTAATTTTGAAAAACTTTTAATGAAAAACATTGGATTTATGTTCAGCCAAGTCATTTCCCAAGAAAACAAACGAAACAACCAAAACCAATGGGAAATTTCTTGATTAGTTGCAAAACCTGGTCAATTCCACGATTCATATGCGTTCGGCCATTCTAAGAGCGAAAGCTGTTTTGTTGCAATTTTGCGCCCACGACACCATGAATTTTCTAGCCAATGAAAGGCAGCCTATCGTCGGCAACTGCCACTTCAGCACGTCGTACGGGAAATTCTGTAATCATACACAATAATTGCTCGGCCACGTTTCGAAAACTCACTGCAAACTGCAATTTAAACCCATTTTGAGCGGACAAAGCAGCGGAAAGTTGCCGCTGTGGCGCAGTTTGTCGGCGAGGATTTGGAGCAAAAAGTTCTGCTGCTGCCCAACAGCCAACAACGAAGTCCAAACTTCACGTGCATCGTCGAAAGTTGGCTTTCAAAGTTTCAATGCCGCCTGCAAGCAGTTGTTTTCAAGAGGTTTTTCATTGGGATTAGGGGCCGTTCACATATTACGTAACGCTCTTAGGGGGGGTTCAAAGGTGTGTTACGAAGTGTTACGACGGGGATGGGGGGGGTCATCGACTGCGTTACGTAACGTCGAAAAAATACCCAAAAATCAGCACCTGAAATTCAAATTCGCGCGCGGATTCGGTAAAGTTGGCAATGACTTGCATTGTGAAGCGGCCCTCAAACAATCTTGTGGCAGCACTGTTTTCGGTCTATGCACGTCTGTGCCTGCTCACTTCTCGTTTGATTATCTGAATCGTTACGATTGTTTCTGTTTAAAATATTTTTCCTAGTTGTGAACCTTATGGCATAAGTGACTTTCTCTGTTATGGCGGCAAGCCACAGATATTACTATTCAAAGAGAGTCCTTATATATTGATCATTCAAAATTATGTATTTAATGTACCCGGATTATATTGAAAAACATTTAAATTTACGCTTATAATCATAATTACGGTATTTGGATGGTTATAACATTAAAAATATTGCTGGCTACATTATACACTTTCCATTATAAAAAAAAAACCCGCGTTACGTTATTAGGGGCGGGGGGGGGTAGTGAGGTTTGTTACGTTGTGTTACAACCAGGGGGGGAGGGGTCAAAAAAGGTCGAAAAATGCGTTACGTAATATGTGAACGGCCCCTTAGTACATTTTTCTTACTGTGGCTAATTTTTTGTTTAAGGAATCAATGAATGTTTTAATTGTTGTTATTGTTTTTCTTTTTAGGAGATTGTAGGCTGAGGCTGATTTTTACAAAACAGGCTTTTGAAACGTTCAGTTCAGTTTCCATTAACTGGTGTCAAAACGATTATCAAACATTTTTGTGTATCACGAAAAAACACAATTAAGTAATTACTTGATCAAAAAGATCGTTTAAGAATCGCTATCGAAACTAACAAAATAAAAATTTGGAAAAATCTAAGTATTGTAAGTAATTGTGACAAACAACCAAAATTAGACAAAACGTAACTAAACAAATATTTCGAATGAAGCACAAAACCACTTAAGAACTTTTTGCCCCTCAAATATAAATGGGTTAATGTAGTTTTCATTGAAAGTGATTGATTGATTATTGATTTTATGTCCGTTCAGGATGATTTTATTATCAGAATTTATTATCCAAAAAATTAGCTTCTTAGGACAACCAAATTTAATATGTAAAGTTATAAATAGTTTCGTATTTTTGTCATGTCAACAGTTAAAGCTATAAAAGCGAAGCGAGAAAGAATTCCCATAGAAGAAAGAATCGAATTCTTTTTAGGAGATTGTAGGCTGAGGCTGATTTTTACAAAACAGGCTTTTGAAACGTTCAGTTCAGTTTCCATTAACTGGTGTCAAAACGATTATCAAACATTTTTGTGTATCACGAAAAAACACAATTAAGTAATTACTTGATCAAAAAGATCGTTTAAGAATCGCTATCGAAACTAACAAAATAAAAATTTGGAAAAATCTAAGTATTGTAAGTAATTGTGACAAACAACCAAAATTAGACAAAACGTAACTAACAAATATTTCGAATGAAGCACAAAACCACTTAAGAACTTTTTGCCCCTCAAATATAAATGGGTCAATGTAGTTTTCATTGAAAGTGATTGATTGATTATTGATTTTATGTCCGTTCAGGATGATTTTATTATCAGAATTTATTATCCAAAAAATTAGCTTCTTAGGACAACCAAATTTAATATGTAAAGTTATAAATAGTTTCGTATTTTTGTCATGTCAACAGTTAAAGCTATAAAAGCGAAGCGAGAAAGAATTCCCATAGAAGAAAGAATGACCATAATAGACGCCCTGTAAAAATGCCATAATTGATAGTTTTAGTCATATTTTTTTTTTTAGATTAGCTGCAAAATCATAGATTTTAGACTAAGATTTAGGAAATTATTAATTTAAAAAAATATTTCAAATCAGTATTTTTAGTTGAATTATGCTACTTTTAATACATTTTTAAATTTTTAATTAATTTTTTTTATTTTTAATTAATTTTTTTATTTTTAATTAATTTTTTTTTTATTTTTAATTAATTTTTTAATTGTTGATTAATTTTTTATTTTTAGTAAAATTTTTATTTTTTAATTAGGCTATTAATTATTCATTAATTTTTTAATTTTTAATTATTTTTTTCATTTTTAATTAGTTTTTTAACATTTAATTAATTATTTTAATTTGAATTAATTTTTTCAATTTTGAATTAATTTTTTTATTTTTAATTAATTTTTTAATTTTTAAGGTTGAAAAGATTATTTTTGAAATCAATTCGCAGTAGGGAGACCTTAATTCGTTAGAGGAAAGTTCAACTGAATATCACATTCAAAGCAAATATCTTCAACTGCTTTAGATTAGTTTTTTTCTTCTAACTATTCCATTAAGTTGACAACGTTCGAACATTGAATCTCAGAACTGCACTTTAAAGCTCAGAAGTTCTTCAGAATGTTTGGCTACTCGAACTGTCATTGCACTGTATCGTGAATCGACAACTCACAGCTGCAACTTGCAGCTGCAAAACTTCACCGAACAAAGTTGCCAAGTGTTACTTGGCAACTTGTCTCAGCTTCAGCTGCGGAACGTCTTGGGGCCGAGCAACAGTTGCATTTGAGGCTTTGTCCGACCAACAGCTCCTGCTGACCACATTTCCAATCAATTTCACTCGCAATATTTTCCTACTATTCACATTGCAATGAATATGTTGCAACCGAGGTTGTGGCGTCTGCTGTTCATCATTTCAACATTGCATCGAACCATTGATGCGTTTAATCGTCGCAAGGTGGAACGAAATGTTGATGTGAAATTCAAAGTGCTGATCACGCACCCCGAGCTGCCGCAGGCGGCGCTGGACCTTTTGAGGCCCACCTGCGAAATCGTCCTTTGTCAATCCGAACCGCCAAGCATAACGGAGATAATGCAGAAAGTTCAGGGCGTGCACGCAATACTGTGGACCACACAAGACCGCATCACTGCCGAGCTGCTGGACGCGGCCGGTCCACGACTGAGGGTGATCTCGACCACGGCGGCCGTTGTGGATTTCGTCGATGTGAAACTGCTGACGGAGCGCAACATTCAGCTGGGCTACACGCCCGACGTCAAGTATCCGGCAGTGGCTGATCTGGCCATCGGCCTATTGATTTTGGCGGCGCGGCGATATAACGAAGCACGCCATGCCCTCACATCGTAAGTTGGCGCCGCTAGTGCAACGAGCAGCTGTGTTATTTGCGTTGAATTGCAGCAATCATTACGAGGATCGAGTCGACTGGATGATGGGCAGAGAGATACGCGACTCTCATGTGGGCTTCTATGGCTTCGGCGGTATTGGACAGTCCATATTCAGACGTTTGATCGGGTTCGGCATCCGGCAATCGTCATATATGCTACAAGGCGACGACAGAGTCAACCTGAATGCAGAGGAAACCAGCTTCCCGGATATGGTGAAATCAAGTGATATCATTTTCATATCGGCTCCACTGTCCAAAGATACAACGAATGCATTCAACATGTCGATCTTTAAGAAAATGAAGAAAAATCTGATACTGGTCAATGTGTCGCGCGGACGTGAGTGTCCATGTTCAATAATACCTGATTGACTTTTATTTAGTAAAACTCGAAAAATTGCAGAAATAATCAATCAAAAGGATTTGTACACTGCGTTGAAGACGGGTGTGATTTATGCCGCCGGATTGGATGTAACGACACCACAACCATTGCCTTCCAATGATAAGCTTTTGGAACTCAACAATTGCAGTGAGTAGTTAGGATAAATTAATCAAACTAGTTAGGTGGACTTTTACTGTAGCATTATGACTCGAAAAAGTCAGTCGAATTTGTGTTATGTAAGGAGGCTACAAATTGTTGTGTAAAAAACCTGAATCTCTTTGGGGTCCACAGAGTATCGAAGTTAGTAAGACTTGATAAGTTGATAAATGAGATGTTTTATTAAAAAGTTAGTCAATTATTCGGTGTAAAGTGATTCTCGTAGTTGGGAGATTCGTTTTTACTATTTTTCAATGTGCCCGACTTCTTTTTCCAAACAGGAATCAGCAGAGAAGGGGAGGAAAAAAAGATAATTAAAGAAGTTAGGAGGTTAATTCTTGAAGTCATTTAGTCTTGAGTTCAATCGAAAGCGGGTAAGAAAGTTTACTGAGAATACCTAAGAATTTTATCCAAAAGAGACATCAATTCTGGAAGTCATTTAGTCTTGAGTTCAATCGAAAGCTGTTAAGAACGTTTGGAGGGAATATCTAAGAATGTTTAGAGAGAATACCTAAGGATTCAGTCCAAAAGAAACATAAATTCTTGAAGTAATTTAGTTGTCAGTTCATTTGAAAGATGGTTAGAAAGTTTAATGAGAACAACTGAGAATTCAATCTAAAGAAACATCAATTCTTGGATTTTTTTAGTTGGTAAGAATCTTTAGTGAGAACACCTAAGATTCCATCTACCCAATTCAATTTCCTCTACCCAAGAACTCAATCTAAAAGAAACATTAATTCTCGGTTTTTTCAAAGTTAGTAAGACTTGATAAGTTGATAAGTGAGATGCTTTATTAAAAAGCTATTCAATTATTCGTTGTAAAGTGATTCTCGTAGTTGGGAGATTCGTTTTCACTTTTCATTTGTCAATGTGCCGGACTTATTTTTTCAAACAGGAATCAGCAGAGAAGGGGAGGAAAAAAAGAGAATTAAAGAAGTAAGGAGGTTAATTCTTGAAGTCATTTAGTTTTTAGTTCATTCGAAAGCAGTTAAGAAAGTTTGGAGAGAATACCTAAGAATTTTATCCAAAAGAGACATCAATCCTGGAAGTCAATTAGTAAGTTAGGAGGTTAATTTTTGAAGTCATTTAGTTTTTGGTTCAATCGAAAGTTGTTAAGAAAGTTTGGAGGGAATATCTAAGAATGTTTAGAGAGAATACCTAAGGATTCAGTCTAAAAGAAACATAAATTCTTGGAAAAATGTAGTTTTGAGTTCATTTGAAAGATGGTAAGAAAGTTTAATGAGAACAACTGAGAATTCAATCTAAAAGAAACATAAATTCTCGGTTTTTTTCAAAGTTAGTAAGACTTGATAAGACGATAAGTGAGATGCTTTATTAAAAAGTTATTCAATTATTTGGTGTAAAGTGATCCTCGCAGTTGGGAGATTTGTTTTCACTATTTTTCAATGTGCCCCAATTTCTTTTTCCAAACAGAAATCAGAAGAAGGAGTCTACTTCTACAGTAAGGAGGTAAATTTTTAAAGACATTTGGTTTTTAGTTCATTCGAAAGCGGGTAAGAAAGTTTAGTGAGAATACCTAAGAAATGAATTCTTGGAGTCATTTAGTTTTTAGTTACTTGATAACTGGTAAGAATGTTTAGAGAGAATACCTAAGGATTCAGTCCAAAAGAAACATAAATTCTTGAAGTAATTTAGTTGTAAGTTCATTTGAAAGATGGTAAGAAAGTTTATTGAGAACAACTGAGAATTCAATCTAAAAAACCTTCAATTCTTGGATTTTTTAGTTGGTAAGAATCTTTAGTGAGAACACCTAAGATTCCATCTACCCAATTTGATTACAATAACCTTTCCAACTTTTTCAAATCGCCATACTAATTGACTAACTTTTTGATATTGTTCAACTTTTATTTAATTTGCAGTTATTACGCCAAACTTGGCCTATTCGACCAATAGGACTGGAGCCGATATGGCCGTTCTTGCCGCAGAAAATTTATTAAATGGACTGAACGGTCAGAGAATGCATTCGCCGGCTTTTTAATAAGGGTCAGCAATGACTGAATACAACTTTAAGCCATATGTATTTATATGTATTGTATTTAGAATAATGCCAACGATTTCATAAACCATCATAAACCATATGTGAATTGTGTTTTTTATGAGTAAATAAATATAAGTGATGAATAGTTTGACTTTGAAGTGTATTCACTAAATGCAATGTTTGCACGATGCAAAGAACTCAGAGTTCGACTGTGGCATAGAAAAAAAGTTTTTATTTTGATTGGCTGGTTAAACTATTTTGAGTCACTGAATCGTAAGTTTTTTATTCAGAACAGATGCTAAATATGTATCAAATAAACGCTAAGTTTTGACTGAAACAGAACCAGAGAAAGTTTCTGAAGCGAAAGAAAAGATTTTGAACTTTTCAACTGAATGGGTCACATGGTGTTGGTGTTGCCTGATGATTCAGAGAAGCTCTCATGGGTTGGGTTTACTTATGTCTCGACGTTCTTATGCAGAGTTGTATTAGCTTTGTGACATTATTGAACTCAGACAATAGCCAAGTATGGGTTTATTGAAAGTCGATTTATAATCGATAAAAAGGACTATAGGTTGATTTGATTATTGAGTGATTGCTCAACTTGCCAGATCCAAAGCCGCACTTATGATGTCTATATGACACACAATGTTGTGGTTGGGTCCTTGTAAGAATGCGTTAGTCAGTAATCTAATTTATATGTCCTGCTAAGTTGGAGGTTTCTTTCTCTATTACCGAAGGAAACTCAAAGAGATTTAAGTCGTTCCATGTTATTCAGCCTTTTTCCATAATCCAAAGATAGCAAAATGAACCAATTTCTTCAATGCATGTCTGAAAATGGTATTGGAAGTTTCATTTTATATATAATACACCAACCTATTACATCTGTTATCGCCTATAAAATTCGACTAGTTAATCTCTCACTTTATTCAGTTTGAATTTAAGATTCGTTCAAGTTTTTTTCTCCATCACTTAATGTGATCATTGGAACCTTGAAAGAATACATTAGTCAATAATCTAATTTATCTGTTCTTCTAAGTTGGGGTTTTCTTTCTTTAATGCAGAAGGAAAGAGACTGAGATATCAGTCTGAGATATCAATCATTGAGATCAATTTCCATGTTTTTCTCATATAAAAAATAAAGCAAATTGCAACAATTCACAGTATTGAAAGTTTCATTCTATATATAATAAACCTATCTATAACATCTATTATGGCTTATAAAATTCGATAAGCTATTCTCTCATTTCGTTCAATTGCAATTTAAGATTCGCTCGCTTTTTTTGTGTGTGTGACTAGAATCGTTATTCAACATATGACTAGATTCACAGTTGTGAGTCCAAGACGCCACTCCGCGCCCCTCGTTGCCGCAACTTGTCGAGTTGACTTGCTGCAACGCGCAAAAAAGCCGCAGCTGCAAAACTTTACCAAGAACGCCTTGTGACCGAGCTACAGTTGCAATTGTGGCTTTGCCTGGTCAACAGTTTCGCGTGCTCCGCTCTTCGCTGTGGAATTACAAGGACGACAATGTCCAGGTTGAATTTGTGGGTATTGTTTTTCGTTGTTGCAACAATGGCCGTTAGTGTTTCGGGTCGACGGCGCCGAAACCGAACGGCCGAGACAAGGTTCAAAGTTCTGGTCACCGATCCCTCACTGCCGCTCGACGGAATGGAATTGCTGTACCGCGGCTGCGATGTGATCCTTTGCCGGAATACGCCGCCCAAGCGTTCGGAAATACTGCAAAAGATCGTCGGCGTCGATGGTATAGTGTGGGCCACAAAGGAACGACTCGACGTCGAGGTTCTGAATGCGGCCGGCTCGCAGCTCAAGTCGATTTCGACCATGTCGGCCGACGTTGATTTTGTCGATGTGTCCGAAGTGCAGAAGCGCAACATTCCGCTGGGACACGCAACGATTGCACTGAACGAGGCAACGGCCGAATTCGCCATCGGATTGATGGTTGCCGCGGCGCGTCGCATCCAGGAAGGACGTCAGAAAATCGACAAGTAAGTACGCTCTGGTAGCTGACGCTTTGACGCTGTTCACTTTGAACTGCAGCGCCAGGTGGGAGACCCACTACCAGTGGATGTGGGGACAGGACATACGCGATTCGAGTGTGGGCTTCTACGGCTTCGGCGGCATGGGCCAGGCCATAGCGCATCGCCTGATGGGCTTCGACATTGGCGGTGTGTTGTATACGTCGCGCAGACAAATCGAGTCCAAGACCCAAAATCTTCTCATGGCGAAGAAGGCCACCTTCGAGGAATTGCTAGAAAAAAGCGATATACTGTTTATTACGGGCCCGCTGACATCCGAAATAGTGAATGTGTTCGACAAGGATGCCTTTGCAAAAATGAAGCATAACGCAGTGCTGGTCAATGTGGCGCGAGCCAGTGAGTTGTGCCGCTCAAGTTGTCCAATTGGTTGGGGTTTCTAATCCAATGTGTGAAATTGCAGAGCTGATCAACTACGAGGATCTGTACACTGCATTGAAGGCGCGTACGATTTTTTCGGCTGGCTTGGATGTGACGTCACCCGAGCCGCTGCCGTCCAATCATAAGCTCCTGAGTCTGCCCAACTGCGGTGAGTAAGAAGAAATATTTGTGTGCTTACAGATGGAAAGAACGTGGTGTCGTGTTTGGTGTAGGACAGCTGTAATGGGGCTTTCGAAGGCTCTGGCTTTGAGCCTTGACTCAAGAGAACAAAAATTATTTAGACTAAAGAAAAAAATGTGCCATTCACTCTTAGTCACGAACCTTACATCTAAGAAACAAACCATCCAATTTCGATTGTATAGAACTGATGAAAAATAAAGCAGTGAAGAAAATTGTTAAGGAGAATCGCTGCAACACTATTAGAGAAGTTGCTGAGGATGTTGTCATATTGGTGGGATTTCCATTGGTTTCTAAAATTGCAAAATGTTGACCAAAATAACAGACGTGTGAGCATTGCTCAGAAGTTGATGAATGACATCAATGTCGATTCAGATTTGCTCAAAAGTGTCATAGGTAATCATGAAAAATGGGTAAATTTATGACATTGAACTGCAAAAGAGCAAAGTTTACGATACTCTTGGATAGTCTATCAGTCTTAACACTAGAAAGACCGAACAGTTTTCCATACCTACAAAGACTACATATTATGTATTTCCGTTGATATCTCGAAAAGTACACATCGGATTTGGCTAATTGTAATTGAGGAACCCTAATTGCAGGACTAATTGTAGAACCCAATGAAACATAAAAGTCATCAAAGCAAAAATTGATAGAAATACTAATGGAAATAGGACCGCAATGGTATTTTTAGTGTTAAAGCTTTGAATAGCTACCGCCATAAGAATATTGAGTTTCTTGGTACCCAGAACCAAGAAATTCTGGTTTGAATGCCAGAAATAAGGGAAATTAAAGGCAATGAAAAACGCATTTCAGAAGTGTTTTGAAAATAACTTAGGGGATTGTTTTGAATGAGACAAAATAGATATTGATGAATAAATATAATATAATAAAAATAAATATAATAAAATATCGAGTCACCTCGATACGAGACGATAAACTAAAATTCAACTAAAATTGCAGCATTTTGAAGTTCAATTACAATTCTTGTTGAAATCAGAAAACATAAATAATGATTATGGCAATTTTTTTAACAACAGCAACTTAAGAAATTAATGTGAAAATGCGGCAAATAATTACTTTTAATTAATGCTTATATTCAAGTTTTGTTTTTCAATTATTATTTTTTATTAATTGTATTTATTTATTATTTTATTTTGTTTTATTTTATTTTAATTTATTTAATATATTTAATTTTTTATTTTAT